>JASJET010000288.1:657500-1257500 GCA_034092305.1 Diaprepes abbreviatus | reverse complement strand
ATTTTTGTACCATCGCGTCATCACAGGCCAGTTTTATACAACTTTGTTGTTTGTGTTGCTCTTGTGTTATTGAGTAATCCTTCGAGATGCCCCTATTCGTGTCCTGTCTTCTGATTTTTCATACACAAAGTTTCTCAATTGTCTCGAAGTTCTCCGAACTTTTTATACAAGTGTAATAATTACCGACAATCTATATTCGCATATAAGCACGATACTTATTTCTTTACCCTTATATATATATATATATATATATATATATATATATATATATATATATATATATATATATATATATTGTCGCAGATGGCGGTACACTCAGAATCTGGTTTATAGGTTCCGACGCAGAAAAGTTTAAATATGAGTATGCAGATGTAGAAAGTGTATCAAATGTGTCTGGGGAAAGCTCCGACGGACCCACTAATGAGTCCACCGTCGGTAGCTAGGACGAAACACCTCTTTTAGGGTCTAAAATTAGATTCTGACGAACCGATCGCTTCGACACGGGTGCGGTCTCGTTTACAACATGGCGACCGTGACAGGACCTAAGGCAGCAAGGGTTGCCGGGATTAATGGTTTATAGCAATGGGCCTGTAAAAAACCCTAAAAGCGTCCACATCTGCAGTTTCATCAGAAAATACTTTCTATACATGCGGAATCTAACGATCTCGTCTGCATACAAAGTATTTGCCTTGGCGGGGTGATGTCGCAGATGGCGGCACATTCAGAATCTGGTTTATAGGTTCCGACGCAGAAAGGTTTAAATATGAGCATACAGATGCAGAAAGTGTACCATAGGTGTCTGGGGAAAGCTCCGGCGGACCCACTGATGAATCCACCGTCGATAGCTAGCTAGGACGAAACACCTCTTTTAGGGTCTAAAATTAGATTGTGATGAACCGTGCGGTACAACAATATATATATATATATATATATATAAGGGTAAAGAAACATCTAAATATACTACAGAGAAGTAAGAAATTAACAAAAATAAATAGTAATTCAAAACCATTATTACGATAAAGAATTTATAAAAAAAAAATGTGTATATTGTTAGGCATTTGTTTATTTCTTTTAAGCCAACAAAACATTTTTGCAGTCGGATGTTTTATTTTTTAATAATCAGTTTTTATTTGATGATATATTTACAATTTAAAGACCTTTAAAAAACAAATTAAAAGACAAAGGTCCGTAATAAAAAAAGGGACACGACAATGAAATTTAAATGATGAGAGATAAAAGTCTGTTATCAAGGTTTTAAAAAATTGTTAATAAAATGAACTTTTTTTTATGGTAAAAAAGCAAAATAAATGAAATGAAAACATATAATAATGCGTTGCATGTGCAAATTTGAAAAAAGTTTATTGTGAACCAATAAATATATTTTCTATAAACTTAGATAACCTCAATTTAGTAAAAGCTACTTCTATGTAGCAATAAAAAAAAAACATAAAAATATACACAAAATGATACAAATAGCTGTAACACAAACTAAATTATAATATATTTTAAACTCTCTTATTCTTCTATTCCGCTTGCTATATAGAAGTCCACCTCTTTATCCATCTTTTGGATGGTTGGCAAAGAGGTGTGTTGCCTCCTAGATATCACCTTTTTCTTGTTTAGATCTACTTTTATAACGTTGTTTACGCAGCGTATATAGCTCCTGATCGTACTCATTTCAACTGTTCCATGGAATCTTTTGTTTTCGAGTTTCAACCAGAGTTTCAGCAGCATATATGAATACAGGTGTAAAAAAAATTTATGGTAATAGGTAACAATATGCAGTACAAGACCTCCTAAAATCCAAGTTAATAACAAGACGTACCAAGATAAACATATACAAAACAATAATAAGACCTGTAGTGATGTATGGGTGCGAAGCTTGGACATTAACGGTAACACATGAAGAACGGCTCCGAGTCTTCGAAAGAAAAATTCTTTGAAAAATATATGGCCTAACAGTGGATGCAACAACAGGACGATACAGAATCCGTACCAATAAAGAACTGGAGAATCTATATGGAGACACTAATATTGTACGAGAAATAAAATCTAAGCGACTGCAGTGGGCGGGACATGTAAGAAGACTACCAGATAGTTGCACAGTCAAACTCGCGTGGGAGGAAGCACCGGTAGGCAAAAGACCACTGGGACGCCCTCGCCTCGGATGGAAAGACAATATTACCAAAGATCTAAAGGCAATGAATATTGATAATCCGCTAGATGCCATAGCAGACAGGCAGCAATGGAGGAGTATTGTGAAAGCGGCAAAGACCCACCCAGGGTTGTAAGCCATGGAGTAAGTAAGTAAGTAATTTTGCTATCTGCAGACATATTTTTTTCTGTCATATTATATCTCTTAAGCTTCCCAATATCTTGAGATAAACTAACCAAGATTCATTATTTCTTCTCGTAGCGTTTGTTTACCTGCCCGTTTGCATCGTCTGGAGTCTTTTAAAATGACCATAGATCTTCGAACATACCCCTGTAGAAGTAGCATAACGTCAGAACTAGGGCCCGGTTATTTGAACGCTGAATAACGTAATAATATTTTTATTTATATTTGAAAAAGTGTTGATAAACAGTGGATATTTAATTTCTTGGTACATACATACCGATTTTATGCTATCCTTTTCTAATTGTATTATTTAAACGAGTATCATCGGTACGTCCTTCGAACATACCCCTGGGTACGTCAATTCTGAAAACAAAGTATGAATATATGGTTGCCTAAATTTTTATTATTGTTATTTTCAATATGTAAACAATCTAACAATATTTACCGATAAAAATAAGTTTTTAAATCCTCTTTTTGTTAATATTAATTGTAAACTTCGCATTTATAGTAATTTCTAACACTTAAAAACACCGAAAAAAGTCACGACAAGCAATTAAACTGAAAGATAAGATAAGTAAATATGTTTATGTCTGTCAAACATCAAAAAAGCGTCTCCCCCACCGACCATAAACAGCCTTCAGACAAATCTATTGTTGTTTAAATCTAGAGTATGATCGAAGCCATAGATTTTATATTCTTAGTGAGAATAGTTAGCATATTACACTCCTTTGTAGATTTTGTCCTTCTTCCTTACTGATTTTGGTCTCTGTTTGCTCTTTATATATCTCTCTAAAATAGCTACCCATCTTTATGGGCTAATGGTATTTACTTAAATCTCATTATTTGCCACTATTTTCTATGGCTTGGTTTACCTTGTTTCTGATCTCTCAGCCTTCGGTGTTTCATGATTTGTTTTTTTTTCTTTTCATTGGATATCTTTCTTACTTTAAACTTAGAATTTAATATATTCAGAAAATTTAAATAACTTACACCTTCAAAAAAATTATGCTTCTTCTTTAATATTATCGAAGTTTCCTTCATTGCTGATAATTTCCTCAAATATGCAAAAGCTCTCAGTAATAATTCGTGTATTTTTAGGAGTTAATATACTTGAAACTATAAAATGGATATATTTTGGAATAATCCGTGGTTTATAGTTAAGTTTATATCTTTAAAGCAACTTTTAGTAGGTATCTATTCATTGAAAACTTCTTAATTAGCTTTAAAACTTGGATAACAACATTTCTCTAAGTCCCTATAGATATTTTAAATTCTCTCCAGGTTCGACAAAATATTTAATATAATTTTCTTAATATACTTACCTAAAGTGATTAAGACAGGTTTAAATACATATATACAGCTTAAAACTTGGATGTTAAATAAACAGTAAACAATTAAATTTGTTATAAAATACTCAAGAACTTTTTTGCAACTGTGTTAAATATAGAATTAGGTACTAAAGTGAGATATGTACGAATATGGCGAACTGGGCCACCAGGAAAAAGGAAAAATGTCCGATAGGCCCCAGGCGAATATTTTCCACAATACGAGGAAAAATTTTCCCCTAGTGTATTACAGCTCCTGCAGTACATGAGATTATTTCAAAAAAAAATATTCTTATAAAATTGATTGCAAATTAAAATACAAGATTATCGTCTTGACCGTGGCCGAAAAGGGTATACTCTAAGCAGCGTGATTCAAATACTAAAATGGTCTACCTTGTACTCGACATCACTTCACTAATTTCTTGTTGGTGGCCACTAGGATAATCTCATTCTTCACAATACAGAAACCAGGAATCGAGGCGAGAGACGTGCAATGCATCGAGTACTATGCTATTACACTATACGACTACTACTACTCCACTATACGACTACTACTACTCTCTGTGCTTTTTTACATTTCTCCAAAATGCGCGAGGGCCAGTACAATGTGCCACGTGATTGTTCTTCACGAACAAAATTAAACAAAAAGTTATAAAACCTAAACAATGAAAGCGGCAAAGAAGCTGATAACAAAAATCAATCTTTCTCAGGAACAAGCTTAAAATAACCCCCCAAAAAACTGCAAGCATTCAGATTGCTTGTGAGAGCTTATTCTCAAAGCTCAAGTGTATAAAGAATCGTTTTTAAAACAAAATGACACAAGAGCATCTCGAAATAGTAATTCTTGTGTCTATGGAGTTTACTGTTTTGAAAGAAATTCGTAATACCAATTTGTTGCAATTTTTTTTTATCAATACAGCATATAAAATCCTGGCAATTACTCTACTAAACAGACTGACGCCTTAAGCGGAAGATATTATCGGCAACTACTAATGCAGTTTTCGTGCTGGAAGGTCAACAATAGACCAGATATTTACGATCAGACAAATATTGGAAAAAAACTGGGAATTTAACCGAGATGTCCACCAAATCTTTGTGGATTTCCAGCAAGCATATGACTCCGTGAAAAGAAGCAGACTATGGCTAGCAATGCTAGAAATGGGCGTACCAAGAAAATCAGTCGATCTAACACAAATGTGCGTGACAAACTTATATGCACAGGTAAGGGTAGGAAATAGAACATCAGCACCATTCAGTGTGACATCAGGTCTCAGTCTCAGGACTCTGTCACCGTTGCTTTTCAATTTTGCCTTGGAACATGAAATGAGTAGGGTTGCGTCGGGGCTAACGGAGGGTTTTGCGAACCAAGGTTCAAAACTGGTGCTGGCCTTTGCTGATGATATCGATACAGTGGCTCATTCAACAAGAGACGAGAGGTATTTTCACAACTCGAGGAAGAAGCAAGTAGTATGGGTCTCCGAGTAAATGAAGAAAAAACTAAATACGTGGTAGCAACCAAGAATCCAAGACCTCAAATCGGGCAGAATATGTCACTGAATGAACACAACTTCGAAGTAGTTAAGGAATTCAAGTACCTAGGAGCGGTAATCACAGACGACAATCGAGTTGAAAAAGACGTCTCAGCGAGAATAGCGACAGCAAATAGGGCGTTATACTCCCTCACAACATTATTGAGATCTAAACTGTTAAAAATACAAGCCAAACTAACTCTGTACAGGTCAGTTATTCGCCCGGTAGTTACTTATGGCAGTGAAACTTGGACCCTCAATCAACGGGAAATAAATAAATTACTCATATTTGAACGAAAGGTTCTTAGAATGATATTTGGTCCCCAAAGAGATGAAACAACAGGAAATTGGAGAAGACGCCACAATGCTGAATTGGCGACACTGTATGGCAGTGAAAACATAGTTCGTTGTATAAAAGCCAATAGAATAAGATGGGCAGGCCATGTAGTAAGATCAGGGGACCACAGATTATTGAAAAAAGTATTCTTTGAGATACCAGATGGTAGAAGATCAATAGGCCGTCCCAGGAAGAGATGGAAGGATGCCATCGAAGCTGATTTGTATAGGATTGGAGTCCAGCAGTGAGAAATGGAAGCACAAGATCGTAGGAGATGGAGGGCGATAGTGGATGCGGCTAAGACTCACCCAGAGTTGTAAGACCAGGAAAGAAGAAGAAGAAGAAGAATTTGTGGCAATAATTTTAGTATCAATTTGGAATGTCTATATCAGCCAACAGGCAGCTTATGGGAGAAAATGTTCCATTAATTGGCATAGAATGATTTTTGAATAAATAATTATTAATTCAAGAATAAAATTAATGTATGTACAGTTGATTTTCTGTCCTTAAAATTTTAAGAAATTAATCATCGAGAAGTTTCTGCATGACATATTACTCCTTAATTACTTCACAACTTTTGTAAAATTTTATTGCTTTGTTACTTAGAGCCTATTTCTCCAAAGGCCCGGGGTCTCCTTTGATCTCCAGTCCGCCCCTGTTGCGAATTGGCTATACACAGATAGTTTGTATTCGAGTAATTTATAATACCTCCATCCCGACGAAAAAACAATGTTTCGGGAAAAAAAAACTGTCAAGATATTAAAAAAATTTAATTTGCAATAAAATTACAATTTAAGTTATATCTTTGATGTAATCGACGAAAAGCCTAAAAATAAATATTAATATTATTGTATAACTATAAGTTCAAATCAGGTAATGCTAGAAATGAAAAAAATAATTCAGCTAATTCTTACAGTCCGGACTATAGCTAAAATAACCAATTTAGTTTTTCAGTGAGAACATTTTCCCTCAGACTAAAGTTATAGTTGTTCGCAAGAAAGGCAAAAATTCTATCCTACTTGATTCTCACGGGCCAATTAATCTACTTTCCAGTTTGAGGAAGACGATCGAGCATATTATACTAAACCGTATAATAATAGCGATATCCTACCCGCGGAGCAATTTGGCTATCAAGCAAATCATAACCAGCTCCATCATACGACTAGACTGGCTATTGGCTTAACCAAATTCTCCAACCGGAGAGACAGAAGTGATATTCTTAGATATAAGTGAAGCTTTTGACAAAGTTTAGCGGTAAAATTAGTAAGGTTATGCGTTCACGAGTAAATAGTAAATTTAATCCTAGATTTTTTGTCTAACAGGAACTTCGCGATGTCAGCAGACTAATACACGTTAGAAGCTAGAGCAATAAGGGCCTCATTTTATATAATTTTAAAAAGTAATTTGTAATATACCGGAGCGCGATGTTGCCAATCACGTGGAGGTGTCTAGGGATGAAAGTTCAACCACAAAGTCTCAACCCCCTAGGGTTTGAAATAACGGACGTTCCCATTTAAATCCATATAATTCCAAATTTCACTTTGCCCCTTTAGCCCCTATAGCCCCTATATACCAAAGTACGCCGTCGCTTTTCAAACTTCCGATACCCGATGTTTCTAGAAAATACCAGAAGTACGGAACAGCTACAAAAACAGGTGGCCTGCAGTTGTATCATCATTATTGGTTTAACACGAATAGTGGTCAGTATTAGATAGAGAAGCGAAGTGCGCGAACAAGCCAATAGTAAGAACCTTGTATTAGTGTTATCTTTATGTTGAATAAAGTAAGTTAACGCCTGTTAACGTAGTATCACATCTCTGAACTGACGTAAGCGATAGTACACAATGTCTAAAGTACAGAAACGTGGTTGTGTTAACCACCCGGATAGTTCTTCCTACATGTGGTCAGTTTACCTCTAAATCGCAGAAAAGGACAATTAACAAAATGACCAAAGTAGCTTATCATAAGTATTTTGGTCGTCTTGTTGGCGATCCAGATAGGAACTGGGCTTCTCACATATGTTGCCAAACCTGTGCAGTACATCTAAATAACTGGTTAAATGGAAAACGCTCGTCTATGCCTTTTGCAGTTCCAATGATTTAGCGATAACCAATAAATCATTTTAACGACTATTGCATGATAAAGTGTCTATTTTTCAAGAAAGAATAAACATAATATTGAATACCCGGATATTCCCTCAGCAATAAAACCTGTTCTTCATGGAGAAGGTTTACCAGTTCCAGCACCCCGGCAAAATGAGAGGAAGATTTAGAAATGTATGATGGCAAGGCAGAACCCAATAATCTATCACAAAAGGAAGATTCTTATTTTTTCGAAAGTGAATGAAAAGCACTCCATTTAATAGAACACCCTGAATTAAATGATATAATTCGGCACCTCCACATGTCCAAAGAACATGCTGAAGTATTAGGGTCTAGATTACAAGAATGGAATTTTTTAGCTACTAGAACTAAACAACAATATTTAGGAATCGTAACTACGAGCTATCTTCGTTTTTTACTCTGCAGGATAAATTTGTGTTTATGTTAATTCAAATAGTGCTATGGAAAAATTATGCTTTGCATATAACCTGGACAAATGGCGCTTATTTATAGATGCTTCTAAAATAAGTTTAAGAGCAGTTCTGCTCCATAATGGCAACAAAAAGCCCTCTATGATACTTATGAGTGGCAAATATGTGGTGACCTAAAAGTCATAAGACTACTACTAGGGCTTCAAGGTGGATTTACGAAGTATTGATATTTTCTTGTACAACAGCTAAATGACGTATCCGCATCTGTAGGCCTTAAAATGAACTACAACAAAATAAAAATAATGAGCTACGAACAGGCAAACAAAACAATACAGAACCAGAATATAGAAAACGTCGAACACTATGTATACTTGGATCATGACATCAGGCTAGGGAAATCAAACCAGGATGCTGAAATAAAAAGAAGAACACAGCTGACATGGACCGCTTTCGGTAAACTTGCATACATCCTGAAAAATAATTCAATTCCCATAAATCTAAAAAGCAAAGTATACGACACATGCATATTACCGGTGTGTATACCTATGGATTAGAGATTATGTCCCTCACCAAAAAGTCCTCTAAAAAATTAGAAACCGTCCAAAGAGCGATGGAAAGAAACATGCTTGAAATATCATTAAGAGACAAGATTATAAACACCGAGATAAGACGCAAAACGAAAGTCAAGGACATCGTGGAGGAGGTTGCAAAGATGAAGTGACGATGGGCTGGCCACATTGCCCGATATGAGGACCACAGATGGACACGAAGAATCCTGGAATGGAGACCGAGGGAGACAACCAGAAACACGGGAAGACCTCAAAAAAGATGGGTAGACGACATAAGGACAGTGGCGGGCAAACAGTGGATGAGATTGGCGAAGAATAGAGAAAGATGGAAACAATTGAGAGAGAACTACATCCAGGAGTGGATAGAGAGAGGTTGACAAAGAGAGAGAGAGAAAGCCATTTTCTTTGTATTTTTTCTTCTTTGTTTTTCCTACACTAAGTGATGCTAAGCTCAAAGAAGCAATGTTCGTTGGACAACATTAGAAAAATACTAAGGGATCGACAGTGTGATCAAAAATTAAGCGAGGTTGAATAGCTGCGTGGAGTTCTGTTAAAACAATTGTTTCGGAGTTTTAAGGAAACAAAAGAGTAGAAAACTACGAAAACTTGTAAAAGAACAACTCTCATTTAAATTTTTTCCCAGAAAATTTGGGTGCGGTTAGTGACGAGCAAGGAGAAAGGTTCAACCAAGACATATTCACACTGGAGCAAGTCAAACATCTTGTTTTTTTATTGTTTTGAATTTATGTATAAATATTATATAAAAATGTTTGTATTCAAAAGAATAACTGATACATTCTATAACTCAAAATCTATACGTGGTGGACAATTTTCGTTATTGAATTCGCAATCAACAAGGAATCTATAGATAGAACATCAAAAAAGATCCTATGTACTACTGTTTCTGAAGTTCTTATTATTTCCCTTATTTTCGCGTTCCGACTTTCCTCTGGTTTTAATGTTCTTGAACATCGTATTCCATTTCAACTACGGTAATGCCTTTTAATAAACAAAAAGATATTGTGTATTTCATCAGAGAAATTTACACTTAAAAGTTGCATCTAGTTGCTAGCAAAAACACTTTAATATTTCCACTATCTCGCTTAATTTCAATATTTCATTTTCAAGTGATTGACATTTTTATTATCTTCATCTATTAAAATTATTTTACACCTTAAATTTAATTTTCTGTAGAGGTGTAAACTTGGCCTAAATTATATACATAAATTATAAGCTCCGCCTTAGGAACTTCAGGAAAGTAAATTAAGAAAGGGATTTGGGTAAAAAGCAATAAAATTTTGCAAAAGTTATTGACAATTTAATTACCATCTCGGTAATACTATAGAAGATGCCTAAGTTTGTCATTAAGGTTAACTTTATTGAAGCTTGCGGATTTAAAGCTTGTTTTATTTCCATTTTATTTAATATTAGCTACATTCGATATGAGCAAGTTTCATCAAATG
Source organism: Diaprepes abbreviatus (assembly GCA_034092305.1). NCBI lineage: Eukaryota > Metazoa > Arthropoda > Insecta > Coleoptera > Curculionidae > Diaprepes > Diaprepes abbreviatus. Next base: position 1,247,406 of record JASJET010000288.1, on the reverse strand, counting down.
TGTAAATTTATGTAAAGTGAAAATATACAGAGTGTATGTGAAAATGTGGGAAATCTCCCGGATATGAAAAAAACTCGTGAAATGAATAGATATCAGCTCCTAAAGAGTTGCACTAGATACAAGTTTTTTACACATAATTATTGAACCACCAGATATATTTCAGTTTTTTTTTAATATGATGTATACCAGATAAGACCCTTCAAATTACTATCCAAGCGAATGTGTAAATTACTAAAAGCTGCAGGAACGCTGTGACACTCGTGACCCCATTTCTTTTACGCTCTGTATGATAAGATCTTTGGAAAATGTTTTTTACATACCTTTTACTATTGACTAAAAATTAAGTACTCTTTATTTATGTCGCTAATCCTAACCGTTTTCGAAGAAACGTCGATTTATTTACATCATCTATTTGGCGTATTTCGATAAAAGATACATCTTTGTTCCTATCAACAATTAACCTTATGATAAAAAAAATTCGATCCCAAAGTTTACATCTTTAGTTAAAAACGTCTAATTCTGTGAAATGCAGTTCGATCTAGGTTCGCAAAAAATGTGCATTTTATTTTATCGGGACCAACAACAAAGTATTGTTGAAAACGTCGTTAGCTACGAAAAAAATAAATATTCTGCATTTTAGAACTTGTTAACTTCCCATCGCAGACACATTAATTCTTTACTTGGATAATAATTTATTGATTTTTGGATTTCGTGGTGAAATTAATTGTGAAATCATTTGAAATATGGAATATACGTTTATTGAGTATGCAGATTGCAGATATGAATCTTGCACTTGCAATGCTTTAGAAGCCAGGAGGTCATATCACAACAGATATCATTTCATATTAGAAAATATTTCAATGAGTTGACCAACGTCTAAGGGAGAATGGTAGACCCTTCCCATAATTTTAGAAAATTTTGGAAAAAGAAGTGCTGATGCCGGTCGGGGTAGAAATTAAAGGAAAAAATATAAATGTTGTAGATGACACTCCTTTTTCAACGAGCACTCGAAAATTATCAGCGCATCGACAAAAATAGTATATGAGGTTCTTCAAGAACAGCTGTTATATCCATATCATTTAAAAAAGGTGAATGAACTGATTCCTGAAGATTTTCCCAGTTGAATTTAGTTTGCAAACTGGCTATTGGATCAGCAACGAAATAATGTAAACTTCATAAACACTATTCTCTTCAAAAATGAAGCAAAAGCAGGGTTTACCAAAAATGGAATCATAAATTTACACAACTCACATGTATGGCTGATGAAAATCCTCATGCAACTATTGTTTCGAATCATCATCATCATCGGTTCCAATCAATTAATGTCTGGGCAGGTGACATTGTAAATTCCTTGATTGGACCCTTCGTATTGCCGGCCCGACTGAATGGAGAACTTTATTTGGAGTTCTTTCAGAATGTTTTTCACGATTTAGTAGAGTACTTGCCATTTGAAACCCTCTGAAATATGTACTACACGCAAGATGGGGCACAATCTCATTTCAGCGTTGCTGTCAGGGAGCACTTGAATAACGTCTATTCAAACTATTGGCTGGATAGAGGAGGATCTATTGCCTGGCCTTCCTGATCTCCCGCTATGGGAACACCTCAAAACCTTGGTGTATTCCACAGAGAATCACGTTTCATTATGATTAAATAAGGAACAATGCTGCGTTACTGTGGCGGATATAGCAGTCCTCAATTCTTCGTACCCGCGAGTGTGTCAAACTTCACGGAGCCCATGTTGAACCCTCTTACGAAATTTTTAGCTAATAGTTAGTTTATTTTTTGTTGAAACTACGATAACAGGAGAAAATTGCTCTTTTTCATATTCAACCCGACAGAAGTTAAGGGACTAACAGGGCAAATGAAAAGATGTTTTTTCGAAAATGGTTAGGATCAGCGACATGAATGAAGAGAATTTTTAGTCAATAGGTAATGGTATGTAAGAAACGTTGTCCAAAGTTCCTGTCATACAGGGAGTAAAAAAATGAGGTTATGAGTATCTAGGCAAGTCCGTCCCTGCAGCTGTGAGTAATTCACAATATCAAAAAAGAAATGTACCTAGTGGTTCAATAATTATGTGTAAACCTGAAGGTTCAATAAATATGTGTAAACCTGTTTCCATAATCTACAATCTACAATCTGTCAACCAGATACACTAAAAATCTTTATGTTTTACTTTGCTTATGATATTATATTATAATTTTTATTATATACAGGGTGTTCGGTAAGTATGTATCAACCCCTCGACAATGTATAGAAGGCGTCAAAATAACCAGTGTTTCATATAGCTTGTTTTTTTCAAGTTGGCGCATAACGGAGATAATGTGTCAGGAAGTAGTACCCAGACTTATATATTTTAATGAAATTTAGGCATATTGTATAACCGATAAAATTTTGCGAATCTAGGTTATAAACAATCCCTGACATTATCAAGGAAGTCGGGAACGGACCATGGGAAAATGTCGGCATTCTTTGATCTGTCGGTGGCATCCTTTGATATGTGGGTGGTCTTCATGGGTGGTCTCGTAGTTGGTTGAGTAGGTATGGTGATAGGTTGATTAGGTAGGTAGGTTGGTAGGTTGCTTGGGTAGGCATGTTAGTAGGTTAGTTGGATAGGCAGGTTGGCAACCTACCTACCCAACCAACATACCTACCCAGAGGCGGCGTAGGGCGTGGGCGACGTGGGCCACAGCCCACGGCCTCGCAGTCCGAGGGGCCTCGCGCCACGGAGATTTATGTATTAAATTTCGGTTTTCTGTATGATATAAGTAAATTAAAAAATATTTCACACTATCAAATATTAAAAAAAAATGTCAAGATTTACACACAGTCCTACGAGTGGGTGAGAGCAGTGACTTTCAACCTTACGAATTATATGAAAAATTAAAAATAATGATCCCTAATTTATCTAACTTCGTAACAGATGTGAAACAGTTGCTTCAATATATTACAGAAAATAGCTTAAAAGAAATATACCCAAACATATACATCGTCATTAGAATATTATTAACAATACCAATTAGTACAGCCTCCGCTGAAAGGAGCTTCTCAAAATTAAAACTTATTAAGAATTATTTAAGGAGTACAATGTCACAGGAAAGACTTTCTGCGGTCGCAATTTTGTCTATCGAGGCTGATGTAGCATCCAAGCTAGATTACGAGCACGTAATTAAACAATTCAGCAGTGTAAAAACTAGAAAATTTCTGTTTCTTTAATATTTAATTAAAATTGTTTTTAATGGTAGGCTTTAAATATCTTAAATATTTATATGTTAGTTGTGAGTTTGACTAGATTTTGCATGAATAAAAATTTAATAATGCCAAATGCTTTTTATTTTAAAAAATCTGTATTCATGTGCGAGCAGAGGGCCTCGCAAAATATATCTTGCCCACATAAAATTTTGATCCTGCGCCGCCACCGTACCTACCCAACATACCTACCCAGCCAACCTACCAACATACCTACCCAACTAACCTACCTAACCAACCAACCTATCAACCTACCTACACAACCAAGCTACCAACCTACCTAAGTACCAGTCTAAATACCCAACCAACTACAAGACTACCCATGAAGACACATCAAAGGATGCCGCCGATAGATCAAAGGATGCCGACATTTTTTTCCCACGTTCTAGGGGCCCATAACCTACTACTAACAAGGCCTATAATTTTAACAAGTAGTAGTCTTCGCAGGTTTTTGGATACTTTTATCTAAAAAAGGGGTAAATAATAGAGACCAAGCCCTGACAAAGATTTTGAGTTAACGTTTGACTGGACCTTTCATTTTGGAGGAAAAAAACTACTGCATTCAACTTACAATTTTTGCACCAAAATTTAAATAACTTTTTGCAACATGTACTCCTAACGATGAGTTTTGATAAAGCAGGCAATCCAACAATGGAACAGTCGTTAGTCATGTAAGCTAAGTCGCTTCGCTCTCTGCGAAAATTCCAATACTACAAACCCTTTGCTGACACACGCCCTGACTCCAAATGACAATACATACAAAGGTCATGTAGATACAATACATTTGCATCTAGAAATGACTTTTTTTGAAATAGAATAGGGTTTATTTGGATCGTTTACATATTTATTTTAAAAACTCCTTACAACATGTGAGAATCACTCAATTTTATTACGAAAAATGTATTAAACTCGAATAACATATTAACAGAAAGCCATAAAACAATAAATATTATTAAATCGCTTTCTTTTATTACCGCTTTCTTCTAATACAATGCATTTTACTTGTCCGGACACTCAACAACCGGAAGGTGGGTTTCCGTCATAATGCAATTTAAATTAATATAATTGGCTCAGTGGTAATGCAGTTCAGCTTCCGGTCGCCCAGGAAGTCCCAAGATTCCGGAACGGCGCTTCCAGAATTCGCTTTTTGGCACGAGTCCAGAGAATGGAAGGCTATAATTAAATTACAACGTATTATGGTCATATTTTATTGAAACAAGTGTATTATGTAAACTGTTTTTAATTTTAGAAGTCTGTTAATTATTAAAGCTCAAGGGTCCAAGTTGAGGTTTTTAGGTAGGTAATGAAAAATAAAGGCTTTTTTATCTAAGTTATCCTATTTTAAAGCCTAGAGTCTTCTGTTAAAAAAAAAAAGAACTCTGGAGTCGTCTGCCTTCTCTTTTCCTAACATAAGGGTGAGATGATATTTTTGTACAACTTAACAATATTGCTATTTTTAAATACACCACTATCTAGGTAGCAAAGACAACTCTTCTTGTTTTTCCTGATATAATCTTAATAATCATTGTAATCTGCGTGATGTGATTAGGCAATAAAAAAATAGCGGCAGAAATTACTAGCATTATTTAATTAAAACTGCATATCTACCGGACTTTAAAAATATTTAACAGTTTGTATCACCAACTCTCTAACTACTATATTTTGTATCTCACTTAGTTTTCTAATATCAGTATTTTATATATACACCAGTGTGGTGAGATCAGCGATCACATATGCAGTCTTGGTTTGGAAGCCCAAGGTATCACAAGGAACAACTAGGATCAAGCTGGGTGGCATATAGAGGACCTCCTGTTTGGGCATTACAGGGGCTATAAAATCGACCCTGATCTCAGCAACGGAGTGCATTCTAGATCTACCTCCATCACATTAAGTGACTCTGAGAGTAACAAGAATCGGGCTTCACCAGTTACATCACTCGCTGCTAATAGCGCAGGACATGTAATAAAATCAGCTGCCCCGAGTTTGAAATGGACACAAATCTTATGACCGCGGGCTGCCGTTATAATATACCGTACCATATACACTTATTTGGTACACTGACTCTTCAAAATTGTCAACGCCCCTTGGTACCTGAGGACAGACCAGCTGCACAGGGAACTCCAGATCCCCACCATCCTGGAATTTGCCAGGGCCACATCGCAGAACTTTTTCAGCAAGATCCCGAACCATACAAACAACACCATCAGGAACGCCTTCCGCTCATGCCCATGCTATAGACGAGTCTATCCCCTCCCGAGCAACCCGATTCAATGAGTCCCGGCCAATTAAATGAGGACCATACTATATCTTAAGTTAGTCTTAGTGCTAAAAATGTAATTTAGATAGGATAATAACTTGTAATTTGCCATACAATTAAGTCTTAACATGTAAAAGAAGTTTAAAGTTGTAATTATTGACTTAGCAGCCAATAAAGACTATACGTGACTACACGTGACTATTCAAAGACCAAAAGAGGTACCGAAGCTGGAATATATGGGTTAAAACCTAGACGAGAAGTGACTATTCCCTTGGGAAAATACTCAAAAGTCTTTCAGAAAAAAAGGAGAGCTTAAAAGGAAAGCAAATCTACATTTATTCGGACAGTCAAACAGCCTTGAAGGCCCTCAAGGGGTAAAAGGTATCATTGGGACTAGGTTGGGAATGTCAGAGAAAACTAATTACTCCGACATTGAATAACAGAGTTATGCTACAATGAGTACCAAGACATGGAAATAAAAAGCTAATAAGCTAGCGAAAGCGGGCTCATCATGTAAATGCATTGGTCTAGAACCGGCTTTTGTGGTGTCAATGTGTGCAGCACAAGAAACCATCACACGATGGATAGCTAGACAGACATTAAACCATAACAGACTTTTTATAGGGAATCCTGGACTGAAATTAGCTAAAAGCGTACTCCAAACGAGCAGGATTCAACTAAGGGTAATCAGGTAAATCTTTACAATAGAGACCTCAGCTGCAGGCGCTGTGGTCAGGTTGAGAAAAAGGTTAAACACATCATACATGATTACAAGTCATTAGATCGGAAAAGGCAAAGCAAACCTTTAGGTAAACAAACTTGGAACCGAATGGGACACATACACATTCCTTAGCTGATCTCTACAAACTGGCTTAGGAGGCTAACTTAACAGAGTGGCTGTAAGTCAAGGGTGAACACAATAGGCTTATAGTGGCTGCAGTTTATCCGGGTTCAGAACTGACCCGTGGGGAAAAAAATTCAGTCTTTCTTACATGATCTCTCCTGGTCTAGCTAGCTTTACTTCTTAGTATTTTCGTCGCAGCAACATCTCTTTTTATATTATCGTGATTAATCAGATACAAAGTTTATAAATTTTAATTTGCTCTCCATTCTTCCACATAGATTAGTTAGCCTAGACATTGCTGCAGCTCTGTTGATTTAAATTTTTATGTCATTGGATGGGTTATGCCTGATATGTTCATGCTGAGGTATTCAAATTTCGCCTCTAACCCTGGAGATTTGTTACAAATTTACATATAACTGGATTTCTAGTAAATATCATACCTTTAATGTTTTCAATGAATATATTCATGTTCAATTATCGGATGATGGTGTAGGAACTCCGATCGTTGAAGTTGCAAACAACTCTTTAAATGTTTTTTTTCCCTAAGAGCTTAGTTAGACGAACGAAGCATGTTTATGCCGGTGTGTTTAATTCTAGTGATTTTTGTTTGATAATGAAAAAAGCGTCCGCTTCTATCTGCTTTTCCTAAATTTACATTGCTCCTCTTTGTTTAATTATTTGTATTTCTACTTTATATTTCGGTAGACCTGTAAATAATTTCATTCTTAAGATAAGTAAAAATTCTATTAGGGTTTTTACCCATTTTTTTAAGATGAATGTTATTATGCTTAGTTTTTATCATTATATTACAAACCTTATTTGAACTAAATCTACATTTAACAATATCATTCTTGTTATTTCAATTTAAGGAAAATTTAATTGCTTAGGGCGGCAAACGATTAAACCGCCCAAGGCAATGAAATTGCTAAACAGGGCTCTATTGGCTATTTCGCATCCTACGTCGTATATATATATATATATATATATATATATATATATATATATATATATATATATATATATATATATATATATATATATATATATATATATATGTTATATCGTAGATTTTCACGGATGGTAGAATGAATAGTTTGGTTATTCCGGGTTTCAATCCGTTCGTTCAAAAAATCGTTTTCACGACGTTTCGCCAAAATCTCATTTGGCATTTTCAAGTGAGGTTCGTCTCGTTACTCGCCGAGAACTGATCTCGGCGAGTAACGAGACGAACCGCACTTGAAAATGCCAAATGAGATTTTGGCGAAACGTCGTGAAAACGATTTTTTGAACGAACGGATTGAAACCCGGAATAACCAAACTATTCATATATATATATATATATATATATATATATATATATATATATATATATATATATATATATATATATATATATATATATATATATATATATATATATATATATATATCCCCAATAAGTTATCCAAAATTTTGGTAATTAATAAATGACTAAGTGAGTTTCAAGATAGTCGTGTTTGAATACATTTAATCAGGAAACTGAAAAATAATATAAACTTAAATCATGGAGATTTTTTAGAACTACCTACCTACCCAGAAAAGCGACCAGGAGATTTTAACAACGATGAATATTTAAAAACTTTCACCATTTAGTCAATAAAATTCCAGACTTTAGACCAAATGTTATTCAATAATAAGAATTTTATAACCTTTTATTCAAAATAGACTTTGATACTAGGTGATATTTATATGGTTTAAACTTGTGTTTTTTTTTATAGATTGTTTGAACCCTTGACTTATTAACTCCTACAGAACCTTCTACCATTCTGCAAGAACTACTTGGATTTGCTTCATTCAATAGAAGAATTGATTTCATCAATCTCACGGTCTTCCATGTTGTGTCACGAAAACCTTATCCATCGAAAATTGGACACCTTGTAGAGGAAGAAAAAGGAATCATGGTTGGCAAATCAGGACTGTACGATGAATCATCAATTTCAAGTTTTGAGTACTCAAAATGTCACTTGTTATGGTGGAGAGTCATCCTCGGTTTGTTTTCCTGAATTCACCGAAGACTTCCGACAAACAAATGATTGTATACCATTCCGAATTGACCATTTTACAATTTTCTAAAGGATCGCTTGCGACATGGCAGGTTATTCCAAGGAAACAGGAGTCAATTTATTTTAGAGTGCTTCGTACGCCAGCAACTTTAGTCGGTTGTAACACCTGACAATGTGAGTTACCAAAAATATAAAAGGCCACACTTTTTTCGTAGTATCAAACAAAAAGAGTAGAAATTTAACACAAAGATATTGGTAAGACAAAAATATATATGATGTTATTGTTTCACAAACATTTTTTTATATTAATTTTAAAGAATTTTTAAAAATAGCTCCCCACCCTATCCTAAAAATACAGATCAAAAAAAATCTTATTCCCAATATCCTGTTTTCGTTTATATTTTTGATTTGGGACTTATGCGATGTTTTCAAAATTCTTCGTCTGCATGTATTCCAAACTTACAAGAAATATTTTAGGTCTATATATTTAAAGAAGGGTTCTATCAATAAAATTACCCATTTCAGCATGATTGAATTATATATCAAAGAAGTGGCCGTTATAATTTTTATATTGAACGTTATATTTGTTAAAAAATGTATTAAAACTAAACAATTAAAGCTTTCAATTTAATATAAATGGTCTGTAGCAGTTTGGTTTCGGAAAACGTTTTCTAGTTGACAATAGACTTGTCTACAGATGTTGTACTGGATTTATATATTTCGCAACAACTAAAAAGAAACAACGTGTACTTTTTGTTTAAATAAATTTGTAGTTATAAAGCAAGTGTGTATGTGTGAAGTCTTATTGTTAGCTTTTTTGATAACTCAAAATCAGTTTATTTGACTAAGTATAATTATTGGTTGTATGGCTCCATCCTTTACCACAGTCCTGTAACAATAGCTAATGTACAATCAATATTCCCGTCCATAAGGAAATTGTTTATTTTCCAAAGGTTAATGTATATTCGAACGATTGAGTTACAAATTTCAACACTAGATGTCGTTTCATAGATCGTTGGTGAGGAAAATTTATAGTTTTTAAAAACACCATTCCGCATTCAGCCTACAAACTGTTCTACCCCACTTCATCATCTTTAAATTAGTTATTTACCAGGTTTTCTTTAGAAAAAATGTTATATAGGTATTAAAAATTAGAAAAAAAATATATAAAGATAGTTTTATTATTCTTACACTGAATGAATATAAGATTGAGTAGACTGGAAGAATATAATATTTAAAAGGGTTCACATAAAAATAATTATCAAAATCTATTTTGAGCCCAATTGACAATAATGAATTTAAATTATGTTATAAATTAAACATAGTTTAAGCAGATAATACTTATATCAACTATATTACAGGCCACTTTTATTGGTCTAATCGTCTCCAGTTCAGGTACGGATCCAAAAGCTATGAATTCAGGAAAATATACTAACCTACCTGCTACATCAGGAACGTGAATGTCGCTAGCAACCTCCCCAGCCCAATCAATAACTCGCTTTTGTTTTTCATACTGTACTAAGTAAGGAGAAGTTCGATCTTTCCTTTGCTCTTGTGATATCGTCGCCCCTCCCAAAGAAATAGATTGGATCCGGCCCCTGCTCCAATTGGAAGAAATAATGTTTCGAGTAACCCTCACCATTTACTCAATAAAATACCAGATTGGAGACATTTAATAACAAGAATTTCATAACCATTTATGCAAAAGAGAGTGTAATATAGAAACATATGTTGTAATAGCATTACTTTAAGTTTCTTTCGTAGTAGTAAAACAAAAATATATTTTTTCATTTTTACTCTTATGGAATCATTTTGAAGTCCGTCCATTTGTGGGTCACAGCTGATTTTTTTCGAAACTATTTAACACAGAAAATTGAAATTTATCCCAAAAATAGGCATTAGTTACCAATCGTAGTTCTATAATTTTGAAAGTTAAATTTAGATATACATTTAACCCAGAATTAAAAATTTTTTTCGATGTCATTGAGTGAGATGTCAAATGAAAGCTTTTAAAAGCACCAGTTCAAAAATATATATGAAGTTATAGTTGCACTAACTTTTCTTTATATTAATTTAAGGAATTATTAAAAATCGCTCTCCACCATCTCCAACAGTACAACTTAAAAATAAAATCAAAAAATTCTGGAATATTCTTGTTAAAATTTATTTTAGCAATATCCTTGGGACTTGTTGTATGATGTTTTCAATACTCTTCGTCTACATTTATTCGAAAGTTATCAGGAATGTTTTAGTTCTATTAATCAAATTACCAATCTCAAAATGAATGGATCATATACACGTGTCAAAATATTGGTCAGTTAGAATTTTTATATTATACATTATATTTGTTGAAAGATTTATTGAAACCGGCCAATTAATGCTTTTAGTCTAGTATGAATAGCCCATGGCAATTTTGTTTCAGAATAGAGTTTCTAGTGGACAATATAGTTGACTAGAGGCATTGTTTTACTGGATTGGTTTTATGACAACAATTTAAAAAAATTGGACCATTTGTTTTCTATCTAGCTCTGTTGGTACTTATTATATTTTTTGTTGTTGTGTAGCCCCATCCTGTACCACGGTCATGTTACTACAAACAACTAACGTAAAATCAATATTCTCATCAATAGGGAAACTGTATGATTTTTCAAAAAAGGTTAATGTATATTCGAACCATTGACCTACAAATTCTAACACTAGATGTCGTAGTATACATCGTTGGCGAAGAATATTTTAAATTTTTCGGAACGCGATTTCGCGTTCTGCTTACTACTCATCTACAAAGTTTACCTGCAAAAATAATTTACAGGTACTCAAAGAGAAAATATTGCTGTGGGCCAGAGATCATGGGCGATGGCAATAAAAATGTTAGAATGGTGCAAAAACCCAAGCCCCCTAAGCAACTTGGGAGACAGTGAGTTCAAAATTGACCTTTTCTAAACTTTCAAATTTATCCGTAGCAAAGAGAATTAAAATAATCTTTGCTCATAGCTAGAAGCTGCAAGTGACAGTCATGCTATTGTCCTTACAAAATGTTGGAAAGAAAATTTCCTCACGGAATATTAAAGTATTGAGATGTTTGGGAAACCGAATTTGAAAAGTCTCGAATCAGGATACTTATTATAATTCATTAAACCATCAATTCATAATATTAAGTTTATAAATAAAACACAATTTAAACAGATAATACTTATATTAACTATATTACAGAAAAAAAAACATAATATTGCGTAGTTATAATACAGTTGTATACATAAGTACATGTGCCAAAAATAAGAGCGAGCGTGCTCTTGACATTGAAAAAAATAAATACCAACAGGAAATAGCTTTTTGCTACAACTCTCTTAACAATTACAAACATCGGTAAATTATTATTTTATTTTTAACTACATAATCGTAACATATTAAGTACCTATTCCCTGGATACGTGTGCCCTTTTCCGTTACAAATAATAAGATAATGTTTGTTTTCTTTTCAAACGAAAATTCGGTTCGGTAAAACTGTTCGCAATTCACAACTACATTACATATAAATACAGTTAAGAGATATGATTCAATATTATATGTATTATGAGTCGTTCAGTAAGTCCTTAGAAATCCAAGAGATGGTGCTCGTTGTATCGCAAAAAGTTTGCTTTTAGTAAGCGTCATCTGTCGCTAGATTGTTGCTAAAATTTCAGCTGTACCTATTTTATTTATTTAGAAAAATGGAAAAAAAATGAGTTTCATGAGATAATTAAACACTTCTATTTAAAAGGCTTAAAAGAGATCAAAACCGACTTAGAATGGCCTTCGTATTTTGGCATTAACTAAACTTCATAGAAAATGAACATAATGTTAGATAAGAAAGTTTATTCTTATTTTTTCTATGAACTAGTCATATCAAAAACAAAACAAAAGTTTATTTTATTATTTGTGTTACACGTACCGTCTTACAAGAGGTTTCACTTTGTTCCCATCCCACCCTTTTCTATAAATAGATAATAATAAAAAAATCTGTTAGAACAAAAAGTTAATGCCGTTATATTTAATACAACGAATTTAATCTATAAAAAGCTACTGTACAAAAATTAGAAATAAGTAACTAAATATTTTGATTTTATTTTACATGTATGTGGTTTGAGGCGGACGGCTTAAAGAATTTTCGTTTTATTTTATAAATGTTTACAAAAATTCCTAGCCTCTCTGGATTTGCCAACTATTTAGCGGTTCATGGATATGGCGTACACTTTTCTTTAAAATTATCTTTAACGCAAAATCTTGTGTATAAGATGGTAAAAAATTATTTTTGCAAATATTTTAATAATGATGTTTACAGCTATAAAACAAACTTTTCACTTGCATTATGATGTTTATTTTAAACCCTATCATTGTGCCTCAAACCATTTATGAAAATCTATATTTAAATTGAAGGCATACTTCCAAGTAGAAGATATATTGTGGTAGTTATTTGATTTACATCCCCTTCAGATAAGAAATTTTATTTAGAGTGCCTTTTTTTTCAAGAAGAGCAACTACTTGTCATGTCTCAGATCCAAAATATATTTAATTTGAACTATTTTCTCCTATACTTTCTGTAAAATTGATAAACAAATATCTCTTATTTTAGAACCTGGTTTCAGATTTTAGCGTGTTTACTTTTTTTTCTCTACTCTGTACGTATAGTACTCAAATTCTCGAATTTAAAAACAACGGTTTCAATTATCTGACCTCATCTCTCAGAGAACTTTAAAATGCCATATTATTTTAAAAAATAAGCAAAAAAAGAAAAAATTATCACTTCCAAATTTCAGTATGATAGAAATGTTTTGTTTTCATATTATTGTAATTCACTTTGTATACCACGTCTGTAGGAAAGACGAGTCCCCGAGGAATGAGATATTGCCCTAATGATACTGCTTTTCAAAAAAAAATTACATTAAAGAATAATTAGACTATTACAGACCTATTAGTTTGCTATCAACCTTATACAAAATATATACAAAAATTATAACAACGAGACTAACAAATAAATTAGACAATAATCAGCCTAGAGATCAAACAGAATTCCTGTGAGGCTCGAACATTCTAGATCGCCTACAAGCTGTAAGAATGTTTATCGAAAAAACCAATGAGTACAACATCACACTATGGATAGTATTCATAAATTATGAGAAATCTGCCGACTCAATTGAAACCTAGACAATTCTAAACGAAATGAATAATTGTCGTATAATTACCTAAATACAGAATTAATTAAGAGTATCTATAAAAACGCCTCATTTCAAGTATTATTGCAAGACAAAACAAACAAAATTGAAACAATAAGAGAAAAATGACAAAGCGATTTAAACTGTTTATATCAACCTTAGAGGAAATGTTTAAACTGAATTGGAACAATACTATCCATAGACGAATAACAGCTAGACCATCTGCGTTTTGCGGTGATATCATATTGATTAGGAAACCCACCGAAATACTGCAACAGATGCTAAACGAACTCAATGATAAATCAAAGCAAATTGATATGAAGACCAATATTGCTAAAACTAAATATATGTCCAATGATACAGGAAATAACAGCGTAAACCCGAACTTTAGAAACAACAGTAGAGAAATTTATACATACATACATACATATATATATATATATATATATATATATATATATATATATATATATATATATATATATATGCTATGTTGGTTAAACACAGGGCATAAGATAAATTTCTCAAAAACAAAAATGCTATCGAGATGTGAAAACCTGTCCACAACAGTTATCAAGGAAGCCATCGAAATTGCAAGAGGCCCAACAACTAGCAGAGATGATGGCCAGCGATTACCTAATACTAGCAAAAATGTGTTTACAAAACATCAACCAGTAACAGGTAGTAGAAACAGATTATAACTCGGCATCACGACCCCAAGCACAGGCAACAAGGCCGATGACGCACCGGAGTCGCAGGCGTCAGTTTGCTCGTAGACGCCGTACAGTGACCTTTGAAAATGGTGAATGAGAAGTGACAGAACAGATACGCAGGCTAAAATGGAACTGGGCAGGACATACCGCCCGTTTCACGAATCGTTGCTGGACCAGAAGGTTTGTAGAATGGAAACCGAGACACCAACGACCTGCTGGACCGATGATAATAAAAATCTAGTGGACACTGATGGATGAGACGGGCTCAAGACAGACAGCAACTGAAGAGACTGGGGAAGGCCTACATCTGACGATGGGTGAATGACTAATGATGATGATGCTGATAAGTTTCTATATCGAGAGCTTTCTATAGATGTAAAGAATGAATTATGCTAAATTTTAAAGTTTGGTAGAACAATAACCACTTAAAAATAACCACCCTAAATTGCTTGTTAGGAGAACAATTTCTAATTCGTCAAATATGATTTAATAAATGCCAGGTTAACTTGCATACGCCATTATAAAGGCACCGTTCAACGCCAATATTGTCACTGAAAATCCCAGAAGTATGCTCTTTTTCTAAATTTCCTAGTTTCTTGCTTGAATGCAAAAATTATATTTAATAAATGAATGACTAAAAAATGTATAAATGCATTTTCAATCTTATCATTTTTCCAGTCATACTTAGACAATCGTTTCGCAAGTATTGTCCACTTCTACAGTTCTTTTATCCTTCTTAGATATCTATATCTACATATTTTAAAGAAATAATTGGTCAGAAATGCTAGTTTAATTGTTTTTACATGTCAATCAAAACTATATATATCCACTAAAAGAAACATTGTTTAAAAAAGAAGTCCACAGTAGAGCAGTAATAAAAATACAATTTATTTAATGAAGATGGGTCAATAATGCCCACTGAATGCGTCAATAATGCCCACTGAAAGCGTCTTTTTTATTTAAGATAAATAGAGCGTAATATCCAAGTTCTTCCCCAATCGGTCATCAACCTGTGGTCTGAAAAATTAAAATATCCTAGCAAAGAACTAATCTCAGTCGGCTTTCAGGCCGTAGATTACCAGTTCACATAAATTGCCACTTTATGGTAACCGATTGTTCTAAAAGTAGTGGACAAACTGAAAATGTATCCCTAGATCATTTCACTGGTTGATTTTTATTCCTTAAAAAATTTATTCCAATACCGGCCAACTGAATATGCTTCAGACGTCAATTAAACAATGTTTTTAGTGGAAATATAATTGTTACAATAACTGGAGTTAGTTTTATTTTAGTATTTTCTAGATTAAGTAATTTTAAAATTTCTAACGAAGCATACATTTTTTGAAGGAAGTTTTTTGTGTATAATATATTTGTTAATTTTTTGTAGGTTTATTTTTAATTGGAGGGTGAATGTTTAAAATTATAATGATTACGAATCTGTGGTTTAGCTTTGCAATTTGGAAAAGTATAAGTATAGTAATAACAATATTAAAACTCAAGTATTTATTGATTTGAAATTAATATAGTAGAAAATATAGGATCGCTCTTATTTAATAGTATTTCATGTAACAAAAAGAAATGTTTCTTCCTTTTAAAATTAAAAGTATTTAAGGTTATACAATGTTATAATAACTTTGGTGATGTGTTTTTTTTTTACTTTTCCATATTGTTAGATGATTTAAATATACAGATAATAAATTATCTGTGATTGTTTTTTCGGTCTTACGAATATTGATACTGGGGAAATATACTTACAGCAACAGCTAATAAATATTACCCATAAATGACCAAACATTTTTATAGAATAGTAAGCCAATTACTGTAATTTAAAAAATATATATAAAGTCAATTTAGGCATTAGTTCGAATTTGTGCCATTGAGAAAAAAAAGTTTTCTAGAAGAAAAAAATAATAAAAAAAAAGAATTTTTTTAATTGTAGGAAATTTATTTTTTCTGAATATTCATTCAGTTTTCAGTATAACTTATATTTCTAATAAGGGGCCAAATATCGGACAATCGTGTAAAGATTAAATATTCATTTCGTTTTTAAGTTTCACTTCATTCAAACGATCGACAGCATATACATATAAATATTAACGATTTACCACGTAAAAAAATCATCCGACATTGTTTTGAGCTTATTTTGTGTTTTCGTTTGCCTTTTATTGCTAACGTTGAATTTTCTCACATAGTTTTTTTGTGCATTTTTCTGAATATTTACAAATTGCACTTTATAGTCCAGGCAAGAAAGCTAATTGTCCACAATTTTTTTGGGAGTTTTATTTTTGGATGAGAATCGATCAATTAAAATGTTTAGAAAGCAGTTCGGGTAAGGTTAGAAGACATATTACTAACTGATAATATGGTTAAATGAATATTTTGCTTATTCTTATAAAAATTAAATAAAGGATTTTTATGATTCCCCACAAATAAGAAAATGTTCCGGTGCAGTAAATAAGAATTTCAGAAAAACAAATGCCAAATTTTATAAACAGGAATATTCAGATTACAAATGGGGGAAACATTAAAGTGTAATTTTTATTAATTTTTAATTCATTTGCAGCACTATGCGTAATCTTTTATATCTCTAGAAAGAAACAATCTATAAGAATTTATGATTATTTTTGTACGGAAGGATTCAATTGCAATATTATTACATAATGTGTTAGGGAATCTTTCAAACATCCATTATGATAAAAACGAGGCTTCTTTGTAATTGCTTATATAAAGCATTTACTTATATTACTGGCAATAAGAGGAACTGCCTTTAAAATTTATTCACCTATTTTCGTAACACCCTGTATAACAAACCACGCAATGTATAACGTTACACTGCACTGCTCCAAACATTTCCATGGTAATTTAAGTAGATAACAACACTGATAGGATAAGTAGCAATGCCATCTGTTTACAAAATGTGCACACTTTACAAATAAACATTTAAGTACCTTTTGAACGATATAAAAAATTATTTTATATTCTAATAAACAAGGGACAATTTTACATTTATCACGAGCTCGCGTTAATTTAAACAAATAAATATAACAAATAACAGTAATAAGTCATAAACTCTTTAACAACATATTTATAACGCCTTTTTAGGATTAAAAATAAGAAACATTACAAAATACAGACAATCATTTTTTTAAAACATGTTGTTCTCTCACGAAAGAGACATCGCTCTCAATCCTGCCAATTTGGTTAGTTCAGGTTAGATCCAAAAATCATATTTAAAAAATTCAATTTGAAATAAAAAGTTATAAATAAACATTTGAAATTTTGTAGGAAAGTAGGTAAAATATCAGTTAAGATCACTAACAATAGCAATTTTGAATTCAGTCTAAAATACAAATAAAAACCCAGCAACCTCCTTAGGATTGCTGTTTTTTTTTTGGGAATGTATCTATAAATGTCAAGTTTTTGTTTACATTAGCAGTAAAATTGTATTCTCTAGTGCTTTATCTGTGCCCCACAATTTATAAAATATCAAATTTAGCAACTTTTTAATAAAAGCAATTCTAATGTAGCAACAATTCCGTAGACTTATCGATACAAAAATGTTCGCTGTTAAAGCTAGCAAAGATGACTATCTACATTTTGCAATATTTCCAGGCCGAATTTTCGATTAAATAATAATGTTTTTCGAAATATGCTTAACATGATCATGACGTGTCTCCCAACTACTTAAAGCTGAATTTGGAAAGCTGTAGGGGGCGTTGGAGTAGGATTTAAAAAGGGATTCGTATTACTGGAGCCGGGTCGTGCAACACCTTCAGCCCATTCTGCGTCAAATGGATCTGGCTGTTTCGGTCTAAAGGATTGTGAGGAATCCAAACTTACTGCCCTAAAAAGAATATAAAAATTGTATTTTTCAAAAATATTACTGATTGATACAAAATTTAAAAAATGATTTTATTAAAATAAAAAAATATTACTAAATGCTTATACTTTTTATGTAAGTGCATATTTTGGAAGCTACAAATGCCAAAAAAAATAATAAAATTCATCTGCAGGATTACTTACCTGGAATGAGATCCAAACGACGGGGTTCTCCTGGGCACTGATCCATCCATTCTTCCAGGAACAGGACTAGTGTTATTAACAATTTTTCCGAGCCACTGATCAGGTTTTGGCAAGTTATTGGTCGTACTTGAAGCTGTACTACTATTAATACTGGTGTTTTGAGAGCGAACAAATGTGGTGTTATTAATAGGTGAAGAACTGACTATTGAATTTGTTTGGACTATACTGCTGGTACTGATCGTAGCATTCCTAATTAAACAGAAGAAATTATGAGGAATAAGTAAAATTATACATTATTATCAAGAAAGCATATATGTATATAGATTAGGTCAGAAGTTGTGATATAAGTTACAGAAAATGTAAAATGCGAATTTCTAGACATAAGATAACACTAATGTAATTGCTGTTTTGTTTTAAACAGGAACAATAATTTTTACCTGCTAAAATTGGGACTAAAGCTTAACGTCACAGGAGTAATACTATTGGTGTTGGCAGTAGGCGTTGAAGTTATCGACTGGGTGTAGGTGTTGTTAATCGTAGTTAGGTTGAGATTAACGGTATTTTGATTAAGAGATGTCGTATTGTTGAAATTGAAATCATCAGAACCACTGTGCGTCAGCTGGCTCAGACCTTGAGACAACTGTTGACAGAGTGCTGTCACAGAGTCAGCTGGGGAGACCTGAAAAATAAAAAATAAATATTTTATGAATCTATTCCGTTTTGTAAGAGATCATAATGTTCAGTTAGACTTGAAATAAACTAAGCCAAGTGCAAATGAGCATTAGGTGTTTTCAATAATACGAACGATTGGGTTTATTTGTTCATAGACAACCGTAATGATCACAACTTTTGGTGCAAAATACATATGTGGAGAATTCTTACTTTTTTATTCTAAAAATTATGAAATATATCTTGGACAGGCATTCGGATTTACTATGATGTATCTCGATATTCTAACTTAAATTATAATCAGTGACCTACAGTCACAGATGATGAGTAAAAATAAGTTTTAAGCAATATTTTATACTATATTGGATCCATCATCTGAAATTTCGAGAATCTTTGTAAGATTTGTAATTAGCAATCCGGAAAATCTTTAGTTTTTTTACAATCTTAAAGTCCAAATACTCATATCCAAGATGACGGATTTCAACATGGCGCTGAAATATACAAAAAAAAATATTGGAATAGCCATTTAGAACTTTTGCATTCTGACCCCAACATCGTAAACAGCAATTTGGAAAAGTCCTGATATGTTCATTTTGAGACCAATTCGATCATGAAAAGTTAATGTCAAGATTATCACGAAATTCCTGAAATTTTTTGTATTTTCAAGCGTCATGTTAAATCCACCAAGGAGTATATTCACTGCAAAATTGCAATCAGCGATTTTAGAAGCCTTAAAGTGTAGTACATGTGATTGAAAGGGGATTAGGAGTTAACGATCCACCATCTGAACCCTCCAGTTAAGCTTTATTGGAGGACTCATGCGGTTCCTGACAATTTGAGCACAGTTTAGAGACACTACCTCGAAATTTGGAAATCTCTTCAATCAACGACCCCGAAATCCTCCTATGAGGTGATTTTGAGGCTGAGTGGATTATTAAAAATGAAATAGCGAAGGATTCATCGTCATCGTCATCATCGTGTGGCCGTTATTGTACACTGCTAAACATAGGCGCCCTGTAAGTTTTTCCATGTCTCTCGGTTCTGGGCCGTCATTACCCAGTTCCCAGCAATTCTCTTTATATCATCGTGCCAGCGTGTTGGTGATCTACCTCTGCTACGTTTGTCTTCTCGTAGCCGCCATTCCGATATTCTTTTAATCCACCTGTCGTTTGATGTTCTCGCCATATGACCTGCCCATCTCCATTTCTTTCTAAATGTGTTCAACGATGTCTTTTACTTTGGTTCTTTGTCTGATGGCATTATTGGGTACTCTGTCTCTTTTAATGATTCCAAGCATGGCTCTTTCCATGGCTCTTTGGCCTACTCTTAGATTTTCTGTTGACTTTTTTGTTAATGTCAGAGTTTCTGCTCCATATGTAACACGCATTATTCATATACTTTTCTCTTCAGACATATGGGTACATCACTTTTAAATACCTCTCGTAATTTGCCAAAAGCAGCCCAACCCAAATCTATTCTACGCAATTTCTGTGTGTTTGATTGTTTTTTCCAATTTGTATTTCGTGCCCGAGGTATTTGTACATATGCGTCTCTTTTATCTCGGAGTTGCCTAATCTGATGTTTTGTGCAAGTACTAGTTTTGTCATTTTTTGAGTTTTACTTGCATTTATTTGGAAACCGACTTTTAATGAGGCCTGTACTATTTCCTCAAGTATCTGTTTTGCATCGCCGATGTTATTTGTGATAAGGACGCTGGCATCTGCGAATCTAAGGTGTGTTAGCCTTTCGCCATCGATATTGAAACCTCTATTCTCCCAGAGCAGTGATTTCATTGCGTATTCGAGGACGGCTGTGAAAAGTTTAGGCGAAATGGTATCCCCTTGTCGAACTCCTCTGCCCACTTTAATTTCACCTGTTGTTTAGTAAAGTTTTACAATTGTGATGACAAAACTGTATATGTATTCTATAAGCCTTGTATATCTACAATCTATTCTACACTGTTCCAGTGCTGCTATTATTGATGTTAGTTCTATCGTGTCGAACGCTTTATGAAAATCTATAAATACCAAGGCTAAGGGTCTATTGTATTCCACAGACTTTTCTATCAGGACTTTAATTGCTTGATGGTCATTTGTTCCGTAACCTTTCCTAAAGCCGGCCTGTTCTCTTCACTACATAGTATAAAACAAAGTCGCTTTCTCTGTCCCTATGTCCCTTTGTATGCTTAAATCTTTAAAACTACGCACCGGATTTTGATGCGGTTTTTTTCAATAGATAGAGTGATTCAAGAGGAAGGTTTATATGTATAATAACATCCATTAAATAGTGGAGAAATACTGTTATTTTTGAGGTTTCTAATGTGATGTCGTTAATTATCATATTTTTTTCCGCTTACATTGCAAACGCAGGCTGAACCCTACGAGATTTATCAAAATAATGTACTAATTATTTGTACACATTGAAAAGGTCTACAAAAAACTCCGCGATGGTATATGTCACAATAACATTTTTTTGTCATTTACTTTTTACGACAAATAATGGCAAATTTTGAAGCGATTTTAACCAATACAGCATTAATCCTTATCCAATTAAATAGCTTAAATACATTGTTGATTTAATATAGATCTATATGGTCCTTTACAGCACAAGATTTAAATGAATATTTTCGAAGATATTACAGATTTAAAATTGCGGGAAGTAGCGCTTGCGGCGGTACTGGCCGACCGGGGCGGCGGCAGCGTGCCTATAAATAGCGCGTTGGAGGCCGATGTAATAATTGTTGTAAAAATAAAATAAATAGTCACAGTTTTTCTGTAGTGTATTTAGTATCAGTATTGCACCCGTGCGAAGCCGGGGCGGGTCGCTAGTGATTGATAAAAGTCAAATTTACCTTCCAGATGTTTGGCAATGATTTTCGCAAATAGCTTATACAAGTGACAAAGAAGGCTTATCGGTCTATAGTTCTCAACTTCGGTGATATCGCCTTTTTTATGGAGAAGTATCATTATGGCGTTGTTCCACTGCGACGGGAGTATTCCATTTTTGAAGGCATAGATTAAATAAATAATAACGTGAAGGATTATCTGAGGATTAATGCGATTTTGCATATTGCAGCCACCATTTTAATTTTTTCAAAAGTATCACATGGTTCCTGAGAGTACTTGATAAAACGATCATTTTTAAATGTTACATGGCCCTAAAGTTGCATTAAATTATGGATAGATGGGTTTTTGGATTATCGTGGTAAGTTTTGACAAAATTGACATTATTTGAATTTAAAATTGGCTCTTTTTTCTATTTTGGTAAAAAAATAATTCGATGAGAAAACAAATGATATAAAAAATGATAAATGACATTAAGACTATCGGCCTTTTTACATGGATTACTTAGGTTGATAATGATGATTTCTTGAATTGAAAACAGAAATTAAAAAGATTTTTACAACTAAGAGAAGAACTTTCTTGTAGTCCTGGAATAATTAACTTATTATTTTAACATGTTTTTATTATAATGAACAAATTCGGACCAATATTATCCATAATATGACTATGACACTTTTATTATATTGATTCGTGCAAAATTATAACTTTTCTGAATATAAAGATTTTTTATTTCAGAAAATTACAACAAAAGTTATTGTGGTCACGGGAATAGCTAGGGGAAAAATTAACTTAGCAACACATGTGTGAACATAATTAAATTATACGCTATTAAATAAAGATTTTTTGAAAAAAAAACAAATCAAGAAAAAAATATAAAAATTCTATTTTAAGTTCCAG
The DNA here is from genome assembly GCA_034092305.1 of Diaprepes abbreviatus. NCBI lineage: Eukaryota > Metazoa > Arthropoda > Insecta > Coleoptera > Curculionidae > Diaprepes > Diaprepes abbreviatus. Next base: position 1,224,678 of record JASJET010000288.1, on the reverse strand, counting down.
GAAAGTAAATGCCTCTAATAAAAGACAATTTCCTTTAGGTTTATTAATTATTAAATAGTTCGTATATATTAATGAATACACAATCATGTGCACTTAACAATAAATTACCCGTTGCAGTGAGTAACAGCAAGGTGATGTTATTTTTAGTCATATCCGATTCTCATTTTCTAGGCTATTGATCATTTCTATAAAATTACAATAATTAACAATTAATTAGACCATGCTTATCACCAATAATATCGAATTTCCTGCTTTTGAACGTCAAAGATTCATATGTTTAGGTATTATTAAATAATGTTCTTAAGTATTGAGTGATCTTTAAAACATAATTAAAACATTAAATACATGTTTTGTTCCTGTAGTTGAAATACTTAACGTAAGGAACATAAACGTTCTTGCAAAACTGTGTTTGCAAATAAATCAGTATAGAAGGCCTATAATAATCAACTCAGACGCTGATCCAAGGAAGGGCGTAGGGGGCGATCCCCCCCCCCACCAGGAGCTTTGAGTTCAGGAAAATAGACCCGATTTTGTCTCTTGTACTATAGTTTATTCAAGAACTAGAAAGAGTAATAAATCATTTTTTACCCTTTCTTTTCTTCGCAAACCACATGTGTTCTTTAGTCCGATGTCTTTGGCAAAATCTACTAGACACATATATTTTTCATAGGAATGGGTTAGAAATTTTATAATCAAAAATACCGGTCTATAATAATGAACTATTTGGGTTAGATAGCAATAGATATTCGGATGTGAAGTGTTAAAAAGGATTTTAATCCTTGTCATCGGCGTCGGAAGGAGGTTTATTTTATCACTAAGTATTTATGGCATAGAATATTATTTCGGTCATAAGCTCAAAATAGAAGTAAGTTATTATAATAATATTTTCTTTCTTATGATTTCTTAATAATTCACATACATTGGAAAATATAGATAATTTTGACATATTTAACACCAGTCACAACTGAATTTTATTATTTTTAATTTTGACATAGAAATCGTTTTAGGCACATTCAGATTAAAACGTAGCCTTTTTCTGTCAAAAAATTCTAAGTTATAATTTAAATACTTACAAAATACCCGTTGTCAAAAATACAAGAAGTTAAACATATATAAAAAAAAATAAATTCGTCCATATAATATTAAAATTTTTTTGGGGCTATCGGTCATTTTATTATTATAATTATATCATATTATTATAATTATATTATATTATTATAATTAAAAATATTTCTAGGAAATTTAACGTTTCAGTTTATTTATTTCTTAAACTATCTGCAGAATTAAAATTAAATACTAAAAAGGGATTCAAATGTAATCAATGTTTATATGTTATAGAAAATTTAAATAATAAATTGTATTTACGCTGGGAAACATTACGTATTTAATTCGTAATCAAAGTCAGTGAAGCTATCTTCGCTCAAATTAATTATAATTGGTTTCTCTATCTCACCGATCATGAGATCTAGTTTCCACATTTTCTTTTATTCTTTTATTATATGAATTTTTCCCAATTTTCTGTAGTAACTTTATCCAAAAAAATCTTTCAAAAGTTCAGTTGAATTACTAATTTTGTAAGTTGTGTTATTTCTAGCAACTCTACCTTTTACTTAAGATAGATATTTCCTTCACCAACGAACATTTTCCGGAAGATCTATAAGAATAGATTTTCTATCTGGTTTTCCCAACAAAAATTGAGTTCTCTGAGCAATTTCCAGAGCTCAGTTCTTTTAATTTCATAGTGTAGCTTGGGAGTACTAACAATTCCAGTCGTCTTTTTCTCCTTCAGTATTCAGTACATCGTAGATTATCCAACTCCTGTTATATTGGAACACATCTCAATACAGCTTTTAACATTACTATCTAGATATTAATATCTTAAGACATCATAAACATTCATCGTAATAAGTTTTTCGTCGAGGAAAAAATGGCCCTGGTTTAACGATTTTGGAATAAATATAGATGTGGAAGCCATATCTTTTGGGTATCTCACTAATCTCAAATAATATATTAAAAACAAGCACAAACACGATAAATCGCTAAGGACACACTGTAAGGTGTACTTTGCTCCCTGAGAGAAATTAAATTAAATTATCACAAAGTTTATTGTTGCAGTAAATTTATAAAAGCTTGTAATATTTAAATATAATTAAATCTAATTAGATTTACGGCAGTCCTTAGTTACCTGCGGCACTGGAGCAGGTATGTTAGAGGTTTCGGTAACAGTTTTATTACTCTCTCTAGTTCTTGAATAGAGTATAGGAATGTGTATGCTTGCGATCGCCCCTCCCCTTCCCAAGAGCTTTGAGTTTTTTGTATTAGGAATGTGTATGCTGCTGGCACTCCCCTTCCCCCTTCCCCCTCCCCCCTCCCCCCATTGCTAACCTGTTTTTCTTGCGATAGCCCCCCCCCCCCACCAAGAGCTTTGAATTCAGAAAAATAGGCCCGATTCTGCCTCTTATACTAGGAATTTATGCTGCTCGCATCCTCCCCCCGTCGACAACTTGTTTTTTCTTGTGATCGCCCCCCCCCCCTCTACCCTCCAAAAGCTTCAAATTCAGAAAAATAGACCCGACTCTGCCTTTTACACTAGAAATGGGAATGTTGCTGGTGCCCCCCCCATCTACAACTTGCTTTCGCTTGCCATACTGTACTTTTGTGATATAACCCCCCCCCAAAGAGAGAAGCTGGATCCGCCTCTAAATCAACTCTTTAAATAAGTCTCATACACTGAATCGATTTGATCCTATCATGTATGCCGCACCATTATCAGGACTGCAGAAAATTACATAGGAAAATAATGAAGTAAAATAAAGACAACAAGAAGTAAAATAAAGATACAAATTCATGCATACTTATAGCTTTGATTGGTGCTACTAATTAAAACGTCGTTTTATAAAAAAATTCAAAATCGGTGCTATTCCCAGAAATACCTTTCTGTTCTTAAAACTTAAAAAAAACTATAAACAGATACACCGACAAAAAATAATTTTGAAATACATAATTTAAATCAGTATTTACATTTAATACATTTTAGGTCAGTACTTAAGTTTACTAAATGTAAATAATGGTCCATCGGCTAAAATATTATTTTTATAATGTATTAACATTTAGGTAAATTGTCAAACAAAGAAACTAGTGAAACAGTTACATTCATGGTTGCGGTTTATGATGTTTCAATAGAATATTAACTTTAAACAATATCCTTTCGCATAATGTAGCTAAAAAAAAAAACAAAACGTTTATGCTTTTAAATTATTATAAAGAAATTTTCTGCATAAAATTTAAGTGCCAAAAATTTGACCACATCATTCCAAACCGATCAATAATTTATAATTCTATACATAATACACCTACTTGACGCCCACTGTTTTAATTCAAAATACTCAGAAAGAATCGGAGGATTAGTATTCCTTAACTTTACATTTTTAACAAGAATGGATTAATCCTTATTTTAAAATTCAACAGCAGTAAGCCGAGTTTGCTTACGTAGATCTGCTTATTTGCATGTTATGCACGGACGCCTGAAATAAAAACGTTGAATTGCAAATGTGCTGATTCTGTAACGTCATCGTTATACTCTAAATGATTTAATATGTGCAACATGAATAAAACAACCTTCTGATGGAATAGGAAATCTGTGTGCACTTTTGGTATTGTGCTGACGACATTAATTTTAATCTTATACTATAGCCAAATATTTTGTGTGAATATACCTTATTTGTTTTTTATGCATTGTAAAATATTAAAAAATATTAAAAAAATAAAACACATTCGCATTCCACGTATCCTCAGTAGACGATGTAAAATTTTAATTTTATTTAGTAACAGAGCAGGAAAATGTCAAGGTGTGTACCGGTAAAATTAAATATTTTTAAAAACGTTAGTACTAATATAATATTGATGAACACAGGCAATTCGGAAATTACTGACATTTAAAAAATGTTTTAATATTTTTCACTACTTATGGTAAAACTAACAGCCAAGGACTTTTCAAATTTTCATTTTATATCGCAATTTCCTTAAGAAATACTTCTGCTTGAATAAAGAACTTTTTTATTTTGCAGGAGCATGTCGAATATAATATTGATGAACACAGGCAATTCGGAAATTACTGACATTTAAAAAATGTTTTAATATTTTTCACTACTTATGGTAAAACTAACAGCCAAGGACTTTTCAAATTTTCATTTTATATCGCAATTTCCTTAAGAAATACTTCTGCTTGAATAAAGAACTTTTTTATTTTGCAGGAGCATGTCGAAAGAAAATTATAAAACATAATTTGTATTTTTACCACAAATAACATTTTCCCTTAATTTCCTCATTCAGGAAAGTTCTCGCTTTTTTATATACAATAAGCTATCAAGGTCTAGTAAATATCGATAATTTCCACTTTATAAGCTTCTTATGTTCGTTTCTTTAATTTGCTATAAAGGTCTTTTTCAAAAAGTCTTCTTTATTTGGCGGTTTTCCTTTATTTTCATACATTTATAAATTCAGTAATGACTACTGGTAATTGCCTCATTTCACTTTAGTCAACAAACATCATTTCGTTGTTTTATTTACATTATCCGGCAATACTAGAAAGTCTCTTAACAAAAAAAAATATTTACCGATAGAAGTAGAACAAATTTGAAAATGGATATTTATTTTTACCAAAATAAAAAAAATTTAACCCTTTTCATGTTTTCTCAACCATTTCCTGTCAGAACAATATAAAATGTATTTGAAAATAAAACCAATAAAACAAAGGAATTATTGTTACACTTGGGAACAGATCTAATGGAACTTTTGGAAACTCCCATTTCAATTTATTCGAATCTCTCTGGAGATAGATATAACTGTAATATGAAATAATACCGCTCTATAAGTTTTTAATTGAAAAACTGATACCCTTTGTAACATAGAAATCGATTACTTTATATTTAATTAAAATAAAATACCATCGTTTATTAGAATGTTTTCATTAAAACACTAATTCGGAAACCAGTGATCTGAGGACTGTATGTATCCGTGAGGCTTGAAAAAAAATTCTTTTGTCAGGATTTTTATTACTTTCCAGGAACTTTTTTACATATATATTTGTCCTGGTCTACTTCATATAATTCTAACTACAACAAAGCACGCCTATCCTTATCTTTTTGTGCAGTCATCCCAAATGTTTTTTATTACGTTTAGGTCAAAGCTATTTAGTCGACAGTCGACTAATATAACTCAGTTTTTTTAAACAATTTTTTTTAATGAACCAACTCTACTCTTGGCGTCATTGCCTTGATACAACAAAGCAAGTGGCATATTTTCTTCGGTCAAAGGAAGCATATGGTTTCCCAACATATTTTTATATTTCTCCAAACCTGAAAATGGAGAAGCTTGTGAGAGATCTTGTTCCAATGCAAATTCTTTTGAAATATATCATTTTTATTGACAAAAGATGATTAGTTGGCAGGTTTTAGAGATGAATTAATTGTTATGAGCAGTCTGCTTCATACAGTTTGTATAAAAAAACCTGAAACCGTATATTACCAAAGGCCTTATTAATGTCCATAAATAGAGATGATATTTCCATTTTTTGACTTACTTTTTCAATATTACTTGGCAAAATACTGAGAGAATGAATGGTAGGATTCCTATTTTTAAAACCGAATTAGTATCTTGGTATTTTGTGTCCAATTTGGAGATCTAATTTGTCTTGTATTATGTAATCAAGATTTTTTTCTGAAATTGTTATTGGTTTGTCTTTAAGTGTGAGTATTTGGTTCAGGAATTGTTATTATTGTTCTTCTTTTCCACTCAGGAGAAATATAGCAGTATTTCAAGCAAAAATGTTATATTTTTAATATTTATTGATGAATATTTGGTTGCAATTGTCTTAAGAGGCTTTTCGACAAGTAATCATGCCCCGGGAGGTATTATTTCCTCTGTTTATGAAAATGGAAAAGTATTGTTGAAACCAATTTTCCATTGTAAAAAAGGGGTTTTGGTCAAAGTTAGGATAGTTGCTTAGTTGATATATCTTTTTAAAAAGTGTCGCAAATAAGTCTGATTTTTCCTTTAAACTTTAAATGGTATTTATTTTCATAAAAAATGTGTTATTTTGGTTTTAAGGAAACATTTTTGGGATTACAAAGTTACATAATTACTAAAGAAATGGGTTTAACTAGTATTGGTGTTCTATGGTTTATTTTATGTATCTTTTAGGTATCTGACGAATACCCTGTCATTATTTCCAGTAAGATTTATTTTAATTTAATCAGATCACAGTACTGTGTTTCAGTAATTTACAGCTAATCGTTATGGTCCCTAAAGAACTTCAAGAATAGCTGAGTATTTTTTTTTATTAAAAGTGTTTTCTTGATGCCGTATCAAACAACATAGCTTTAACACGATGCCTTCTTATGGTTCAAGAAGAAATATTACTTTCTGCAGGAAGTTCTTTTTTATTTATTCTGATGTCTTAAAAGGAGTCACATTGTTTGTAATAGAATTAACAAACTCAATTATCCTGAACTTAACTAATTAACAATAGATGGACACAAAATCATTATAAGGGTTATAACGTATTAAAAAATAAAAGGAAAATTAAATTTAACCAGTCTAAGTACATCGTGGGGTCCACGCCGGAATGTTAGGTTAGCTCAGTTTATACAGCATCAGCAAAGGCTACACACGAGTAAGTTTTAATAAATAATACAAATAATACTTTTTATATGGTTTTAACTGATTTAATAAAATGAATTTTATTCATACTTAATTATTGCATTATTTTAATTTGAAATAATATTCTCGAACGGTACCGCTGAGTGATTATAAATATGATAATGAAAAAAATTATTTAAATATGGCAAAGTTGATTTCCATATGAAGCATAATTATTTATGCCAGATAAAGAAGTATAAAGTATTTGCCAATATATATATTGAAGGTAAATCATTTAAATATTCAGAAAATTATTGAATTTCTATGGCGATAAAATAGCATTATGATAAACTAATCAAACAATATTGAATTGACGCAAAATATTTTCGGTGTCAGAATAAATTATATCAATAACAAATAAATTATTTATAAGAAAAAATCAATCTATCGATTTGTATATATAGAGTAGGAAGACAGAGTAGACAAAAATTTATCATCACAAACTAACTAATAAATTTTAATTATAAAATAAGCTTTTCTCTTATGAATAAAATTAAGAATTTTTAATTTGCATCGAATGAAAAAATAGAGACAAAAGTTCCAGTTGCTAATGCTTTGTTTCAAAATTAATGTTTCTGATACGTGCATATTATTTCACCACAGTGCATTTTGATCTATCGGATTGATCGGTTATATGTATATATATATATATATATATATATATATATATATATATATATATATATATATATATATATATATATATATATATCAACAAGCCTGTTGGTAAAAAAATTACAAGCCAATCAGCGCCAATCAGAATTTACAAAAAAGATCAAATGTTTTTTGACGATCTAATTGGAGATGACTACTTTCTGATCGTTCTGCAAACGGACTTAATATTTTTAAAATTCTCTGGCTAGCCTGATTTTCTTGAAAATTACCAAAAAATCTCATTAAGTTCAGGATTCCAAGCTGAAACATTTTGTTTCTGTTCTTTTTAAATAATAAATTAAATATTCTCCCCTGCATCGCACGATATTGCTGCCCAAAGTTGTCAATGATTTCCGACCCTGTGACACTATCTGCTTGGTGTTTGTTTGCTTAGTAGTTTGAACTGAAGCGTTTGATCTTAGGAAGTCAAATTCATAAATTAACAGGTGATTCGAAAAGTCCCGAGACTGGCACATAGATATAGACTCTTAATAACATATCCATACGATTTTTAGTTAATACCAGCATTCAAAATGATAAGTGTGAAAATTTGATGATATTTTGATCATCAATCATCGAGACATTGAAGTTTTAGTGACGCACAGTTTAATATTTTCAAAACAATTGAAAAAAATTAGTTTCGTACGTTGATAAGATACTGTTATTTGATGGGAAAAATACCTTTTAAGCTCAAGAATGTTTTGAAAAGTATTATAAGGAATCTTCTCCTTTCAAAACAATCAAAATTGAGCCTGTTCATTAGTTCCTTATTATGGAAACTGAATTCATCCGAAAAAATAACACAATTAAAGAAGTTTTCATTATCTCCTATCATTTCTAGAACCCATAAATAAAATTCGAGTTGTCGAGTTGTATATCCAAAAGTTCCTGAAGTAATTACATGCAATAGAATGAAATTTGTGTTTTTTATTATTCTTTTAATGCTACGGTTACTTATTCCTGTAGTTTTATAAATCAAAGCGATAAAAAGGCAACAGTCGGTTAGCAAGGTTAATGCGTTTTTGGATATGCATGGTAAAATATTCATCGACTATCTTGAAAAAAGAAAAATCATCAATAGCGAATATTATATGGCGTTCTTGGTGCATTTGAAGGAAGAAATCGTGAAAAAATGCCCCAAATAAAGATGAAAAAAGTGATCTTTCACCAAGATAATGCAACGTGTTACAAGTCGATCGCAACGATGGCAAAACTGCATGAATTGCACTTCGAATTGCTTCCATATCCACTGTATTTTCCAGATTTGGACCCCAGCAATTATTACCTGTTCGCAAACTTCAAAAAATGTTAGTCTCGGAACTTTTCAAACCAACTATTATCATGAAAAAAAGAAACTAATTATATTTCCATGTAAAAAAGAATGGTTTTTCATCTTGTTTCTGATTAGATTTATTGATCGTAAGAAAACCAAAGAAAATAAGTTCAATTTTTCCTACTCTTCAAGGATTTTGCTATTTTCCAAGTTTAACGTAAAGGTAATATTTTCTGAAGTCTGTCACTTTATCTCCTTAAAGCAGTAAAATAAATATTCGCTCGTTATAAACCGTCACATCACGTATGGTGCATAATAAGATCAATTGAAAGAAACCCTGAATGGTAACATTTCCTTTTTGAAATTGGAAGGCAAATTGTTATTATCGCTTCCCTAGCATATAAGCTTATACTTTTAATAATAAACCTATTTTAAAAAACAGAGGCAAGAATTATTTGAAGATATCCACTTAAAAGATATATAGAAGATTAATAAGTTAATTTGTTTTTTGACTAAAACCGGCAGTTCTAAATATAACTTATTTAGCCTTGGTCCACTAGAATCAAAGGAATTTAATAATTATTTATTAAGTATTTAAGTGATATTTATACCTTTTTATATTATTAAGTTTTGAATATGAATGTAATGTCCTTTAACTTGTTTGTTTTTCACAATTTGCATGCAAATCAATTTGACCTCTCTGTTAATATACAAATAGCAATTAAATGTAAATATTTGTAATTTAGATAGATACACCTTAATGTATATTCTATAAAGCAGAATAGTAAATACATTGATTAATTGAACCATAATAGTGTTCTGTGGCAGTCAGTAACCTTTTCGTGTGAGCTAACAACATAATTTCTAGTTCCATGGTGTGATATAGTACTTTATTATTCCGTTATTCCGCTTAAAATTAGGCGAAACTAATTCTGCTAACATTAATGTGTGCTTCTTAAATGTTTGACTTGTCATAAAACACTAAAAAATGTTCAGATTTAATTTATGGCGTTTATTGTCTCACACTCATGTTATCATAAAAATTCCTTACATAATTAAAAAGATAAAGTTAAGTTATTTGTGGTGAAAGAGAGAGAGTAATTTACAATATTTCAGACAGAAGACCCGGTCAAGAGCACAAAAGGTTATATAACAGCTACCGAACCCAATATAAAAGCTTTTAAAAACACGAATTACTGTTGTGAAGTTTTTCCTTCTGTGCTGTTTTGTGTTTTTATCCAAACTAAACAAAATTTAAAATTCCATTAACAGAAGTTCAAAACAAAAATGCTTGGTCCGATGTTAAATTAAATTCCATATAGCTACTAATTTTAATTGTAAATTATTACCGAATTCTTTGACAAAATTTATTCCAAATTGTATAATAGTCAATGGAACTTAATACTCTTAAATGCGTTTTTGAACAATAGGATACAAGAATGTCAGTTACTTAAAGATTGGGGGGATTCTTAAGGCATATAAAATCAGCCCTTTTTTTATCTATACTTTGACCACAATAACAATAAATTTGACAATATTATGCAAAATTTCCTAAGTAGGCGATTAATCTTAATATATTCTAATCAGTATGATAATATAGAATAATATATATTGTTTATGTATAAAAAAAAAGAGACAAAAATACTTTTATTTAACCATCAAGTGATACGCTACTATTGGAAAAATTCCAAAATAACAAAATTTCAATTTTATTGGCGGTACTTCGACATAAAACTTCTTCTTCGGTTGCTTATCCACTACTATTGGATGTTGGCGATCACATTTCCATACACTTCCCTGTCTACTGCAGGATGTACAAGGTCTTCAATGGTTCTCAGACCAGTCAATTCTCTTAAATTTCTAAGCTAGAACAATTGTTTCCTTTCCACACCACGTTTACACTATATTTTGCTTCTGACGATCAACTGGAGAAGTCGGTGTTTTCAGTTTCTCATTATGCCTTCAAAATCGGCCGTTTTTTTTTATATTTATGAAAATTTCTTGGTCTTTTAACATTCTTCTCAAAATCTGCTCATTCGTAACCCTATCAACACACGATACCTTCAGCATTGACGGTAAGCCAACATTTCAAATGCTTTCAATATGGTTACTGATATTGATTTGAACGTTCGCGTCTCCATACTATAAAAGAGAAGGGATCATACATAACATTTAACGTATATTCTTAAGCTTAGACCTATATCTCGCTGGTACGTATATATTTAACTTTGAAGAAGTAGTTACGGGCCACTTCAATTCTGGATTTAATTTCTTTGTCGTTGTCTAAGTCCTCACGCAACTTCCCAGGTACTGTTGTAGTAAGAACATCCCACCGTTGTTCTCCGACAAATTTGGCTTAAGTAGGAGTTCCAAGTTGTGGAAAGCATGTCTGGGAAATGCATCGGTGCCGGGACGAAACATCCTAACATTTTGACGGTGGTCGAAATATTTCGTTAGTTATATGCCCTTAACATCAGAGGTATTACTACGACATGGCGCCCGAGCAGGGACGATGGGACGTAAGGACGTCAATTCGTGGCTTTGTACTAAAGCCGGTAGTGCTGGCGCCGGTACCCTACTTTGGGAAAGACCACCTAGGATGTCCGTACCACACTTCTCTTATCAGGCCTGTGCTTCTACAGCTTAGACTTTAACATTTTGACGATGGTCGAAATAGTTCGTTTGTTATGTACCTTAACATCAAATGCATTACTACGACAGTACTTATATCTTCTAACTCGTTTCAAAGCTATTCCGCGCATTTATGTATGGCAATTTGCACCTACTATCATAAATTTTGTTTTTTTTTTACTATTTATTTTCAGTCCATAATTCTTACTGACGTCATTTAGTTGATCAATTATTCCTTTGCAAATCTTCAATGTTGTCCGCCATCAAGACAGAATCATCCGCGTATCTAATATTGACATATACTCCATTTACTTTTATTCTGACATTTTTATCTTCAAATGTTTCATTAAAAATTGCTTTCGAATACATGTTAAACAAAAGCGGAGATAGGATGAATCCTTGATTGATTGTATTATATGTGCGGCTTGAAATCAGTATAGATTTTGAATGCAGCCGATATTCTTGTCGCCCATATATCGATTAGCTTGTTGTATAATTGTCTAGGCAATGAAATACATTCTTCTTCACATCGCAACAATTCTGAACCAATACGCGAACACTGAAAAGAGCGCCTCGTATTCCCACCTCTAAATTCAAATCGTGACTCTGTACAATTAGCTTCACACTTTCTAAATATTTTGCGGTGCAATACTTTAAGGTAGACCTTCTGATAAGAAGTTGCATTCGTTATATATTTTGTTAAAAACAACTTCCAACAGAAATAGATTGTCATCGTCAATCAATTTAACGATCTCAGCCGGTACTTGTCTGGCCCAACTGCTTTATTAACTTTTGAAAGCTGAATCACTTTATGGACTTTCTCTTTCATTATCGGTGATTCATTTTCATGGTTAAACTCTAGATCAGTTCTTTCGTTGACTTGGAAAAGTTCTTGTATATATTGTTTCCAGATCCTTTTTCTCTCCTCCTTTTCCAGGAATATTTCGTTTTTCTCGTTAACTGGAACTGTGGGTGCTTTAGTTTTGTATATTCCAGTTACTTCTTTTCGTTTTTTACTAGAGTTTCTCCATTTATTCTGATTTCAGATCTAATTCTGGTGTTTAAAAGCCAAAACTGATTAAGATTTATGTTTTTGTGTTGTCTTCTCTCATCCATTAGCTGGAGAATTCCCTCTCTCATCCATTTATTCTTAGAAACAGACTTTACCGAAAGTCCTAACATGTTCCGGGTTACAGAATTCATCGTTATCCTTCGTCGTTATCATTATTCCAGATAGCGCCAACGGCATAAAACAAATATATTAATTATTTTTAATATAGAGGAATGACCCCATTTGTTTTATATACCAAAATATGCGCGACTTCCCACATAGGACCATATGAAATGAAACCAGATATTTTGAACTATAATATAACAATGAAGTTAACGATTCATGAACAATTCGGTACACACTATAAAAATTAAAAATAAGTATCCAAAAAAAATATAGTTATGCACTTTAACCACACCACTTATAATTTGTTTTAAATATATTTTAGTCAGTGACAAAATGTAATGAATATGTTTTTTATTACAAATTTTAATAGTGTACCTCTTTATGAACTAAATAGTAAAACAAACCCAGTTCAAGCATGCATTTAAGGGTTGACTTGACAAGCGGTTTCTGTTTTTAATTATTACTACTGATGTAACACTTAAAAGCACTCATAAAAGAAACAATTTAGTAAATGGAAACTATAAAATCCCTTTTAATGATTAAGGTCAATTTACATAATAGTAATAATATGTAGGTACATATTCTATAAATAGTCGTAGCGTGCCAAGAAACCATTATCACCAAAATATCCCAAAATCCCGTAAATTCCAGGATAATTTTGTTAAATATTTGTGAAAAGGGAATAATAAAAATAAATTTAAAGGAAAAAACATTGATTTTAAGCATATTTCAAATTAATATTTTTCTAAACTATATTTACAATTATATCAAATCGCATATTGAAGTTATATACTTTAACGATAATTACTAGGAAGTTTCTAGTTCAAAGTAGTGCTCTATAAATGTTTAGATATTTAGTGACAACCAAAATTTTCAAAATTTTAACAGTAGACCTCATGCAAACGTTGATGTAGAGTGACATTATTTCTAAAGAAAAATGCCGGTCGGATAGGAATTATTGAAGAAGGTTTTTTAAAATCAAATACGTTTTTATCGAAAACTACTCCATCCGATTCACTAATACCTTTACAAAAGCTGTAATTCTCTCTTTAAAGATGGCAACAACTGCAAATTACTTCAGGTAGGTAGATGTGTCCCGTTATTTTGGAAAAATAAAAGATAGATAAGTCAACTTGTTTCTCCTTTACAAGAGTTAAAAACTCTTTAATTTAATCAGATTTCCATAAATTTATTTTCTTTCTGCTTCTGTTTGTGACATTTTAATTAAGAAAATTCATTAAACTTTTTCCAATTACCTGTTTCATAAAAATTTACTGATTTATTTATATGGCCGCTATGGCCAACAAATTAGCAAATTTTTCTTTTCCTCGTCCCGCATTTGTATCCTGTTTGTATGAGAACTTGTCGAGAAGGTTTACGCGTTAATCGGGTTTGAAAGACTGTTTTTTGCAATAGAAAAAACCAGAAGGATGCCTCATCTAAGAAGGTCTGAATACATCCATCATCCAACCAGGATTCTTAATCACGTGTGTGACCAACTATAACACAAATGTCATTTGTCATATACGTAACTGACATTTACATATTTCAAACTAGAGCACGCTGCCACGCAGAAACTTTCCCCTAAGTGTTTTAGCTTAGAAAGGCTATTTCTCTCCAATTTGCTGATTATAAATGGATATAGTTCCGCTAGTCTTTCATTCAGTGGGTATTTTACCACAAGATATGATTCACTGGAACAATTTGGTGATTTCCTGCTGGATTTCTGGATCTCCAATTTAATGAGTTCGTTAAATATGTCATTAATGCCAGGCCCTTTTCTTGTATAAGATTTAAGTATGGCTTGTTCTACTTCTCCTGTAATTACTTCCTCTGAGCCGTCTCTGTCGATATGTTCATCTTCGAAGCTTGATTCTTCAAAACGTTTCTAAATAGGATACGAAGTTATCTAAAAAAATTTTGTTGCATGTACTCAAGCATAATTAATATATTATATACAGTTTTCTAAAGTCATTTGGGACAAAGAGAAACAACTAATTTCTTATACTAAAATGGGATCAATTTTTTCTTTCTTAATTTAAAAAAATGTGATACTCATTACAACAAGAAAGTATTAGCACCCATTTAGGCTTTTATTTGTACTTTTTTCAATTCAGAACTATATCTAGTATTCTAATTTTCATCATTACTATGAGTGTAATTGATGTATTTTTCCTATTTTACAATTTTTCCCAGTATAATAGCAAATCAGGAGGCAGACAAGGTCACGAAAATTAAGCCTGTTAACTTGAAATGCACCATCAAACCTGTCGCATCTGTGAGATAATAAAATATATGACATGACATGACACCAAACTGTTAGTTTTGTGGATGTATCGAAAGTTCTTTCAGGGAGGGAGAGCTTCTACTCCCCAGATTCGATAATTCTGCTTCTTGACGAAACCGTTGAAGTTTGGAGATGATTTTTCACTTGGTTTCTACACTGTCTATCATCAGTAGAGTGCAGTTCTTAAGTCAGGTAGATTTTGTAAGCATGAAGGTGCAAGTCTTTTGTTGCCAAAATTTGGTGAAGGTTTAATTCCTGGAGGTTGAGAGATATGTTTGTTGTTGATTGTTCTGTGGCACCGAAACTCACAGCCGCCATTTTTTAGTCGATCTTTAAATGCGACGATAGGTAAAGTTTCCCTTAGCATTCAACAAAAACATCTACACAAACTTCTTGATTAAATTTTTAATAACGGGTTAAGAGGGACGATTATGCACACGAAAATAATCATGCAACTGAATCGTTACTTTAAAGTTTTCTCCATTTTTTTGATGGGTCTTAATTATTAATAAACATTCTTGTATTTTACCTATTAATAGACATTTTTCTTCTCCACTGTAACGCGGCATTTTCATAAATATTTGTGATTTAGTTAAAAAACTACCAAATGTGATTAACTCAACAACTGAGAGATGAAAATAGCACGGGACTCGAAATTGTAGTTGTTGTTGACACATCTTATATATAAGTTATAATTACCCACCTCGGGTATAGGAGACACTGGCTTCAAATCCTTCAATCCATTACTGGGAGGAGACGTCGGCGATTTATATTGATTCAAACGGGCGGTATTGCTAGGCAATTCGTTGACTCGCAATGACATCTGCCTCTTGAACGGAGAATTTTGACCTAGTGTGCTGAATCCCCTACAACTGCCTTGCCTCTGTAGAAGGCTTGGTGTTGCATGTGGTCTTTCGATTGCAAAGGGGTTAGAGGGTGCCGCTTTAGGAACGGGTGCTACGTCAACCTAAAAATAAATTTAATTTAATTTACAGGAATCTAGCATTGCACACAAAAATTTTCTAATCTGTTTAATACCGAATGCATTTTTATTTAAAAAATGCAATAAAAGTTCTGTGAATTCAAACTCTCTTGAATCTGTTTGTATATATATATATATATATATATATATATATATATATATATATATATATATATATATATATATATATATATATATATATATATTTGTAATTTATTTCTTGATGGATCCAGTTCATTTACAGAAAAAACTGTTTCCCCAACTTGCCACCAAAGACATCTCATAATTTTCTTATTTTGACAACTATGATGTCATTTTGAAGGCAGTAAAAACTGCATCAAATCATATACTTTTATTTCACATCCATAAATCTTACCATTTGGCCAAATGGCTTTAAAATATTTTATGGGCAAAAAATGATTTAAAAAATTTTTGCATAATAAGATATAAAAATAACATATATTCTTTATAAACTTGAAGTTGTACGCCATTCATTTCTATATACTAAAAACCAAATAAAAAATGTACGTTGATTTACCTGCAACTAGAAAACCATTGATGTTTTGCCATTTTTTTAATAAGCCGCTATCTTTACGAAATTGTTGTACAGTTATATCGCAATTAATGCAATTAATATATTAAATATCTATCTTTTATCGAATATATGACTTATAAAATTATAAAACTTGGTTTTGTAAAATTATATTATAATTTTTACGAAAGTTCACGGATGTATAAACAACTCTAACACACACGATAAGCCTGCCTAAAAATGATAAGAAAATACTTTATAAGTGAAAAAATATTATATAATTTTTATAACGGAAAATATACCTTATATTATCGACCCCATTTCCCGCTCTAGGCCACCGAAGAGCTCAATTTTATCAACTTTTATAACACGATATTTCCACTTCAACTCCCACTCTCAAGTACTCTTGTCAGTCTCTCAGGAAAACTGAAAAGGGTATTTTTTCATCTAAAGGATCGTTCTTTACGTCGAACATTCTTTTTTACCGCCTTGCTTTATTGGATTTATTAGATAACAAGAAAATGCGTATCTATATTAAACTACCATTTGTTACCAAAGATACAAAATTGATTTTAAATTTTAAAAAATATTCAAACTTGAATTATATTTGTTATTTAATTATACAAAACACTTCTTTCTTATTTAAGATGACTTCTTAAGATACCAACGGGTTTTGTTAGTTGAAATTTGACCCCAAGTCACTTTGAAAAAAGCGTATTATTAGTTGAGAACTATTGAAAAGTTGATTGATAGTTAAGGGCAGTAACCTCCGTCAATTCCCCAATGCCCCAGGTGGAAAATTAAAAATTTGAGTGCTTATATATATATATATATATATATATATATATATATATATATATATATATATATATATATATATCTGTACCTTACATCTTCTTGGTTCCTTGGAAATTACCAAATATATATATATATATATATATATATATATATATATATATATATATATATATATATATATAAGCACAGATATCAACGAATAAAACAAAGTGTATGGTAATTTCCAAGGAACCAAGAAGATGTAAGGTACAGATAGAAAATGCCATAATTGAACAAGTCATGAACTTTAAATACCTAGGCATTGACATAACAAGCTGTCGTAACCTTACTGGAGAAGTACTGTCACAAAATATAAGAGCCCTACAAGTGGCAGGATGCTTAAGAGATGTTATATTTCGAAACAGAGAATAGAAGGAAAAACAAAATATATACGACCATGATACGACCAATTCTAACTTATGCCACGGACACAAGAGCAGACACTAAGAAGACAAAGCAGAAAATGAGAACCACCGAAATAATAGTACTGAGATCAATGCTGAACGTGTGTCAATCAGAGAGACTGAAAAATACCTTAATCAGAGAAAAATGTGATGTGCAGGACGTGGTCAAATGGACAAAAGAAAGAAAAAGGGGATGGAAAGAACACGTTGAGAGAATGAGTGAAGAGAGACTAGCCAAAGTTTGTATGTATGGACGACCAAGAGGAAGAAGATTACCAGGACGACCACCAAAGAAATGGGCCCAGAGCTGGTTCTCTTCATCAGCAGAATAAGGCAGGTGTAGATAGAATGACAAACAGGGATAGCCCTAGCCAACGTAGAAGAAGAAAAAGAAGATATATATATATATATATATATATATATATATATATATATATATATATATATATATATATAAATAAATAAATAAATAAGTTAGTGGGGTTGCAGTCTTGTATGGCTAACGGTTTGAAGAAAAACCCTTTTTGTTAGTCGAGCTTTCGAGTATTTATTATGCTCTTCATCAGGACAATCAAAATGGATTTAAGTTGAAAACAGGAAAAACATTACTCAATAGAAAATTAAAATTAGTAGTTAATATATATATATATATATATATATATATATATATATATATATATATATATATATATATATATATATATATATATATATGGCCAGTCAATGTCGCCTCTTTTTGACATCAGACGTCCAGGGAATTTCCGTTGCAGAAACTGTATTATTGGATTTGTAGTGTGGCATGGCGTACCGTCTTCTTTAAACCAGTAACCATTAAGACCTTTTTCACGCATTTGTAGGCAGACATAATGAGCCAACATCCACCGATATCGATTTCCGTCGACTGTTTCGTTTTCTTTGAAAAAAACATGGCCCAATGATGGTTTTGGCGCAAACGACGGCCCAAACAGTCACTTTTCAGTCATGCAATGGCGTTTCATGGATCTCGTATGGATTATCCGTCCCCCAAATGGGGCAATTTTGCTTATTAAGGCCGCCAGAGAGTGTGAAATGGGCCTCGCCGGTCATAGAAATTTGCTTCCAAAAATCAGGTTCAGTGTCAACCATTCGAGGGAATGTTTGACCGTATTCCAAGCGATGTGGACGGTCTGTTGGCAATATTCTTTGTGTTAACTGCACTTTATATGGAAACAAATGCAAATCATCCTTCAAAATGAGGCGCAAAGTGGTTCCATTGACGCCAAAATGCTGAGCGTGGTGACGATATGACACTTTTGGGTTCTGGGCAACGCTCTCTGATCGCTTCAACCAGTTCATTGGAACGCGTTGGTCGTTAATGAAGGATATGTTGACGATCTCCCACTATCCCGTATTCAACAAAATTCGAAACCAAACGACGGATAGTGTTGGCAGACGGTGCCTGTTGGCCACGTTGTTTCGGTGTAAAGCGATTCATGGTTAAAACAGAATTGACGTTCCAAAAACAGGTATAACCAAATCAATCGGTTAGTAAATGTCGAAATTATTCAATGTTTACATACCTACATAAAATATGGTGCATATATATATATATATATATATATATATATATATATATATATATATATATATATATATATATATATATATATATATTAGTTAATTTTCATTTAATACCTTCTGTCAAAAAAAGTTTTTTTGTCAACCCATTGTTAGAGCCGTTTTACACACATAAGAATTATTCCGAAAATTATAACATAATTTTCAGCAAATTTTTGCCGAAAATTCTATAGAGATAATTTTTACAATAAAATACCACTCTGTTTGATACGTATAAGAAATTTGAATATAATTTTGGTGATAATTTTGTCGATGCTCATGCGCATTTCCATCACATGTGACGTTCCAGCAATTAAAAAGTTAACTTGCTTTGGGGATAACCTTAAAATGTCAAAAAATGAAAGTTTCCGAACATATATAATCAAGAAACCACAAAATAAGGGATATTTTGTGCAAGAAACAATGAGTTAATATTAAGTTTAGGTTGATTAACAAACGTGGGCTGTCAATTCACAAATTTTATTTTGCGTTGATTTTCGCGCACTTTCTGCATTTTAGTCATAAAAATATAGAACACGTTCTATATTTTTATGCCGAAAATTTTCACCAAACTTTTAACAATAATTCTTTGATGTGTAAAACAGCAAATTAGTTTTATGAAAATTTCAACATAATTATGAGATAAATTTTGGCTATAATTCTTGTGTGTGTAAAACGGCTCTTAGACGTTATCAGACCTCGTTCTACCAGCCGCAAAAAATTTTAGCGGAGTACTTTCTTTGTATATGTAATTTTGATTAATTAATACTTATAGTAATTTTAATTAATTAGTACAAAATAATGAGGACCTATTGATTAGTTAACGGTAAATATATTCCTTGAGTTACGCTCGCAAAATCATCAAATTCAAAATAGAGTATATACATGACTGTTGATAAAGTAATTCGTAAGATATGTTTTTTATTCTTGGTATTTTTTAATAAATATGTAACATCCGTTAACAATTAATATCAGAGCTCAAGCCTAAGCAAAAAAAGATACCGCTCTCAAAACTCAAATTATAGGATTCAGTTAAATTATGAAAGAAAGTCAAGAAAATTCTTTAATTTTTATGATGACGTAATTTTTATTAAAATTGGTATATTATTTATTCTATTAATACTTCATCATATACAACACAAATAGGTTACATTTACTTAAAAATCCCATCTTATTAAAAAACCCAAAAAATAGATCCTATGATTTGTTTAATTAAAGCAATCATTAACATAAACGTGATTTAATCTGAAACCCAAAAATCGGAAAAATTAGCACTAGTTTTTTTTATCTTGTCAAAAAAAAAGTTACCTCTGTTATATATATATATATATATATATATATATATATATATATATATATATATATATATATATATATATATATATATATATATATATAGGATATATTTTAATATAAATAATGTGAATTTGCATTGTGTAAACCGTAATTTTTCCGATTCTAACTTAATATTATCATAAACTGGACAAAAATTAAAGTACAAATTAATAGTTTTATCAAATCAACCAACCAATTATTTCCTTATGTAATTCACTTTACCAGTAACTTAAATACATTTAAAACAAATCAATTTATCTGTGGTAAACTTATAGACTTTTCATCATTATAAACCATTTAAATTAATCTACGAACAAACCAAATTACTTCGTAAAAAACAAACCACACATAGACAAGAAATAATTAAAGATCCTGTATATTTTCATACCAGTCTAGACATGCTCATTTAATAAACTTAACAAGACCCAGGTCCCTAGTAAAACCCGAAGGTCTTTTTGCTACTCCGTCTGGTGAGCTTTATTAGACTAAGATTACATGGCAGAAAAGTGTCGTTCGAACCACAAAAAGTAAATTAAACAATAAACTAACCCTAACATTCTGATTCTCAAAGATTAAATGACAGTCTCCAAAGAAAATTACCAACGAATGTCTTAATTAAGTCGAATCTACAGAATAGGTGGAATCTTTTAGGTAAGTGTGAGTTTGTGAAGGTGGATCTTATTAAAATCCGGGCCTTATTAGGTGCAAATACCCTGAGAATTTTTTTATTTGAAATTGCACAGCGCGCCTGGTACAATCAACATCATATAAAGTTGAATAATGAGCAAAATTACAGAAAATAGAAAATGTATAGAAAATTAGTCTACAATAATAACGAGGATAAGTTTAATAAATCTCTCATTTTAGATCGGTGAATTAATCGAAAACAAAATTAAACTAATGTAAATCCTAAATTTGCCTTCTAGTCTACAATTTTCAAATAAATCTAATATCCTGGCGGAAATTTAGAATACACTGATAGCTGCAAAAAGTAATAGTCTAGATGCCCTTCGTAAGTTTCTAACGGATCATTTGATACATCATGAGTTATATTTACAACGATATGACATAAGAAACAATGACTTTAAGCACTATGCCGTCAATTTTGGGTGGCACAAGCGGCTACGCAGGAAAATTGAATTTTCCACCCGTAGGTGGGAAATTAGTACAAAATATTTTTGTACGGCATTCCTCAAGTTGACAGAAAATACAAAAAGAGTCACCTAGAACTTTGACAGGGAAAAAAATTTTTTACGGCATTGGTATACTTTGTTACTACTTAAAATAATAATAAAAAAACTGAATGCCATACAAAAAAATGGTCCAAGATGACTAAAAATGTGCTTCGTTGCCTCAAAAATTGATTTTATTTTTGCAATTATTTTCTACTTCATAAAGGTGATTTATTATTATACGGCGTTTGTATATGATGCTTACATAGATTCATTATTCAACAATGCCGTACAGGTTTGCAGGCACAGGGGTAAAAAGCCCCGGACGCAACCTCGTACCCTAGATCCCTATAAGGTGCCAAATCATGAAAAAATGTACGGCATCTATTCAAAAATATTATATAACACTAAAAATATTTTTAAGAACTGTGCTAATCAATATAAGAACTAAAATAATTTTAAGTATAAAAGCGTACAATTTATTTAGTCAAATGTTAATAAGCAACTATTGCAAATGTAATTAATATCGTAATTTTTTTTCAAAATCATCCTAATGAAAGACAAAAACCAAAATGCATTCATGTTTACACGAATTTTATCTAATAAATTCGATGTGCAAGATTATTTTTATATAATACATAATATATATCACATATATTTTTTATATAAAATTTTAAATGTAACAAATCAAAATAATCATTCCAGTTATATTTATTGAATAAAAAAATGTCACTAAAAGCTTTTAGGTTAAAAATCACGGTTTCGGGGTATGTTAACATTTGCTATAACTAATTTTCCAGTAAAATATAAGCAGCATTATACTTTTTTATCACTACTTGATATTATCCATACATTATGTTAATGACCTTTAAAAATCTGAGTAAAAGCTTTTACGCTAACAATAATGGTTTCGGGGTACATTATCGTTTTATATAACTAATTTTCCATTAAATATAAACGACACTGTAATTCTTAATGATTATTTGATATTGTCCATGATATTTTGTTATTGCCGCACAGTAATTAATGACCTTAAAAGGCACTGAAAATATTATGGTAAATCTCATCAACTGCGGAAAATTCTCAAAGTGAAAATATACGGCATCTCTTTCTCTTTGTTTTTTTGCCTTTGAAGAATGCAAAATAGCTATAATATTAGCTTTTTTTTCATTACAGGGCACTTTGACAACATTGTAAAATGTGAAAATGTTGCCATTTTTTTAATTTATATTTTCATTTGATCTCATTAATTATAAACGGCTATAATTTACAACAATAATATTAAGTCATAAATATCAAAAATCGGTTGTCGTACAGGAATTAATGATTTTATAGAGAGAAAAATAGCTTCAAGCGCTAAATGCAGGTAATTGTTTCTTTATATCTATATTAACATTAATTTAAATACGGCACAATTGTTAAAAAGTATTTTTAGTGTTAAATAATATTTCGGAATCGGTGCCGTACATTTTTCATATATCTTGCAACCTACAGGTCAAGGGTCGGGCGTTGCTTTCGGGGCTTTGTACCCTTGTGCCGGCAAAACTGTAAGGTATTGATGAATAATGAAATTATGTAAGCACAGACATCCTGTATAAACGACGTTATAGCAGCAAATCACCTAAATTTGCAGAAAAATTTTCGATAAATCAAAAATTCTCCTGACTTCCAGTCCCATTATTTTTGTACGGCACTAAGTTCTAGGTGACTTTTTTGTATTATTTATAACTTGAGGAATGCCGTACAAAAATATTTTGTCCACATTTCCCACCTCTAGGTTGAAAATTCAATATTCCTGTGTTGCCGCTTGTGCCAGCCAAAATTGACAGCATAGTGCTTAAAGTCATTGTTTCTTCAAATGACCAGTTGGAAATTTACGATGGGTTTGTAGACTATGAGACTTTAACGCAAGAAGAGATTTTAAATACTGAATGAAATATTTTTATTACCAAAAGTTATTTTTTACTTACCGCCCTCTCTGTTATACTCTGCTGTCTAAACGACCCAGTTCGAGTGAAGGTATTATTCTTAGCATCGAACATCATTGTTACCCCGCACTCCTTATCTCTTTTCTGCTTTCTCTCCAAACATACTGCAAAAGCACAACCTACGGCATGACTTAACCTTTCACCCGACTCACGAAGGGCAAGAAAACCATGGCACATCCACCTAAAATTGAAAAACAACAATCTCAAAACTAATATCGTTAAGACAAATTTAATCGAAGTTTTTTCCAACAATTTAATCAGAAATTAATCCAGATGAATACTAAAAATTGCAATGCGAATCTCTTAAATAATTATCTTTGGTCACATGTAATATTTAAGAAAAATTCAGACACTGCTAATTGATATAAAAGTACAGAGTGACGGTGTTGCTAAATTGCCTATTCACAAAAAAAAAACATTTTAAAACATAAAAGTCATAAAACCAAATATAATTTGAAATCTTGCTTGTCACGTTCATGTACTTTGTTTAATCACTTGCTTCATTTATTGTTCCTTGATTATTGGAACAATAAATGCATTACTTATTAAAAGGAATATTTTAAACTTAATCAAGCAATAACAATGGCGTAACTTGAAAGTTTGCCCCCCCCCCCCCTGCAAGACTCATCTACAAATCCTTGAAATTTAAACTGCTAAATTCATCTTTAAATGGTAACTTACTAGCAAATGAAGAAACTTGAAATTTGTTTCAATTTATAATAAGCATTTTATTAAAGAAATAATATATTAGGTTGGCAAGAACGTATTAGCTATTACAACCACACCGACTAGAGAGCAATGGAGATAATCAAGTATCACAACTCTTGACATTTTTGTCAGCGACGACTTTAAAGACTATGATGCGCATCCGCACTGTAGGAATTAAAGCAAGTATAAAATCTGGTGCAGTATGATGTCGCTTCTAAAGGGAAATGCTATTATACCAAGATTTGTCTTCAGCAAACCCTACACTATCTACAACTACACGCATGGTTAAAAAAAGGAGAAAACAGGATGTGGAATTTATTGTGAATTCGCTATTATAAATATTAACGGGCCATGAGTAAATGTGACAGTGTAGCTCAAAGATTACTGATACCGCCATAGATGCAAATAAAATTACCAATAGAAACATTGCTAGAAAGAATATAAAAGTATATTAAGACAGCTTACAGGCATCCTTAAATTTAAACAGGCCACGCATTTCCTCTAGCGCAGTGCTGGAATGCCATGGGGCACTCGCCTAGGCCGCAATCAAAATGGGATCTCTATGAGCTGGATCAAAGAACACCATTTCGCCGATGAAAACCACATTGCTGATACGCTAGGCAGCTGAGATGATGCTGGAGCCAGAGGAAAACTGCGACTATTCACAGGGATTCTCACCTTTATGTCGGTGATGCGAAACAGAAGATGAGACTATAGAATATCTTCTATGTGACCGCTCGTTCTTTCATTAAAAAGTGGATCCACGTTAGAAGAGTAATGGCTCACTTTGGCAGATATAAAGGCAATGTGGCTTGGCATTGTCGTTGCCTACTTTAATTCTGTAAGAAGCCGGAAAACTGCTGTAGGAGGATGCAGACCTACATCCTGTGGGGCCCAGCCCACCTTCCTTACTTTTCAGATTCATATGTAAAGTTGAGATCGTATATCTCATATATCTCTCTACTTACGTGTTTATATGTTTAATTACAGTAATACTGTGGTATTCTTATTTCTATCGACCCATATGGGCCGTCCCGCTTGCGGGGAATTGCGGGGATACAGTCAAGCCGCTGAATTATAACAATAATTCAATTATCTATATCAATCTTATCTATTACGCAATAAATAAAATTTAATTAAATCAATTTAATTGGAGCTGCTAGGATTCTAAATAATTTAAGGTCTTTCTTGCTATGCTAGATTTTCTACCTTTGTTAGTTTACTTTGGATTCGGTTGATCAAATTTTAACTGACAAATTATAAATGCATTCTTTGCTTTAGTCATTTAGACAAGAATAGTCAAATAGATGCTAAATTACCAGACAAAGTGGGAAGTGAAATCGAATGAGTCACCCACGCTGCGGGGTGATTTTGTCACTCGAGCGTGTCTCTTGCGCACGCACGAATTGCTTTACATTTTCATACTATGAAACATCCCACAAAATATTTGGACAAGCAACTCTAGTACAAATACGCAATAAACAGAATGGTATGAGTCATTCGCATTTTCAAAACTATATTAAGAAACTCTATATGAAATCAGTTTAATTTTTTTAAAACCTGCTTTTCTTACCTTCTGGTCGTTCCATCCCTGCAAATATAACTAAAGCCCCTTTCGTGATTTCGATCTGGTGCGCAAAATGACACTTTTTCGATAGTTTGATCTACAATTAATCCTTTGGTTTCTTCTTCTACAACTCGTAAACCGTCACCGCTGACGTGAAGAACGGCGCGGATTGGCCTTCTTCTTGAACCCTAAAATCAAAAAAGTTTTTATGTCTATGCTAGTAAAATAATATTTTGTTGATATCTTATAAAAGATAGTTCTTTTTGGTCTGTTCCCATTTGAAGAAAGTAACACTTCCCCTTTTGCTACTAAGCTTAATAATATTTTGCCGTTTATATGTTTTTTAGAAAAATATTTTTAATGAAATAACGGACTATCGTAATACTGATAAAACTGACACTTTCGCTTTGCTTCTACATGTCTTTTAACTTGGCTGAAATCAGCTGATAATAACACAAGTTATACGTATTTCGGAACCATCGTTCATGAACAATGGGACATGACGACAGTGATCAGATCTAGAATTGAAAAGACGAAGTCAAGTTTTACTAAAATGAGACACATACTAAGTAGCAGAGACATTTCATTACCACTAAAAATCAGTCAATTAGTAAAATGCTACAGAGTGGAAACGTGGACCACGACAGAAAAATAATGAAAATGCTCTCGGCCCTTGAAATGTTGGTGTACCGATGGATTCTAAAAATATCCTGGACGTATCACACCAAAAACGAGGAAGTGTTGAGAAGGATTGGCAAACAACAAGAAATTATGCTCACAGTTAAGAAAAAGAAGCTGGAATACCTTGGCCACATAATGAGACACAACAAATATCGCCTCCAACAACTGATCCTACAGGGAAAAATCGATGGTAGGAGAGGTCCAGGCAGAAGAAGAAATTCATGGATGTACCTTATACAGGGTCAAAAACAAATAAACTTTGCATCACATGTGACCAAATTTTAATAGCTCTATCAGGATTTTGTAGAAAAACACTCATTTAATATGGCGCTACTTTAAACAAAATATGTTTGGGATGAAGCATTGTCAAAACTAAGAAGTTTTATGTAGGTTGCGTTGAGTCTTACTTTGCAACAGTGGTACAATTTACAAAAAATGGGCAAAAAATCTAAAATATCTTATACAGCTAAAATTTTACATGTGGGCTAAAAATTATATTTAGAAAAACTTTTTCTAATAAGTTTTTTCGATATTTTGAGATATAACCCCACTTTAGAATTTTTTTTTTTGAAAAAAAAATGCTAATCACATGACTACTATTTTTTTGATTCATTTTCATCTCAATCGAAGCAAAAATTGATGCCAAAGTCAAATTTTGAATAAAGCTATTAATAAAAAAAATCCCATATGATGCAGACTTTACTGGTCAAACTGTACAGGGTGTTCTATTTAAAAAAAAAATATAAGTTTGGTCAATAACTCTAAATATAATGTTTTTAGAAAAAAACTAAGTATATTAGCAGATTTTACGTAAAAATTCTACAACAGCGCTTTTTTACTTTTTCATTAACTTACATATTAACTCTGAGATATGGAAAATTTTCAGAGAAGGCTAAAAAATTTTGTTTATTGCCTTTTTTAACAAAAAAAGTAGCATAGATTCACGAAAATTGCAAATCTCTATGTTTAATAACAATAAAGATAGAATGCAAAAGGGTCGAAAATAAAACACCCTATACTCCAGTTTTGGAAATTATTTTTTCATCGCTGGTTAAGTTATAATTAATGTGCTTAAGCGTGCAAAGTGACTAAAGCTAAGATCAAAATAGAAATCCTAAATACAGGAAAAATTATCGGAAGATATTTCAAATTAAGCAGAAGATTTTTTTAATAAATAAGGCCAAATATCTCAAAGATTTTCATAAATAGAGGGTGTTCAATTTTCGAAGGTTTCACAGGTTTTCTCCGTTATTAGTGAAAATGGAGGGATAAGATTCTCGTGACACTGTTCTGTTTTAAGAAACGAAGCCACTAATAGAATTTTCATAAACCTCGGTTATCTTATAACTTATCAACAACTATTGAGGTTTTTCATGTAGTGTAGTGGCGTAATCAGTTTGTTTATATGTTTCATTGTTTTGGAGAAATAATTCGATACCCTATATATTTTTGAATAATATGATTTAGTTTGTTACAAAAATATATAACATTATTTTGCACTGAAAATTTGAGAACAACGAAAAATTCATTTGGTTTTAATCTCGACTAAATTGGGTGGTATTTCTTGGGTTTTGTATTAGAAGTGCAAAATTCTGAACTTAGATTATTGACAGAAAGTCAAAAATGGAATGTTTGTTTAATATACTTCAAAAAATTAATTTTTTTTGGGAATTTTGAAAATCTCCAAAAAACCTAGTAGTCACTGGGCCACCTTAGCTGGGAAAAAATTACGACACTGGGAAAGTTATCCTATTTTCGAAATATAATACAAAATTAAATCTTTCACACGATCTCGTCGTTGTACTGCCGAAATATAATAAAAATGATAACAATAAAGTCCAAATAATCATAGAATTTCGACATTTAATTCATATTTTGACTTTATTTAACCTATTTTTTTGCGCTTTTTGTAGGAGAAAAACAAGATTCTGAGCTTAGCTTATAGACAGAAAGTCAAAAATTAACCGTTTGTGTTATTATACTTGAAGAAATGCATTCTTTTTTTGCAATTTTGGAAATCTCGAAAAAAATCTAATAGGTAATGGGCTACCCTATTGGGGAAAAACTTACGATATTGGGAAAGTTATTCTATATTCAAAATATAATTCCAAATTAAAACTTTCAGGGGTTTCCGTCAGAATATGTAGATATTCGTCATATTTTTGTATTGAAATTTTCCACTAATCAGTTCTTTCTTTATGATGGTAGAACAGCAAAAATTCGACGTAATCGTTTGTTATATTCAGTAACGAAAATACAGATGAAGCGCTAGAAGTGTATTTCAACAGGTTTGACAATTTTTTATTCTTTTCAATTTGAAATTTATAAATGTCTGTAATTCGTAGATATCCCGAGAGAAGACAGCCATATGAACAAATGCTTTTGAAGATAAAATTAAATTTAATTCAACACGGTTCATTTTCTAAACCATGGTATAAAATCTACAACAAGGAAAACCACGAGATTGATGAAATCAATTCTTCTATTGAAGCAAATCCAAGAAGTTTTTGCAGAATAGTGGAAGGTTCTGTAGGAATTAATAAGCCAAAGGTTCAAAAAATCATAAAAAATACAAGTTAAAAACATATAAATATTACCTGCTACAAAATTTACATCCTGGTGATGCACAGAGCTGAATAGAGTTTTGTAATTGGTATTTACAAAATCTAAACAAAGAAAAGAATTTTGAAACAGCAGTTATATGGTCTGATGAGGTTTATTTTACAAGCGCCGGTATATCGACAGAATACTAGATTTTGGTCTCAGGAAAATCAACAAGTATTATTTCCACGGAAACGGCAAGGCAAGTTTGCCTTCAGCAATTTATGTTGTTGGTATGAAAATCTATGTGAAGGCAGCCTTAACGCAAATATATATTTACAAATTCTGCAACACATTGTTCCGAAAATAAGAGAAAAAGTGTCCTTAATGAGATTTAACAACCAACAAGACAGAGCTCCCGCTCACAATGCGCAAATCGTAAAGGTCTATCTGGATATTAATTTTTTGGGTCGCTGGACTGGGACAAATGGACCTATGAGATGGCCACCCAAGTCTTCCGATTTTTCGATTTTGGACTTCTTGTCCTACCTCAAAAATAAAATTTATACCGTGCAGTACCAAACGATGACAGATTTAAGAAATGTGACTCAAATGGTCCCTAGGGAGTTACAGGTGCGGCCTTTTATTATTTCAAAATACGAATTATATGTGAAACATATTTAAGGCATACTGGAGAACAATTTGAACAATATTTGTGAACATTTTTTTAACGTACACATAACTATTTGTTGTTATAAAGTAAATTATATCAAAAATCCGAAAATATACTTAGACCTTTTATACTCATCAACATACTCTTGATACCAGTAATAGATTTTTATTTGTTTATATACGCGTCACGGCTGACTAACAGGATCTGATAATATTTGAAAAAAAAACGTATATTTAAGACTTAATACTTATAATGAATATAGAGGGTTATATATTTTTGAAACACTTGTAACAAACTAAACCACATTATTTCAAAATATATAGGGTGTCCCATTTAAAAAGGCAAGTTTAATTTATTTCTCTGAAACAGTTGAACCTATAAACAACTGACTACAACATTGAAACCTACATGAAAAACGTCAATAGTTTTATGTTTTAACTTTACGATAAGTTGCAAGATAACTGAGATACGAGGAATGTCCCAAAATGCATAATTTTCAAAATTGCTCTGTATCTCCAAAACGAAGAGATTGATGAAAATTCTGTTATTGGCATCGTTCATCTCCCAAAAAAGTAGCACAGTGCCACGAAAACCTTCTATTTATACTAATAAAGCGATAACCCGTAAAACCATCAAAAATTGGACACCCTGTACATTGATTTGTCAAAAAAACATTGTAAACTTAACATATATTTTTTAAAGTACTACACATAGCCACTAGAAATCCTAATAATTCAGTTATTTCCGTCCGTCCGTTCGTCTACATGTCATATATTTGTTAACTTCCTTATCTTCCTTTCTTTTGCGATAAAATTTTGTAAGCATATTCTCCCCGTATGTGGAAAGTTGTGACTCTTTTTACACCATCGGAAGATCGTTGAATAGGTCTTCAAAAATGCATTTAAACTTCGATCATCCCCTATAGATTTAAACGACAATAGATTTGTTTGAAGGCGATTTATGATCGGTGGGGGAAGAGACTTTTTTGATGTTTGACAGGCATAAACATGTTTCCTTATCTTTTCTTTCAGTTTAATTGCTTGTTGTGACTCTTTTCAGTGTTTTTAAGTGTTGGGAATTACTATAAACGCGTAGTTTACAATTAATATTAACAAAAAGAAGATTTAAAAACTTATTTTTATTGGTAAATATTATTAGATATCGTTTACATATTGAAAATAACAATAATAATAATTTAGGCAACCATAAATTCATACTTTTTGTATTCTAGTATTGACGTACCAATTATCATATGGTACTCGTTTAAATAATGCAATTAGAAAAGGATAGCATAAAATCGGTATGTGTGTATCAAGAAATGAAATATGTACTGTTTATCAACAATTTTTCAAATATAAATAAAAATATTATTACGTTATTCAGCGTTCAAACAACCGGGCCCTAGTTCTGACGTTATGCTAATTTTACAGGGGGTATGCTCGAACCATTTAAACATGTCATATATCCTCATTATTTTAACAAAAAGTGGTATGGTTAGGCTACAAAAGATACAAAGGAACTGTTTAAAATCTCCGATAAAAAAAATATTATAAAAAAACTGCATAATAATTAATACTTTGAATAAAACAATAACAATAAAACAAAAAAGAAAAAAAACTGACGAATGCGTGTTCGACACTCACTCGGCTTACTATGTTTCTGTGCTCCAAAATAGAACATTTATGATGAAGATTTTCTGTAGGATAAAGTATCACTAAAAGTAATTTACAAATTCAAAAATTCTCCCGTAGGTAAAAGTAACGGGAACGACTTCTTGAAGCTATTCTCATGTCCAAATGTCTAGTCCCTCGTCTAGCCCACTAACCTGTAACCTTTTATTTTTTGCACCCTCTTTTGCATTTATATGCACCCTTCTTCCTGATTATAATACCCCCGAAATCTCTACCTAGATTGAAAACTAAAAGAATTTTGGGTATACTATTTTTCCTATAGATTTTAACAGTTAGGGGGAAGATGTGAACAATTTAGTATAATTTACAAACTGTGAAATGGACCTTTCTTTTAATGTAATCAAAAAATGCCTGTGGGAACACCTCTTACGCTTGTTTCCTGTAATGTAATCATTTACTAACAGGTAAATCAAATACAATCAAAATGAACCCGTTTCGTTAGAAAGATTAATATATTTGATTTTAATAGACTATAAGGTTATTAACGTATTGAATTTATTAACCTGTAAATTATTTATTAACTTGATTGAAAGACAAATAATTGCGTGCTACATTTTTTCGTGATTTCTAAAAGCAAAACGTTAACAGAAAGATTACTACGGTTGAATATTTATTTTATTGAATTACTTAAAATAAAACTTATTAAGAGAGAATTATAATGTGCGGAATATTTTATTTTTCTATTATCTTTCTAGAATATGAATATGAATGATTTTTTTGGAAAAGTCGAAAATTATGAAAATTGTAAAAATATGAGGTCGAGTGCGTTCGAAATGATCGATATCGGATCTGACTGATCTCTTTTCTTCTTAGAATTTAAGTAAATGCTATTGGGCTTGCTGATACAAGTACAGTGGGACCGGAAAGTAATGTTTCGATATTTGTTTGTCATTTATCAGCTTACTGCATACTTCAAGGTCATGGAAAAGACATTTTAGGGTCAGATTGACTTGTTCAGTCGTAAATATTTAGATATTAATTTTTTTTTGCAGTTTATAGTGAAATGGCCAGCCAAATACAAGAAGAGATACATATCCGTCATTGTACGCTAAGTTTCACAAGGGTAGTAACGCAACAGTTGCGATGTTTATCCAAGTGCATTAAAAAGTTCCTAAATGCCCAAGGTGGTTTTCTAAGTGCCAATCCGTTAATTTTGGTCTTTCCGACTCGTATCGATCGGGAAGGCGTATAACTTTGAACAATGACGTATTAGGAACGGAAGTGAAAGTAAATACGCGTCAGCCAATCCAGGAACTGTCAAACAACCTTAACCAAACTTAGTCGACCATCCAGGAACTTTTGCAGCCAATAGATAAAGTAAGCAGAGCAGGCGTTTGGGTCCGGGATAATCTGTCCGAAGGAAACAAAGCTAACCAGTCCACCACATTCAACTTATTGCTTCAGCGGCACAATACAGATCGCTTGGTCACTAGAGATGAAAAATAGATCCTCTATAATGATCCAAAACGCAAATGGCAGCGGCTCTCTCCGAATCACCACGAAGTACAGCTAAGACAGGTTTACATCCCAAAAAGGCGGAGACGTCCATTTTGAGGAGCTGGAACCTGGACAAACTGTAAATGCAGACCTTTACTTTAAACAGCTGGATCGAGTAAATCAATTTTCAATTGAAAAGTGTCCATCGATTGTCAACAAAAAATGCTCTATTCTGCAATACGATAATGCAGATGAACCCTGGAAAAAATAATAAATTTGGGTGGATCGTTAGGAAATCAAATGGGTATTTTTACGATTAAAATTTTTGTTAATTTAACTTAAACTATATCTAAGTGCAAAAGTTAGTGTAAAAAGTGAAAAATTTTGAATACTTACACTACCTACCCTCAGTACTTTAAGCGCTTCTTCACAAACTTGCATTCCCCTGGAATCAAATACTTCTACACATCCTAAATATTTTACGGCAAATGTGCATGTCCCAGACCTAAACAGGACAAGAAATAAATAAAATCAACCTTTTGTTCGCTCTAGCGATTTGCAAATTTAAAACGGGGACTTTGCTCGTCCCATTCATTATTTATTTTAACCTATTTACAAACATATATTCATTTTACTTTTAAATGATATATTTTCCATTTTTAGATCAATGTTGCAATAGCAACCTTTGGTTAGGTATAACTTTAAAAAATAGATAAAATATGTCTTGCGTGATATTTACAAATAAATCATTCCATGTTTCCCTATAACTGTGGTAATATTGCCACTGTTTTTAGTAGAAACTTTTAGAAATAGAAAAATTTATGGATCTTTAGTTAATATATATATTGGAATTCCAAGCCGAGCAGCCGTCGAGGAAGCATCACTTGAAAATGCCAGCTGAGATGTTAGCGAAACGCCGTGAAGATTTTTCTGTTGACGAACGGATTGAAAACCGGAAAAACACTAGTCCATATATATATATATATATATATATATATATATATATATATATATATATATATATATATATATATATATATATATATATATATAATCGAAGGTTTTCGGTCATCCTTTGTATGTGCTGAGTCTCTCTCAGGACTGTAAGGCAGCTGACGTTTCGGTGAAATCTCATTCACCATTTTCAAAGCTCGACTGTATGGCGTCTACGAACGTCAGTTCACTCGTAGACGCCATACAGTGAGCTTTGAAAATGGTGAATGAGATTTCACCGAAACCTCAGCTGCCTTACAGTCCTGAGAGGGACTCAGCACATACACGGGATGCCCGAAAACCTTCGATTACACATCACACCCGTGAGAATATCCGACATAATATATGTATATATATATATATATATATATATATATATATATATATATATATATACACATATATATATAAATTTTAGATAATATAAAAAAAATTCTGATAAAAATTGCTTGCCATGGAGAGGGATATAGTTACGGAGAAAAACTTTTTGTAGGAGGCGCCACATTTGAAAAACGAACAACTCTGGTTTTTTAAATTGGATCATTATAAAGAGGGAAAGAAATGTTATAAAAACATTCAGGTCAAATTTTTTTTTAGGCTTTTGATTGAAGAAAATAGTAATTTTAAACCGCATTACTCAAGACATACCACCATGAGGCTGCGCGGTCGGATTTACTTTTCGTGTGTATTATTTTTACAAACATGCACCGTATTATCAATATTTTCTTGAACACCGTCTGAAACCTTAATTGCTTTTGTTTTTATGTTCGTATTATTACTATTATTATTAGCCATATCCCTGTATTTTATATTTATTTTTGGTCTATTATTAATAATTATTGGTTGGTAATTAAAATAACATTTCATAGTCATAAGTAAGTGGATATGAATATTTTATTAATATTAGTGTGTTTAACTGACTGTATAAACCTATTGTTACAAAATAAATAAAAATAAGGAGTTCTTACTTTAAAAATATCCTAAAAATTGTCTAAAATTTCAAAATGTAATTAACCTATAACGTGCGATACTTTGTTGAATTTGTAATAACGAAGGCTTTTAAAACTTATAAAGTATATTCAAGAACAGGAGAGAGTAATAAATCATTTTTGACCCTTTTGTACAAACTACCTGAGTTCTTTAGTCCGATGTATTGGGCAAAATCTTTTGATGCATATATTTTGCAACGGCTTATAACCAAAAATACCAGTCTAATATAATGAGTTATTTGGGTCGGATAACAATAAATATTTGGAAGTGTGAAGTGTTAAAAGGGATTTTAATTATCGTCATAATAATCTGAAAGAGATCTATTTTATCACTTAAGTATCTGAGGCATAGAATAGTATTTTATCAATACACTCAAAATAGAAATACGTTTTTATAATAATATTATTTTATATCTTATGATTTCTTATTAATACATATACATAACAAACTACCGTTAATTATACCATACTTACTTGACATGGAAACATTCTAAATTATAATTTAAATACTTATAAAATACCCATTATCATAAATACAAGAAGCTAAACACATATAAAGAAATTTGTCCATATAATAATAAAGTAATAAAAAAATAACGGCACAGACAGACCAAAATACGAAAATATATAAATTGTTAATAACATTAAAAAATAACATATACCAAACACTAAAATTTAAATACTATATTGGTTTTACATTAGTAAAAATTACGTAACTAATTCGTAATCAGAGTTATTTGGAGCCATCTTTGCCAGATTAATTATAACTCGTTCCGCTATTTCATCGATCATATGATCGAGTTTCCACACTTTGTTTTCTTCTTTTATCACATAGTTTTCATAATTTTTTCAATTTTCCGCGGTAACTTTATTTGAAGAATCATTCAAAGTTCAGTTAAATCACTAGTTTTATAACTTGTGTTTGTTATTTCTCGCAATTTTACCTTTCACTGGAGCCCATATCGGCTCAATTGTGTTCAGCTCACAATGATAGAGCGGAAGATGAAGACCAGATATTTCTCTTTCCTTTCATCTATTATTCCTCCTACATTTCATCTGTTCTATATTTGTAGTATTTATCTTTATGTGCATTTTCTATATATAAAAGCTCTAAATGCTTGGAAAGCAGCCATTACCTTATCTTATTCTTTTTCATGCATTTGTTGGCACTTCTATACGAGTGGTACGGGCAGTATCCATAGCTATTCATGATCCCTTTGATATAAGATCCAACATTTGTTGAAAATACTCCTCGAGGACGTCACCATGTATATCCTCGTGATAATTTCCGGTCCTGTTGGACAGAAAAGATAATAAACCGCCCTTAACGAAACATTTGGAACTACCGATGTGTGTAATTATGAGACTACAACCTTTTCCTGTAGGTTATTTCAGTCCAGCAGACCAACTTTCCAATGCACCTTGTCGGTAGCTCTGAACGTTTTTTTGCTATACTTTAGTTACAGTTCAGCCCTGTTTCGTCTAAATA
Source organism: Diaprepes abbreviatus (assembly GCA_034092305.1). Classification (NCBI taxonomy): domain Eukaryota; kingdom Metazoa; phylum Arthropoda; class Insecta; order Coleoptera; family Curculionidae; genus Diaprepes; species Diaprepes abbreviatus. The sequence goes on along the minus strand of JASJET010000288.1, from coordinate 1,188,342 downwards.
ATAAATATGGTTTCCATCTTCGCCATACTGCATAATTGTTTGAAGATATTTCCTTCTCCAATGGACCATTTCCAGGCGATCTATGAGAATAGATTTCCTATCTAGCTTTTCCCCGAAAAGATGAAGTTCTTTGAATAATTTTTAAAGCCCAGATCTTTTAATTTCTGGTATATCACAATTTTTATTGATTTTAATTGGATGGTTACTTACTTACTTACTCCGTGGCGTTACAACCCTGGGTGGGTTTTAGCCGACTTTACGACATGCCTCCATTCATTTCGATCTCTCGCAACCTCCATCCAGTGTTCGATGCCCATAGTTTTGAGATCTTTTGTTATATTATCTCTCCACCAGAGTCGGGGTCGTCCCAGTGGCCTTCTCTCAGTCGGTGCTTCCTCCCAAGCTAGTCTTATTATTCTGTTGTCAGGAAGCCTTCTGATATGTCCTGCCCACTGGAGTCTTCTGACCTTTATTTCTTTTACTACATCTGTATTTGGGAATAGTTCTTCTAGTTCCTTGTTAGTTCTTGTTCTGTATTGTCCTGTCGTTTCATCTATCGTTGGTCCCGAGATTTTCCTCAAGATTTTTCTTTCAGAGACTCGTAGTCTCTCTTCGTTCGCTACCGTTTGCGTCCATGTTTCGCAACCATATATAACTATCGATCTTATAACTATTTTGTAAAGGTCCATCTTTGTTCGTCTTGTGAGATGTTTCGATTTCATCAGATCTTGCAGTGCGTACAGGCATCTATTTCCTGCTTGTATTCTATTGTTTATTTCCTGTGATCCGTTGTTATTTTCGCATATTGTTGTTCCTAGGTATTTAAATTCTTTGACTCGTCCAAAGTTATATTCATCGATGGTGATGTTTTGACCTATTCTGTCTCTGTTTCGGCCATTCCGACTCATGAACATGTATTTAGTTTTGTCTTCGTTGATTTGAAGTCCCATCTTCTTTGCTTCCCTTTCAAACCGTATTAGAGTTTCTTTCATTTTTATTTTACTACTACCAATCATACCGACATCATCTGCAAATGTTAACAGTAGATTTGGTCCATCTTGATGGAATATAGATGTCGATGCTTCAATTTTCGAATTTCTGATTATATATTCCAGCGCTATGTTAAAAAGTTGTGCTGAGAGCGCATCTCCCTGATTAAGGCCGTTGTTTATTTCAAACATTTCAGAGTAGTACTGTCCCACTTTCACTTTGCACTTCAGCCCCTCTATGCACATCCTTATTAGGCTGACCAGTTTTTTTTGGGATCTGATTATCATAATAAAATTTACAGCTCTTCTTACTAACGTCCAGTCGTCTTTTTCTCCTTCAGCATTCGGTAAGGAGTAAATTTTCCTACTCCTGTCACTGGAACACATCTCAATAGACCTTATATTGATTATATTGATGACTTAAGGCATCGTAAATATTCATCATCATAAGTTTTTGTTGAGAGAAAAATGCCCTGATTCTAACGATTTTGAAATAAATAGAGGCGTTGAAGACATATCTTTTGATTAACTCACTAATCTCAAATAATATATAAAAACAAGAGCAAACAAGATGAATCAGCAAGGCCACACTGTGTGAAGTATATTCAATCTGCTCACTGACAAATGTTAAACTGAATTATGAGGAATTCTATTCTTACAATAAATTTATAAAGTATGAAAAATTTCCTGACAATGTAGAGATTAAAGGTAGATAGAAAAATGAGATAACACCGTAGGAAACAATCATGGGTTGAAATGTATAATGGAAATGGTGAATATTTCTGATCATCAATGATCCGAAAACATTGCTATATCTTGGTCTTATTCATTGCTACCCAATTTTATTACATCGGTATATATAAATATTCAGTTCCAGGAAAAGTGGATTGACCGTTTTGGATCAATGGGCTGGCTTACTCTATCGCCTGATGCAACCTCATTAGATTATTTTCTATGGAGTTACTTAAAGCAAAATGTTTACACCAATGATTTTAATGAAAACATTGACCTACAAAAAGAAAAAATTGCATGATGGCATCTGTATACGAAGAATTTAGAAAAAGATTAGAAAAATGTGCACTAGTAGGAGTCAATACGTGGAATTATTATATTTTTACTTCAAACTTATTGTTAAGCTTTCACAACATTGCTTAATAAAAGATAAATTGAAGGTAAAATTAATTTTTTGCATTTTGTTTATTAAAATAAGTTTCTAATTCGAAACGACTTAGTTAAATAAAATTTGTAAAAAAATTACATATGCCAGTATTTTATTTAAGATTATTTCTACATTTTTGAATATTTTGAATACATTGTATACGTTATCACTGTTGTTGAAACCTGAAGGCAAACAAAACTTTTTATCAAGAATGACGTATCTTTCAAAAATTAAGAATATTAAAGTTTAATAGGGTGGGGTATTCCATCTGTGGACATATTGTATTGAGCTATTCTGCGTTTTGCATATTTAGATAAAATAAATGCATTTATATGCGCATATTTTGATTACATTTAGCTGCATATGTTCCGCCCTCTAACCATCAGCAATAAGCTGCACTAGGAACTAAACTAAATTTATATGTATACCCTGTCCATTTAGATTAGACCTTTAAAATATGTTAAAATGAATATCACGTATATAAGGGTGCCAAAATATTATCTTAAAACGATTTAATAATATTATTGTTTAGATTAGTTAAGGTTATTATATCAAGAGCTCGTAAAAAATCAACCATGCTGTTAAGAAAACAAGCTGAATATGCCTTAAAATTAAGTTTTTTTATACTGTACTTATTGCAAGAAGATTGTTTAATTAATTTATTTAACAAATAGTGGAAAGCTACACTATAAAAAAATTTTATATTGATTTAAAGGTAATATCCGGGAAGCAATTTCATAAAGTGTTTATTAAATGCATTTAATGTTAATGCATTAAATTTCATAATTTTTACATTAAATCTAATGTATTTATCCATTAAATTTGGTATGTTTTCAGTTAATTTATTGAAATTTAAAGTAACATTCCATTCACGTTTCAAGGTACAAAATCATTAAATTGAATTAATTAATGTACATTAAATTTAAGGTTATTTTAAACAGTGTAGCTAATAAAATTTTTATCTTCTGTCTTTGACGGCTGCGGTTTCTAGTTATTATTCTAGTGTATTTTAAAAATATTTTTGTGATTTAATCTAGTGGTTTAAGATACCTGTGGTAAGTTGTAATCGGTTATTTTACTTTGGTTGGTTTGAGCGTTTATTATAACATGAGTTTACGTGAATACTGTGAAATCTAATAAAAAGTTGTAGAGTAAAATTTTGTTCTGACGTGGCAGAGAAAAGTATGGAATAGGTGAGAAGGCTATAAAAAATAATGAGGTTGCTGGACCATAGCTATTCATGATCCGTTTGTTATAATGTTCAACATTTATTGAAAATACTCCTAGAAGACGTCCCTGTTCATATTCTCGTGATAATTCCCGGTCCCAATGGACAGAAAAGTTAATAGACCCTTCTTAACAAAACCTTTGGAACTACCGATGTGTGTAATTATGAGCCTGTCGCCTGTTCCTGTAGGTTGTGTTAGTCCAGTACACTAACCTTCCAATAAGGCTTGTCAGTAGCTCTGAACATTTTTATCTTGCCATACTTTCGATACAGTACGTCTTTCATTCAGTCATGTTTCATCTTAATAAGAAATATGTTTTCCATCTTCGCGATGTTGCTTAATTGTTCTCTAACGCACAATTTCCGGGCGGTCAATAAGAATAGATTTTCTATCTGGTTTTTTCCAGCAAAAACTCCCTGAACAATTTTCAGAGCTCAGTTCTTTTAATTTTAGGTAAATTCCGATCTTTATTGATTTTAGTTAGAATTTTGTCAGCGGTTAGGCTCTGCTTCTCATAATAAAATGTATGTACAACTGTTCTTATTGCAATTTTTATCTTTTCTTCCAACGGCCTTTCTCGTCTTCCTGTCACCGAATGTAACTTGGAAGGACTAACAATACCAGTCGCCTTTTTCTCCTTCAGCATTCGGTAAATAGTAGATTTTCCAACTCCATTTTGGAAGACATCTCAACAGAGCTTTCAACATTATTAGCTGAATATTGATGTCTTAAGGCATCGTAAACATTAATCGTAAGAAGTTTTTCATTGAGATAAAAATGTTTTAACGATTTTGGAATAAATATAGAGGTGGAAGCCATATCTTCTGGGTATCTCACCAATCTCAAATAATATATAAAAACAAGTGTAAACAAGATAAATCACTAACAACACACTGCAAGGTGTACTTTGCTCACTGACAGAAATTAAACTAAACTATGAGTTGCTATAGTTACAATAAATTTATAAAAGCTTATAATATTTAAATATAATTAAATTTATCGCAGTTTTCAGTTACCTGCAGTATTAAATCAGGTACGTGGGAGATTTCGGTGACAGTTTTACCACACCCTCGAGTTCTTCAGATGCAGATTATAGATAATTTCGTTGCATGTAAAGTGATAATTTAGAAAATGAGACGCGATTGTAATGAACTTTCTGTCAAAATTTATTAGAATTCCTGTGAATTCATTAAAAATTGTCTGATAATAATCATAATCGACAATAAACAAGCAGTCATTTCTTGTCGGGAGCACTGGTAATTACTCGACTATTGGCTGTCATGATAAACTCATGTCCATGTGACAAAATCCGACTTTCTTAGTGGTAGGGTTGTAAAGTCACGAAAATTGGCCTCGTTAATTTCAAAGACGGCGCTAAAGCTGTCGCATTTATTAAATGATAAAATTTGTGGCAGCAGTATAGAGAAAATCGTTCCTGGGGATGACACAAAAGACAATAAAAACAATGAAGATTTATATGGAAAGCCGCTAGTTATCAGGATCGGGTTTTTGTAAGAATAATGTTTCAGATAATACTGATACTAAATCGATGTGGCTACGAAAAATATTACGAAAAAAATATTTCGAGGCAAAAAGAGGCGAAGAAATCAGCGTAAAAAATCTCCCTAGAAGATTGTGCGGCGGAAAAATCCCCCTTAAATAGTTTCCGTGAAAATAATCTCTCCTAGACAATGAGCGGCAAATCTTAAGCTGGGTCTCCACCAAAGAAAAATTGCCAATTTTTGTGTGGTCAACATGTGTTGATGACAAAAGTGTCTGTAATTACATTGTGTTAGCAACAAAAAGTGTATACAAATGTTATGAATCGTGTTTCCGTTTTTGGCGGGAGACATCAAAAGAACATGCTTGTTGCCGATATTTATTGGCTCTGTGGGTACGCTTGAGAACATTAGTTGGAAACAGAAACATGTCTGTCACGTGAACGAACAAATTAACCGACATAATTGATTTAGATCACATACAAAGAGTACTATGGGACTCAAATGATGAAAATTATAAAAATGAAAATATGAAAAAGGATGCATGGAAAACTATCAGTGATGCTATAGGGGCTACACGAACTTGAAATACAAAGGAAAATAAAAAAGTTGATGTCATAGTTTTTCAGAGAGAAGAAGAAAATAAAAGATGACAATAAATCTGGAGCTGCGGCTTCAGACATTCCAAGGTGGTTTATCTTCCAACGGCTTTAACTGACAGAAATGAACTTAGGTTATGTGTGGAAAAGGGAATAAATGAAACAGATGTAAGTAATTATACAACAAAATCACTATTATTTATTTATTAATTGACTACCAGCTCCCATGTGTAGTGTATGTGGTTGAGTTTGTAATTTTTCGCAAATATTGTGTAAGGAAATACAAGCAGTGATGATTTTGATGGGTCAAGTAACATTATTTTCCTAAAAACTTTTTGCTTAAAATAATAAATACTGCGGCTGCCTGCATTATATCATCGTCGTTCGAAGACATTTTGCCAACAATACTGATGAAGACAGCTAGTTGTCAACTAAAATGTTTCTCAAATCGTTGGCGATTTGTTTCCATTCGGTGTAGATACAATGAAAACAAAAGTTTTCACTATCGCACCTACCGTTGAGTGATTTTCCTACCACGCATTTTTCATGAAGGAATTTTTTCATAGCCACAATCGAAATTATGTATGTGATGCAAAAATAATAAGTTTACTTGACATATATATATATATATATATATATATATATATATATATATATATATATATATATATATATAACGTTCGGCGTTCGTTCGAGATCAGGACTTATGAAATCTTAAAGAACGACGAAGTTGTCTGGCCTAAAGCGGGAGGGGGGGGGGGTGTCGTATTATTCAACATCTTGCCGCCATCCTCCGGTCAGGTTTAACTTCAAATAAGAGATCCAAACATAAATAAGTATGACGACGGGTGTCTGGGAAGGTGTCAGTCGGAATCCCACTGACGAGTCCTACGACTGGCACCGGTCTAACTGCGACATGGCATCCCTATAGAGGACGATTGCAGCGGGTCATAAAGTCTCGATATTCGTGTGATGGGGGGACGGTGCTACCGGATCGACCTTGATAAGTACTTTCGGTATCACTGTGTGATGGGGGGATGAAACTGTGGATCGGCCTTGATAAGACTCTCTGTTTCAACTGTGTGATGGGGGAAAGGGGATGCTGATCGGCCTCGATACGCAGAGACGTAAATGACAGGGGTGATGCATTACCCGGACGGCCCTGATGGGATTCACGGGAGTAACTTAAATGATAGGGGTGAAAGCACTTCCTGACGGCCCTAATAGGATATCCGAAAAGTAACTTAAATGATAGGGGTGAAGGGTGTCCGACGGCGCTGATGAAGTCTAAGATAATATGATCCCTGCATGGAAAGGCATTAAGCTAATGCTACGCCCACGACAGATGTGACAAAGACGACGTATGTTGAATAATACGTAATTCGGGGTGTTAGTTCCCGCAGTTCCTGGGCATTCAACGTTCGGCGTTCGTTCGAGATCAGGAATTATGAAATCTCAAAGAACGACGAAGTTGTCTGGCCTAAAGGGGGGGGGGTGTCGTATTATTCAACATCTTACCGCCATCCTCCGGTCAGATTTAACTTCAAATAAGAGATCCGAACATAAAGGCAGAGACAATAAGAGGAACTATGGCTATGAAATTTGGAAAGAAAGCCTGATCTTCAAGAAAATTCAGAAAAGTAAAGAAAATTAAGAAGGAAACTTATTTTGGAGTATGCATAAGTAAACATGTAAACACTAAGAAAGAGTGGTATCAGTGCAATATTAGGTAACGATGTTACATATATATTCAGTTATGAATGAGATGAAAAATAGTTGGCTCATGTTCAGCACCTTATTTTGGAGTATGCATAAATAAACATGTAAACACTAAGAAAGAGTGGTACCAGTGCAATATTAGGTAACGATGTTACGTATATATTCAGTTATGAATGAGATGAAAAATAGTGCTCATTTTAAAGAAAATACAAAGGTAAACTATATGTAACGGATTTGAAACTAAAACAAATATCTTAGAATTTGTGTTGGTTTATACGTTTCTTGAAAAGATTTACATAAAAACGATCCCGTTTATATTATTCCCCCCTCATATAAATTCACCTGTTTCTTTTCACTTCAGCTTAAATAAAACTAGTTGAATTTGTAAGGAGGATTTTATGGATCATGTGACACGGTTGTATATTCTAAATTTAACCTAAAACTTGACAAATACTTCAGAAAGATTCTAAATATTGTATGAACAATAAAATAAACGTAGTTAAAAACTCGGATAAGGTGAAAATAAACCGGAAAAAATTGTAATAACAGATAATTTATTTAAAAAGAATTTTAAAATACTCAAGAAAAGCAGTAATTTGTTCGTATGCAAAAACATGTGCTTCTTTATTTTTTCTTACCTCACTGCTGATTCATCTGCTTGCCACTGATGTGGCTTCGAACTTTCTGGAACCCTATCCTTTCGCCTGCGAAAAGAATCTCTAAAGGACCTTCGAAGTCGGTCCATTTTTCGAGGCGAACGGAGGCTTCGTCTCTGAAAAGAAAAGAAACAATAATCAGTAAATGCATATCCAAAAGAACTTAATGTAACACAAATTTGTGCAATTTCGTAATTCTTTACCTTTTGAAACGATGTTTAAACGTTAAAAAATATTTTTAAATAGCGAACGATAAATATTTTACATTAATAATATTTTTTCATTTCTCTAGCGACTCTGCTTCGTGGTCTAACCCAAGGAAAAGAGGCTTTGAAGTTTTATGATCATTGTGGTTAGACTTGCCAACCACATTCATTTCTTGTAAGCTAATCTTTTTTTGTGGTTTTTACACTTAATTTTTATTTATATTCATATCTTTTAACAAAGTATTTAACCACATGCTTGGGAAAATATTTAATGTATCAGCCCAATTGCAACCTTTCTAATAATTTAAAAATATGTATAGGCAGAAACGTGTGGTGATATTATTATTACCATTATAATTTTAAAATAAATGTAGAAGTATATTAAACTTTAAAGCATATATTATGTATATGTACATATAAAAACTAAAATAGTAATTGGCTGATCTTCAGTTATCTTCTCTCTGACGAAACAGTTTTCTCCATTTTTTGAGATTCCGATTCCGAATCTGGCAACAAATGTCGGCAGATATAATATATAAATAACATCCTGCCCACATATCTTGAAATAGAGATTTTAAAAAAGCAGTTGTTTCTGGTATGTAGAATGAAGAATCTTGTGCTACAAATGAATGGGCTTAAACTGGATATCCTGGGCATCGCTGAGACATGGTGGCCTGGTGCGGGTGAATGCATGACGGAGCATGGAAAGTTCTTTTACTCTGACAACGAAGACCGAAACCATAGAAAGGGTATAGGGATTGTAATAACAAAGAAGCTAATAAGATCTGTAGTGGAATTTGTCCCATATTCTGACCGTACTGCTTTATTAAAACTCAAGTCCATGTCCGCCGACCTTAATATAATTCAAATATACGCACTAATAGCGGATTCTACAGAACAAAAAATAGACAGGTTTTATGGCGAAATCAAGGAACTCCTTAAGTTAACCAAAAAAACACGACGTCAATATAATTATGGGAGACTTTAATGCCAAGATCGGAAAGGGTAAGTTTGAAAACATAGTTGGACCTTATGGACTTAGAAACGAAAGAGGTGATCGACTTTTGCAGTTCTGTCAAGAAAAAGACATGAAAATTACAAACACCTGGTTTCAACTTCAGCCACGCCGTCTATATACTTGGAAATCCCCAGCGGACAAACCGCAAAACATAGTATACAATCAGGTAGATTTTATTCTTATTAACGGGAGATTTAGCTCAGCCGTCAATAATGCTTGCACTTATCCGGGAGCAGACGTACCTTCTGACCACGTACTACTGGCAGCCACTATAAAAATAGCCTTATCGAGTACTAAAAAGATAACTACACAACGACGGATAGCAATAGAATGGATAAAGGGCCCAGTGGTAAGAGGCGAAATAAGCAATGAGATCCACACACAAATCCGAACACTAACACCAAAAACTGAGGAAGATCTGACACAATTGTGGGCAAGGTTAACAAATTCCATGAAAAATACACTGGGATATAGATCGGAAGACAAAAAGCAAAAGTGGATGACAGCCGAGATTTTATTGCTAATATATGAACGCCAAAAACACAAGAGCGACAGAGATAACACCAAATATAAAAGTATTCAACGATTAATAAGATCAAAGAAAAGAATAGCAAAAACGAATGGCTCATACGTGAATGCACTGAAATAGAACAACTTCAGAAGCAACAAATGATCCTAACCTACACAAAAAGTTGAAAGAAATCGCTAGGATATATAGAAGGAGAAGACCAGGCGTACTGGTCAACCAAGACAACCAGATAGTTCTTGATAGCAGTGAAAAGTATGTAGAAGCACCCTTCTATGTTTAACGGGCCCATCAATCACCAAAGAAGAGATAGAAAAAGCTACTGGCCCAGACGAGATACCGTCTATGCTGTCCCCTCTCCTGTTTAACCTTTGTTCGGAAACGATTTTCTAGGAATAAGGATTAATAACGTCCGTTATGCGGATGACGCAGTCCTAATCACCGACAATATAAATGACCTCCAAAAACTCATTAACATAATAGGAGAGCGCAGCAAATCAATGAGCTTGAACATGAATACAAGACGAGATACCGTCTGAGATATTGAAACTTCTGGATGAAAGAGGCACCGCGACACTTTATAAAATATTTAACATCATTTACGAAACGGGTTGCTACCCCAAATAATGGCTACGCTCTACCTTCATTCCTTTGCCTAAGAAGACCAACGCAAGAAAATGTGAAGATCATAGACTCCTTAGTTTAATGAGTCATACACTAAAAATATTTCTAAAAATAATACATAATACAAGAATATATAATAAATGCGAAAGAAACATAAGCGACTCACAGTTTGGGTTTTGGCGGGGCCTAGGTACGAGAGAAGCGATAGTCGCTACACAGGTGCTTGTTCAGAACTGTTACGGCCAGAGAAGAGATGTGTGCCTATGCTTCATAGATTACGAAAAAACATTCAATCGTATACAATATCATAAACTAATCCTGCTTCTTAGAAAACTCGACATAGATCAGAAAGACATCCGATGCATTGAAAGCTTATACTGGGGTCAAACCGCGCAGATACAATCAGACAATAATGTATCCAACCCGATACAAATCCGAAGAGGAGTGTGACAAGGGTGTGTGCTGTCCGCTCTCCTGTTTAACCTTTATTCGGAAATAATTTTCTAAGAGGCTTTGTAAGATATTGAAATGGGAATTAAAGTTAACGGAATATAGATTAATAACATCCGTTATGCGGATGACGCAGTCCTAATCACCGACAATATAAACGACCTCCAATACAAGGAAAATAAAATTCATGATTATCTCAAAGAATTCCAATTTATTCCAAAACGCCAACATAAGATTCAACACAGTACCCATAGAAAGAGTCACCAAATTTAAATATCTGGGCACAAGAATATTCGACAATGAAGTAAAATGTCGCATTGAACAGGCGCGACAGGCTTTTGTAAAACTCAGGCAAGTACTTACGTGTTCGGATTTTGACTTGAAATTAAGACTGAGGTTCATAAAAGGTTATGTAAGGTCAACACTTCTTTATGGTGTGGAGGGTTAGACATTAAAGACAAGCGCTATCAATAAATTAGAGGCTCTCGAGATGTGGATATACAGAAGAATCCTTAAGATATTATGGACAGCGAGAATGACCAATGAAGAAGTTCTCTCACGTATTGGGAAAGAACGTGAACTATTCAGCATGATCAAGAAAAGAAAGATGGCGTATCATGGGCACATCATGCGAAATGAGAGATACCAATTCCTACAGTTGATGATTGAAGGCAAGATCGAGGGCAAGAGAGGAATTGGAAGAAAGAAGATGTCCTGGCTCCGCAATATCAGACTGTGGACGAGGTTGCACGATATTCAGACACTGATACACCGCGAGAAGTAGGGAAGAAATGGAAAATGTAATCGCAAACATCCATTAGGGGATATGCATTTGAAGAAGAAGAAGAAGAGAGACCCAGATAATTTACAGGAAATAAGCTATCTGGTCTTGCCTTTTAACAGTCTGGAGAAGAAAAATTTTAACTTGTTATACATTTTTGGACCATATTATGCATTTTAAATAATCAAATACGGATGCACGATATTTGATGAGACGAGATCTCAAGGTAAAACTATCCCTATAAAATACCTTTTATCACGCTAAAAACAAACGGTAACAAGATGATTATACCACTCCGGGGTATATTCAGATGTTCGTTTATACTGTTAAAGATAACAGTTCGGCTCAAGTTCTGCGGGTAATATCCTACTGATATTTTACGATACAGGGATTTTCTGTAAATTGTTTATTTTTAATATATATATATATATATATATATATATATATATATATATATATATATATATATATATATATATATATATATATATATCCCGCAATAATTAAATAATCTGTATGATTTCAAAATATCGATGGGTCGAAGTTTTCATATTGAATGCATTTAAAGATCTTCATGGGCATCCATTCAAGGTTGCCAAAGTTTCAACTCTATTTTAATGCAGGTTAATCGTAACTTTTATGTAATTTCTTTTAATTGATATATCTATTTTCACCGACAATTTTTGAATCAATTCTCCGCTTAATAGCAGATGCCGAATTGGCCCGTGCGACAGATGGTTAAATCAACCATTATTCCACATCTAAGATATGTAGCACACGACAGTTTCAAAGCCTAATGAATGACTATAATTTAGTAATTGGTGTGTATTTATTTTAATCAATGTCGTGCAAATATTTCGTTAGCAAATAAGTAGTTAATCTCCAATAATTATCATAAACGCGCGAGGTCGACATTAAAACGAATTCAAGATCTCAAAATACATAATTATATTGAAAATTATTTTTCTGTATTTAAAGAATACCGGATTTAACAAAAACATGTCCTTTTAAGCATTCAAGAGGCATTGTTTTTTTGAACTACAACCTTGGGTCTCTTTATAGATCGGTTTCGACTACCTGATCTCACCAGTACGGTTTTCGTTTTTATGGTGTGTTTCATAAAAGTCATACTAATATTTAAAGTCATTTAAAAACAGTGGACCCTGAAATTTCTCACATGTATAGACATACCCTAATGACTCGATAATTTATCTTCACTTATTAGTTGTGTCTCAAGATTTTGGGAGCGTCATTAAATGCATACATAATATTAAACGTTACAATAAAAGGCTAACCTAAATTCTAGGCTATTATTTATCATTTTAGGATACATTATTTAAACCGTGAGATTCATGGAATTAGTAACATGATCATAATTATTGTAAATGTTATTCCCGTGATAGAAACTGTCATAAAAAAACTACTAGCTTGCGAACGGGCTTTATAGTAAACATAAAATTCGCGTCCGATATAAACAAACATCCGGGATTGCAATGGATGTATTAAAATTATTAAAATTTATGTAACGAGCTCGTTACGTTATCTTAATTACCTAAACAAAACTTTCTAAAAACTAATAATGAAGAACATGACGCCTACGAGAATTATTTTAGTATCGACATAGGCATATTTACGTATGTTTTTCCTCGTTAATAATTCCAAAATAAAAATATTTGATCAAATATCTATACAAAATACGCCCAATTTTTAGTTGATGGGGTATGCATGTATAGAAAAAGACAGTTCGATTATTCATAGGTTAAGTTTTCTTTTTTGTGTGTGACATAGTACCCATTAAAATTTTTTATATCTGTACTTCAATTTAAAGTGTATTTTTTAGGTACCGTTCGCGAAAAATATTATCGCGAAGTCATCACAATAGTTTAGATAGGCCACTCACTACTAATTTCTGTAACCACATTCTGCGCCCTCTGACGAAATGTTAATTAATTGATTACTTTTATGACGTATTGTAAAAATTATGTGAAATACACAGAGATGGGTAAAGATCGGCTGTTTTCACCCCCTCGGACACAAATTTTAAAAAAATTATTTAAGATATTCTTTTGTGTTTATATTTAGTTGTTTTTTAATTTTAACATTTATATAAAAATTGTTTGAAAATTACTTTTGTAGGTTGTATAAATAATTAGTCCAATATGCAATTTTTTTTTTATGTTCAACTTATTTTCAAACTTTTAATTGATTATATCATTGTAGGGTGCTTGACAAATCAAAATATTTCTTTTGTAATACATATCGAGGTCTTTAGTTCTTATTAGTTTACATTGATTCATCGAGGGCATAGTGTCATACAAACAAATGTTTGATCAAATCACAAAACACGTCTTTTTGACGACTTACAAGAATAAATTTTGTGGAAGTAAATATATAAGAATCAAAAAAATGGCTTAAACAAAAACCTTTTAATTTATGTTCGAGGATTTAAAAAACAGCTGATCTTTACCCATCTCCTTTTTAATTGTAATAGATTTTTAAAAATCTTCAATATTATATTTCATTAAAATTTACTAAAATTAAAAATATTTTGTGGGTAATTACAAAAAAACTCTGATTTTGATCTTAATAATTTTCTTCGCAAATTAAAAAAAAAATAGTATTATTAATATACATGATTAAATTTTTATCATTCTCACTGATTAAGATTTAACGTCAATAAGTTGGAATTGTCACTGAGTCAATCAATCAACAACAAATCAATATAAACAGGGACACAACAGTCCCTGAATCTGCATGGCGTCAAAAGTGTAAGCCGCGCAAGAGTATATTGAATAATAGTATGTAAAGTGCGGTTGTAGAGCTTACTAACCTAAATGTTTAATAAAGATATTATTTTTATTATAATTATCCCATAGACTTAGCCAAACGGCTCTCGCTCTTCCTCCAGAGGATCATTCATTCATCTTAAATTTACTCAGATATCACAAAGATGGAGGTGTTTACTAAGACCCAATTTCTTGATATTAAAAGCAGAAGACTGCTCGGCACTACGCTGGTTGTCGAAAGAAGAAAGGGGATCATCCGGACGCTACTTATTTCCAACTATCTTGTGCGTATTTGTACCTCCAGGTGTCTGTATTGGGTAATCTTCTCATTATACGCTTAGATTGTTGTTGTTAGTGATAGCGACTTCTATTAGTGTTGTTCGTGAATACAGCTTGAACTCGTTATTCTGCAGTATAGGTTCTGGGCTGTATTCATAGTATAGTACTTTCTCTCCTTGTAACAGTTTGAATTTCTCTGTCAACTCTTGATGAATGATCTTGGCAGTTGAATCGTGTCTCTTCTTGTACGTCAATGAAGCAAATGCTTGGCATCCTCCTGTTATGTTCTAAATTGTCTCTGATGTTCGACATCCATATTAACATAGGTCGTTCTGGATCCAAGGGTTTCTGATTATTTGTCTCAGATAGTTTCTTGTTGGGATGACTTGATCTTGGAAAGTAGGAAACCTTTGGTTTCAGAAAATATTTGCCCTACCGTCAACAAATAATTCAACGCTAATTTGTCGATATTTTTCTAGTTGACCTCATTTAGGTGTCGTCCATGAAGCAGAACAATTTATTGATTTTTAAAAGATAAGTTAAGAATTTCTGTGGTATTAAGTAAAATTGTAAATAGTAAAGTTAATTTGTTCAAATTTCGAAGAACAGATAACAAAATATTACATTATTTTTGAGAGAAAATACAAGGTACATTTTTTAGGCAGGGTATTTTCTTTGAATATTATCATCAGCTGATACAAGACTGTAACATTTGACGTTAAAACTTCAATAATGCCAGGAACAATTTCATTTTCTTCACAAAATCATTTAGTATTGATGAAGCGTATGCTTGCCCGTTACACTGGCCACGTACTGTAAAGCATTGGAGTTCTACCTCTGTACATCCACAGTTCGCGTCACCGCCTTTCTTACCACTGCAGAAGATTTTGCTCAATAATCCTAATAATGTTAGTAGCAATAATGTTGTGGTTGGCTTTAGGAACTCGATCTGTCAAATTTCCATTCCTCAAATTGTAACTCGTTTCCTAACCCAAGTTTGGAGATGAAAGTAAACTCGATAAATATTTTGCTGAGCTGCTGCATTCGTAGACGGAAGAGATGACAACTACACTGATCTTGTTGAATCTTATTGACATGATAAATTACGTGTACCTATAATTGCTAATAGTACGCCCTAATTCTGGAGCATTGTACGCTGTTGAGAGAACTATCAGTTATTACTTTTGAAACAGAATGTCCGTCTTTTACTGAGAAATAGTTTCAAACTGTGAAGTAGACATGGAATAGAAAATTATACCGTGAAGAAGAAACCGAATTCAACAATGGAATTCTGTTTTACTATAAATAGAAATGGTCGTATTAATGGACCCACTGACTGCGAAGATTTTTCAAGGAATAATCTAGGCAGGTGTATCCAAGTCCTTGCATTGCTTGAATAAAAATTCAGATTTTCTGAATTTGACCCTTTATTTCACTTTATATGATTATTAAGATATATGTACGGCTGAAATTTGCATTTTACACACGCCCATATGTACATTGCCGATTTCGCTGATTTTGTGATATGATGTAATTATTAAACATCTCTTTTTTGTGCTTGTAAATATCCATATTTAGAACCTGAAAACAAGCCCTAAATACATCTGTTACCATCTAACATCTTCTCACAAAACAATTAGATTATTATCACTAATAAATATGTGAACTATGTGATGTATTTTTAATAACAGTGGAAGAGTTTCTACTATTTTTTCTTTAGCAAAATCGGCCGTTCTTCCTTTCAGCTGGGAAATGAATTTTTATAAGCGGAAATAATTTCTAACGCATATTGATTTAGCAATTCTGACTTCCCAGGGATAGTTTTCAAAATTCCTAAAATAGGTCAAACTAATTTTTCACTTCTCCTTACAACGATATAATTTTTATGAAAATTTAATGTACCTGGGTATTTATATTTATCAAAAAAATAGTTACAAGAATACTTTGACTCTAATTAAAGGGAGCGATTTCCTTGTTATTATAATCAGCTATTTCCAATATCATCTGTTATTTTGTTAATCCCTCTATTTCTGTTTTTTCTATTCTAGGTTGTCGTTTACATAATTTTGTTAGAAAATATGAATATTACTGTGGTAAAATGTCTCCTAATTAGAAGTAAAGAACTTTGCCAAACAAAATGACAGACCGGAAATTAAATTGAGAGAAATAAAATCAGTTGGCTTTTTATAAACACAGAACGAACGTAGAAAGAATTATCGCAACAAGTTATCTAAAGTTTCTTTTTTCCAATAATAATTTTTATCAGATCAGAAGTAGCACACCAGAAATTATCAATCTGAAAAAAGTCCAAACTGACAGTACGTTTATATCGATGTCTTCAAGTGGAATTGAAGGTGAAATTGCTTTAAAACTAAACTTAAAACTACCCGTTTATTTAGACGGATGAATTTGAATTAAAAATTACATCAAGCAACTTTTAACCAATTATTGCATAAAAATGAGCAGCTAATCCCATAAAATACAACTTGTAGAATATTTTTAAGAATTTGCGTCTATAAATTGAATAAATTAACGTAACTAGAGCTCTCTCTCTCTCTCTCTCTCTCTCTCTCTCTCTCTCTCTCTCGCTCTGTGTTTATTTTAATAATATACAAAAATAAATAAATATTTGGTTCATAGCTTTAACCCAAAATCCCCAAAATGTCATGTGTCCCACGAGCACTTATCCAAAGTTAGCCAACGATAAAAATAATTTCAAAGATGATAAAGCATTTTGAAGTCGCTTTAGTGAAGTCGACCCCATTTAATTTTAGGCTTGATTTCAGTTACTTATGTCACTTTTAGGCACGTTTATTTCAATCTTTGCAAGCGGCTTTTATAAGCCACTTCAACTCAAAAGTCATTGATATAAACGTACTAAAAAGAAATGATCATATAAACAATTGTTTTCTCGAGAAGACTACTTCCATAGGAGCTGTTGTTAACCAAATTTTTAGTAAAATTATTATATTCAAGGCCTAAGAAATATAAACATTGTCTACTTAAATTTGAGTAACAATATGGACCCCCTAAAGGGGGGTCCTAAGACAGAAGTCCACTAAAGTCTTCTTAAAAGCAGAGACACATGACAACGTGCTCATCAGTCAAACACTAGATTACGACCCTGCAGTGGACAGCAGAAAACACAAAAGATCTAGGCACCAGCTCTAGGTAACAGGAATAAGAAACCATCCTGAAACAAGAAGCGAGAACCAGTCTGCCAAGAAAGGAAGAAGAGATGACGGGAAAAGCCATTCAAGTCAAGGCATCTTCTATTAGGCAAACACTAGATTACGACCCTGCAGTGGACAGCCGAAAACACAAAAGATCTAGGCACCAGCTCTAGGTAACAGGAATCAGAAACCATCCTGAAACAACAAGCAAGAACCAGCCTGCCAAAAAAGGAAGAAGAGATGACGGGAAAAGCCATTCAAATCAAGGCATCTTCTATTAGGCAAACACTAGATTACGACCCTGCAGTGGACAGCCGAAAACACAAAAAATCTAGGCACCAGCTCTAGGTAACAGAAATCAGAAACCATCCTGAAACAAGAAGCAAGAACCAGCCTGCCAAGAAAGGAAGAAGAGATGTCGGGAAAAGCCATCCAAGTCAAGGCATCTTCTATTAGGCGAGGCACCAAAAGGACACGCAGAATCCAGGACGAAGATCACATTAGTATATAGGTAAGAGATAATTTCTTATTTTAAATAATGTACCACCCTTACATTGTATGCGAAATGTAAAAGAGTTCGATGCAATGGGTGCACCGGCACCTGGGGCGGAAACATCATTCTGTGAAGAAGTTTGTAAAGGCCCACCGGCCTGGCAAGCCAAAGGACTCTCACTCTAATTCACTGCGGATTGTGGCTTAACCACAATTAGCAAGGACTACAGAACCATGGGACCATCAGTCAGGGGCGGTTTAAGCCGATAAGAATCCGGCACTGCCTCCACACTTAGAGGAGGATGCAAGT
The DNA here is from genome assembly GCA_034092305.1 of Diaprepes abbreviatus. Classification (NCBI taxonomy): domain Eukaryota; kingdom Metazoa; phylum Arthropoda; class Insecta; order Coleoptera; family Curculionidae; genus Diaprepes; species Diaprepes abbreviatus. Next base: position 1,169,847 of record JASJET010000288.1, on the reverse strand, counting down.
TTCCCCTCGTCAAAAAAAAATTGAGTAGCAATCCTTGATACCTTAGCAAGTATCAGTTAAAACACTAGATTCTCTAAAATCAATGTCCCAAATAGATCAAATTAATTCCCTGTATTTAAATATGTTGTAGGTGGTTTTATTTGTGAAAGATTCAAAGAATTAAAATGCTTATGAAATGTACTTGTCCCTTGAGAAGAAAGAAAAAAAATAACGCTACCTTAGATAAACGTAAAAATTCATGTAAATATAACCAAAAATTTTAAATATTAGCTCATTATAATAAAGGACTGTCCAGGCTTCATCAGGAAACATTCTGAAATTAACGATGTCTGTCGATCTTTGCACACGCTTACCAAAACAACGAATTATTTTGTTACTTATCCCATTTTTGGTTTAAAATAATAATAGGAATTTTTGATAAAGATTATCCACAACTTTTCGTTTATCATTTTTTTTACAAAAATCACGCCATAGATAATATACAAATTTGACAATAAAAACGTAAATAGCTAAATATGATTTAGCATTATTCTTAAGTATGTAATTGATAATAAATACCATACGTAGTATTGATTTCTACCTGCCATTGAGTAAATGCGATAGTTTTTTCAAGGTTAGATAAATGAAGCCACTTTCATATCTATAGATATAAAATATAGGTAAACGGGGCAGGAATTTTATAAATATTAAAATATAATTTACGACAATTTTTTATAATAACAAAAGATATGATCAGTTAAATAGGTTTCCTAAATACGACTAATGTGCACTACCTATTTTTTTAATAAATAAGACTATTAATTTACTATGTCGAAAAAAGAGGGGTAACAGGAACTAAAACGTTAAAGTGTTCTCATTGTTTCATACGTTCAACTGACGTCACAATGTGTTATCAAATTAAAGGGTGCGTTTTTGAAATTAAGGTAGATTTGTCCACTTCTCAGTTTTTTGAGTTTTATTCGAAAATTTTGCATTTTGCGTAAGTACATATCCCGAAAAGTTGTAGATAATGAAATTTCTAATCAAAATGATACCTCATGAAGTCCAAAAAAACATTTTTCAAAAAAATACAAACAAAAAACAAAATTTTTAAAAAAATGTAAAAAAAAATATTTTAATTTTTTCTTCATAACTTTTTTCCAAGTGAAGTTAGGTACAGGCATTACATACAACGAAGTTCGTAAACTCCATTCTCTTGACTGACGAGTGTAATTTCCATTATATTTTACGGTAACTTCTGTTTTTTGATCCTCACCTTTAAATTTTATCACTTTCAGTAAAATATATACAAGAAACAATTTAGTATTTAAAAAAAAAAACTTTACATGAATAAGGATGGAAAATGAGAATTTTCAATAAAAATTAACTAAACGACTTCCCTAAACTTTTTACTTCTCTTCCTTTTAGTCAAACAACAAAAAAAAATATTGTTTTACTGTTAGATATGCAATTATACAATAGGGTATTGCCACGTTGACATTTAGTAGTTAAATTGTAGTTAGCTAATATTGTAAATCTCCATAGAGATACCTAATATTATTATATTATGACAAACATTTCATTCTAACAATATATCTGTATTCCTGTAATGAATTTAAGAATACAAATTTTTTATGCCAATAAAAAAAATGTGGTCCGACAGAGATCATGGCGATACAGGACACCGTATTCAAGATAGGGGTTAGGCCAGGGGCGGATCCAGCCTCTCTCCTTGGGGGGGGGGGGGGGCGGTGATATCGCAAAAGTACAGTATGGCAAGCGAAAGCAAGTTGTCCCCGGGGGGGAGGGTCACCAACAACATTCCCATTTCTAGTGTAAAAGGCAGGGACGGGGCTATTTTTTTTTAATTTGAAGCTCTTGGAGAGGGGCGGGGCGATCACAAGAAAAAACAAGTTTCCGACAGGGGGTGGGAAGATGCAATCAACATACACATTCCTCGTATAATAGGCAGAATCGGGTCTATTTTCCTGAGTTCAAAGCCCCAGGGAGGGTGCTATCGCAAAAAAAAAAACAAGTTGTCGACGGGGGGGGGGGGTTGCCAGCAGCATACACATTCCTAATATAAAAGGCAGAATCGGTTTTATGTTCCTGAACTCAAAGCCCTTAGGAAGGGGAGGGGCGATCGCAAGCATACACATTCCTATACTCTATTCAAGAACTAGAGAGAGTAATAAAACTGTTACCGAAACCTCCAACGTACCTGCTTCAGTCCCCCGGTAACTGAGAACTGCCGTAAATCTAATTATATTTAAATATTATAAGCTTTTATAAATTTACTGCAACAATAAAATTTATGATAATTCAATTTAATTTCTGTCAGTGAGCAAAGTACATCTTACAGTGTGTTCTTAGTAATTTATTTTGTTTGTGCTTGTTTTTATATATTATTTGAGATTATTGAGATACCCAAAAGATGGGGGGAATTTTTTCCTCAACGAAAAACTTATTACGATGAATGTTTATGATGCCTTAAGAAGAAAATATGGAAACTCGATCTCTCTCGGTGAGAGAGGAATCAATTATAATTAATTTGAGCGAAGATAGCTTCACTGAGTTTGATGACGAATAAGATACGTAATGTTTACCAGCGTTAACATAAATTATTATTTAAATTTTCTGTAACATATAAAAATTAAATAAAATTTGAATCCCTTTTTATTATTTAATTGTAATTCTGCAGATGGTTTAAGAAATAAATAAACTGGAACGTCAAATATCCCAAAATGTTTTTAATTAATAATAAAATGACCAATAGCCCCAAAAAAATTTTAATATTATATTGACGAATTTATTTGTTTATATATGTTTAACTTCTTGTATTTTTGATAATGGGTATTTTGTAAGTATTTAAATTATAACTTAGAATTTTTTGAGAGAAAGAGGCTACGTTTTAGTCTGAATGTGCCTAAAACGGTTTCTATTCCCAAATTAAAAATAATAAAACTACAGTTGTGATTTGTGTTAAATATGTCAAAATTATCTATATTTTCTAATATATATGAATTATTAAAAAATCATAAGAAATAAAATGATATTATAAAAACTTTTTATTTTAAGTTTATTACTGAAATAATACTCTATGCCATAAATATTTAGTGATAAAATAGACCTCCTTTTGACGCCTTCCGATGCCTATGACAAGGATTAAAATCCTTTTTAACACTTCACACATTCAAATATCTATTGCTATCCAACCCTGATAGTCCATTATTATTTTTTATTATAAAATTTCTAACCCATTCCTATGAAAAATATATGTGTCTAACAGATTTTGCCAAAGACACCGGACTAAAGAACACAGGTAGTTTTGCGAAGAAAAAAAGGTAAAAAATGAAAAACTCTCCATAGTTCTTAAATAAACTATAGTATAAGAGGCAAAATCGGGTCTATTTTCCTGAACTCCAAGCTCTTGAGGGGGGCGATCGCCCCCACCGCCTCCCCCCCTTGGATCCGCGCCTGAGTTAGGCAAGGTTCAACCAAATCTTCTAATGATTTGTTATGTTTAGTTCTGGTTATATTTTAATTATTTTTTATGCCTGTATATTTGTTTTACTTTCCACAAGCTATCTTTACATACATAAATACATACTAGATAAATCTGATCTGATCTAACCTGGCTCACTCGAATTATTTTTTGCTATAGCTTAGACTCGTTCGAATTGCTTAAAAGAATATGGTACATATTTTTTTAGTTAAGATACTCTATATTTCGCTAAATAGTCGTTCCAACCCAATTTCTGAATATTTCTATCAATTTCAACTTGATGCCCTATTCTGCGACATCACCGACAATTGCTATTATTAACCATCTTGCCTTCTCATGGAGACATCGTTTTAGAGTAAGATATGTAAAAAGAGTAAATTACTAAATTGATATTAGAACAACTACAATTTTAAGATCGTTTAACATGCGGCAACAATGCAAGGCTTTCCACCACGTTAAAAGTTTGTTTACATTTTGTTGCTCGGTTCGATTTTTAGTGTTTTTAATAAAATGTTGTGTACAGTTTTATACAAAATGTATTATATTTCAAAACATGCAAATGTATTTTAGTAGAGTTGACAACATATCGGAAAAAGTCGGGATACACGGCGGGAAAGTAAAAAAAAATTGGGGGAATAACTTCCTGACACCGTCTTAAAAAAGAACTTCAGATTTATGTTCAACGATCCCAAAATAGGAGTTTTCCTTATTCCGATTAATTGCCTGCTTTACTTCTATCGCAGCTTCTGAGTAGTATCAAAGATTATTATAGCTAGCGTTAGCTAAAATAATCTTTGGTAGTATTAAGACTACACCAGTAATATTGTCCATCAACATTACTACTTGTATTCTTAATATTTCGCAAGTGCGTAAAGGTATATATTGAATTTCGACGATAATTTTGTAAAAAATGTAAGTTTTAATATTTATCCAATATCATTGCTGGGTACCTCTACATTCTTTTGAATAAACCTTACAAAATTGAAATTACAAACTTCAGAATTAGACTTAGACAAAATTTAAACAAAATGTAGAAAAATACTGCTCCTGGTGCATATTAAAATTGTAGCCACGTAAAAAAGTTTCTTTGTTAATTTAATATAAAAATATTCTTTCAACAAAACTTTAGTATAACAATTAATATATATATATATATATATATATATATATATATATATATATATATATATATATATATATATATATATATATATATATATAATTTTTCTTTATTTTGTCTTTTCTTGGGTTTAGGTTCTATATTTAATAAATACACAAAACGATTGACGTTTCGCCCTTTATTCAAGGCATTTTCAAAATTTTTTCCTAAAAAAATATATAATTAAAATACATCACATAAAAAACATATTTACCATTTCGAAAAACAAACAAGACACTTAAAAAAAGTAGTCAAAACCTTAAAATGTTTTAAAAATATTTAATTTTACCGGTACATACCTTGACATTTTGTTGTTCTGTATAACAGAACAGGAAAAAATTTTGAAAATGCCTTGAATAAAGGGCGAAACGTCAATCGTTTTGTGTATTTATTAAATATAGAACCTAAACCCAAGAAAAGACAAAATAAAGAAAAATGATACAATCTATGGTTCAAGAATCAAGAAAATAAATAAATAAATATATATATATATATATATATATATATATATATATATATATATATATATATATATATATATATATATATATATACGACTGCTAGTGCAATGTGGAAATGAAGATAAAATTATACCAACAATTTTTCATTTTTGGTTAGTTACATGTAAAAACCTGATGCAGTTCTTTATCATTAAAGTTAATTATTATTAATTAAAAACAAAAATATATTATTTCCACGGGGGAAAGCACATTTTTGTACTTTTTTAAACGGGCATGACTGAGAAGAGTGCCAGTAGAAATTGATTTTGTAATTTTTTTGAACTAAATTTTAACTTTTTTTTAACCAAGGCTAGGACATTTCCAGTCCCGGTTGACTGAAGTATAATGAACACGACAGGGTATAAGTTATTATTGTTACTTGTGATCGGCTGTCAATTGCCACATTGTGGAAATAATAATATACGTCATTGAAACAGAACTAGGTTGCTTTTCAGCAGTAGTACTGATTATTATGTAGAAAATCGTATATATTAATTACATAATTTGAGGTTATTATTCTTGCTGAAAGTTTCCGGTTTTACACTGTCAGACTGAACGTGTACAACTTGATATATCAACTTGATATGTTCTACCTTCAAAGCTTTATTTCGATCTTTATCACAGGATTTAATATCGGATAATCAGTGAAGTAATAGCAATATTAATTATCGTTAAGCAAGTTCATGAATAAAATTATGGTAACGTATAAATAAATTCATCTAATTGGAAAATTATTACGAAACATTCGGACAGACTTCCTAATAATTTCAATTTTAAAAGAACGTTAATATTGCAAAATTATTTGATATGTCTGATGAAATAAAGGTGATTTAATCACCAAACAAAAGCGCGTGATTTCCATTAAATTAAGTATATGGCGGATTTGAGTCAATGTTAAAAGATGTTTACGTTTTAATTAGATAAATTATTTATAGCCTGACAAAATTTTTGAAAGTACACTTAAATTATTATGTAGTGAGAAAATATAAATATTTTAGCGAAATTTCACGAATAAAAAAATTACTAACAAGTTTCAAGTTGGATTTTTATTCAATATAAAAAGAATTAACCTAAAGTTGGTTTAATTTAAAGTAACTCTAATAAAATATACATAATCTAACCAAAATAGATATGATAAAAAAAAATAATTGAGAACTTACCAAAGAATGGAACATTATTATTTAAGTTTAATTAAAAAAAAAATAGGATATAAATCATAACACTTTCGTAAGTAAGGAAGTTTTTTATAAGATCACAGAGTTAAGTAGAGCAAAACTGACTTTACAAAAAAACGATTACCATCTATAAAATTTGTACAAAAAGACGTCAAGGATTTTATAATAGTAATAATAAGTGCTATATGTGGATAAGGCCAGATTAATTTGTATGTAAAAACAAGATATTAGCATATTAAATTCTGTAATAACACGCGCGCCTTAAATTTAACTGTCTATAAAATAAAACACGTGAAATAAAACTTTATAACGGCACTATAAACATTTTAAAACGTACGAGCCAGTTTATTTAGATTTTGCATTAAATGTTAACAATAAAATACAAACAAATAAATAAAGTTTAGATAAGCGTTTCTAGGATTTACACTTATAAAATCATTTTTATAAGGCTTTTAAATGGTAGATGTAATATCGTTATAGGTGTAATAGTAGTAAAAAAATTTCCATATTTTATAATACAATTTTATATACTTGTATGTGTCTAAAGGTCTATTATATCTAGTTATATAAATTTAATTTGATTATGGTTCCAGACATATAGTAGTCAAGTTCCCGCAGAAAGTTGATTCACTACGATCCTCTGCATATTTTTAAATTTCTCTTGTTGAGTACCCGAGAAGTAAGAGGATTGACATCTATGCTGTACCCCTGACCTCGTATTTAGAATAAGAACTGGACAAAGTCTTACCTTATTTATCCACATAATTACCGCTACTCTATACACTTTTCACAATAGTGCTCCAACATGTCTACGACGGGAAAAAAAACAATTACAAACCACTAATTTACAACTGTAATGAGTCCTATATCGCATGATATATCACGGATATTTTCGTTAACTTCTAGAAATAAACGATAGTCACTGGAATCTTGGTTAAGTGAATGAGGTGGATACAACAATAGCAATACAAGGTAGGTGACTGGGAACGTCATTCTGATGGAAGAGCGACACTTTTTATTAATTTTTCTCTGCATTTTTGTTTGTCCACAATTTTCGATAGATTCGTAAGTAGGATCTTTTTTTAAATCCTTAAAAAAATTACTCCTTGAGCATCTCAAAAAACGGAGGCCATACCCTTTTCAATAGACCTGCACCCTGAATTCTTGCTACGACTCTAAACATAGCTGAAGAAGCTTTGAAATCACTACACGTTCTAAGCACCCATGTGGCAGACAACTTTTTTATACCTAAATATTTTTTTCAAGCGTCTTAGTATAATATGGCAAGCGTATTTCTTCAACTAAATCTCTCATCTGTCTTGCAGAACAAGATCAAGAACATCATCAATATTTTCTTGGGCCACAACAATTATCGGAGGTTCAGCTACATGCTCATCTTGGCACGACGTTCTACCACGCCTGTATTCACGGTACCACCATTTCACAATGTCATAAGAACAGCTTAATCATCCAAAACATTTATCAAATCCTTGTAAATTTAAGTTGGCCTCCAACTTTCTCAATCTGGATAATGAGGAGTGTGTGCTAGGCTAAACAGCACATAGGCTCCTACTGGTGTCTGTCTGACTACTGGAGGGTTCGACTTCAGCATCTCAGCACAGCTGGCTGTTTGGCTAGCGAATTAGCAATCCCGTTTTCATTAGAGGAATATTGATCTCTTTGATCCAGCTCAAAGTGACTAAATTTTCAGATGCAGCTATAGCAAGGACCTCATGTCATTTCAACACTATGCTACAAAAAAATACAAGGTCTGTTTAGGGTTAGTAGTGCTTATCTTCTATCTGTATAATTTTCTATCTTCTTGCTAGCCAAATTTTTGCTATGGCATCCAATCTTTTTCCTGAAGGTATTTTATCACTGCTATTTGTGCAACACGCTCCAATTTAATACTAGCATACTGTACTCATCAATTTAAGAATCTGCCCTAAATCCCTTTCTCATCACGATATTTGTAATGTGAGCAGTTTCATTCAATATCACATGATTGTAATTTACAGTTGTACCAACTGTAAAAAATAACAAATGCCATTCTACATACGCGTGCGGGGTAAATACAAAAATTCCATATATTTCCGGAAGAAGCTTCGTTGCATACCGATATATATATATATATATATATATATATATATATATATATATATATATATATATATATATATAGCGGATCCAGACCCTCTCTTTGGGGGGGAGGGGCGGTGATATCACAAAAGTACAGTATGGCAAGCGAAAGCGAGTTATCGACGTGGAGGGGGGGGGGGAGACACCAGCAACATTCCCATTTCTAGTGTAAAAAACAGGGTCGGGTCTATTTTGCTGAATGCGAGCAACGTATACACTCTTAGTATAAGAGGCCGAATCGGGTCTATTTTTCTGAACTCAAAGCACTTGGGAAGGGGAGGGCGATCGCAAGCATACACATTCATATACTCTGTTCAAGAACTAGAGAGAGTAATAAAACTGTTACCGAAACCTCCAACGTACTTGCTCCAGTGCTGTAGGTAACTGAGGACTGACGTAAAGCCGTAAATCTAATTATATTTAAATATTATAAGTTTTATAAATTTACTGCAACAATAAAATTTCTGATAGTTCATTTTAATTTTTGCCAGTGAGCAAAGTACACCTCACAGTGTGTCCTTAGTGATTTATCTTGTTTGTGCTTGTTTATATATTATTTGAGATTAGTGAGATACCAAAAAGATATGGCTCTTACATCTATATTTCTTCCATAATCGTTAAATCAGGGCTTTTTTTCTCAACGAAATACTTATTACGATAAATGTTTATCATGCCGTAAGATATCAATATCTAGATAATAATGTTAAAAGCTTTGTTGAGATGTGTTCCAACATGATAGGAGTTGAAAAATCTACTATGTACCGAATACTGAAGGAGAAAAAAACGACTGGAATTGTTAGTACTCCCCAGCTACATTCGATCACAGGCGACGAAAAACCTCGTTGGAAGAAGAGATGTAAACTGCAATAAAAGAAGTTGTACATATATTTATTATGAGAAGCAGATCCCAATAGTCGACAAAATTCTAACTAAAATCAATTAAGATCGGGATTTACCTGAAATTAAAAGGACTGAGCTCTGAAAATTGCTCAGAGAACTTAATTTTTGCTGGGAAAAACCAGATAGGAAATCTGTCCTTATAGGTCGTCCGGAAAATGTCCGTTAGAGAAGGAAATATCTCTCTCAAGTCAAACGTAGAGTTGCTAGAAATAACACAATTTACACAATTAGTAATTTAACTGAACTTTTGCAAGATTTTTTTGAATAAACTTACTGCAGAAAATTGGGAAAAATCCATATAATAAAAGAATAAAAAAAAGTGGAAACTCGATCTCATGATCGGTGAGATATAGGAACCAATTATAATTAATTTGAATCCCTTTTTAGTGTTTAATTGTAATTCTGCAGATGGCTTAAAAAATAACTATCCTAAAAATGTTTTTAATTAATAATAAAATTACCGATAGCCCCAAAAAATTATATTATATGGAGGAATTTATTTTTTTATATATGTTTAACTTCTTGTATTTTTGACAATGAGTATTTTGTAAGTATTTAAATTATAACTTAGAATTTTTTGAGAGAAAAAGGCTACGTTTTAGTCTGAATGTGCCTAAAACGGTTTCAATGCCAAAGTTAAAGATAATAAAAATACAGTTGTGATTTGTGTTAAATATGTCAAAATTATCTATATTTTCTAGTGTATGTGAATTATTAAGAAATCATAAGAAATAAAATAATATTATAAAAACTTTTTATTTTAAGTTTATTACCGAAATAATATTCTATGCCATAAATACTTAGTGATAAAATAAACCTCCGTCTGACGCCAGTGACAAGGATTAAAATCTTTTTAACACTTCACACATCCAAATATATATTATTATCCAACCCAAATAGTCCATTATTATAGACCGGTATTTTTGATTATAAAATTTCTAACTCATTTCTATGAAAAATATTTGTGTCCTAACAGATTTTGCCAAAGACACCGGACTAAAGAACACAGGTAGTTTGCGAAGAAAAAAAGGTAAAAAATGATTTATTACTCTCTCTAGATTTTGAATGAACTATATTATAAAAGGCAAGATCGGGTTTATTTTCCTAAACTCAAAGCTCTTGGGGGGGGGGGGGGGGTGATCGCTCCCCCCTTCCGGATATATATATATATATATATATATATATATATATATATATATATATATATATATATATATATATATATATAGATTATTTTCGGATTTCGGATGAAAAATTGTATAAAGTTTATTAAATATCATGTCACATTTCTTGAGAACCTACGAAATATTTCTCATATTCAAACGGAAATTTTTAATGAAAGAAATTCATTCTGATTTGAACTTTTATATTTTTTCAATGGGCTAGTAATGTAGAAATAAACACTGAAATTTTTTCATTTTCATTCAGTTATCAATAAAATTTATTTTTCATTTCGAATTATATTAGCTCATATCCTAATTTTATTATACTGTTATATTCGAATGAAAAATGATAGGAATGAGTGTTTAGCCATCTGCTTAATGCAAAATTTTCAAGGTTGATTTTTTATATATACATTGTTGCTTTATTTAGCTGTGTTTAACATTAATAATTTATTAAGAATTATTGAATGTTTACGCAATATGAAGCGAAATTTGCGAAACAAAATAAATTGTCTGGAGTTCTCAAATTTAAATGTTTGCTGTTTAACTACGTGGAATAACTATAGATATCAGTAGCGGACCTGAGAATTTTAATACCCCTTGTCAAATGGGCGCCTAACTCTTAATAATTTCTACCATGCCAAGGAAGTTAGAGGGAGTAAATGGGAGTAGAGTACCGTAAAATAAATTTCATAAGCATGTAAAGCTAAATTCTCTAAAAGGGGCTATACTGCACTTGCGCAGTAGATCAGTTAACAGGACTGAACTTGACAAACCTTTTATTATAGGCGAGTTCTTTTATTCCATCGATGATTTTGGGCACTAACCTAAAATCCATCAAACCGTTCTTAAAATAAAGTGATAAAAATGCGATTAATTATTAAACCATTCTTTTTTTATCGATGAACGCATCAACAATCCATCGAATTCATCAGCTTCAGACCCCGATGAATGCGATGAGTAGGAGTGGGGGAAAAATAAGTGTAGGTTTTGGAGGTTATGTTTTTTATTTGTCACTTAAAAAGAAACCGTTTGTCACTATTTTTGATTAAGTTATATAAAACAGACCTTTTTTTGTAAATGACGGATTTCTTCTATTAAATCTGACCTACACGACCATATATTTCAGATTATAATGTATGAACACTTAAAATCAGGTTACCAAAACTAAGTATTAATATGCTATAGCCCATAATTTTATAATACTATAAATATGCTGAAGAACAAACTCCCAAATAAAATATTTAAAAAATATTTGTTTGTGGGTTTTTAAGGTTAGATTTTATCATATGTCAGTTAGGAATGGGCGTTCTTAAATTCAACAAAATTGCATTGAAAACCCATTTATGACGTCACAAGAATCCATCGGCTTAATTCAGCGCTTTTTCATCGATGGGATAAAAGAACTCGCTTTATGTTTTTATCTTAAAAAATTAAACTTTAAAATGATTAAAAACTGAGTTAATAAAAGAAATATGTATATATTTTAAAAGTAAATTATCAAAATATTAAGTGACTCTCAACAAACAACATAACTGCAATCTATTTTCAAATTAAGTATTGTTGACACTTTTATTTGTAGCATATATCAACTTAGAAAAGTATATATTTCTTTATATTAAAAAGTAATTTGTTAGGACCAAAATGGTGGTAGTTCTTTGGATTGCAGTTCAATTTGTTAGCCAGTAAAAATATTAATATGGTCATGTCAGATAAGACGAAATAAAAATAAAATGACCGAGTAGAGTAAAATTCTTGTGCACTATAAAATATTGGCTCTCGTAAGTATGTTAAAAGTTCCAGAATTATTCAAATCGATCTTTAAAATCATGAATAACCTTAGGAATTGACAAAATATATAAAAAAATGTATTTACTGAACATAATTCCCAGGACTATGACACGGGATTTACAGAACAATTCGATACACTGATACCTTGTTTCAAACAAAAAGTATACACAAATATATTGTTAACACACAGTAATACTACCTCTGAAGTTTCACTAATAGCACTGTACACAGTTTTGTGTTTTGTACACAAAAATCAAAATAATTAGAACCTGAACTACCGATTTTTCTGTAACTTTCCGCTATCCCCTCCAACTCCCTTTTGTCATGTATACAAAAACGATTTGAAAAATAATTTAAACATTGAATTTAGAATAGGTGTTTTTCAATCAAAATGCCTTATCGTTTATCATTATCTTTATCATGCCATACCATTACCCAGGTAAGACAATAAAAAAAAAATAAAAATGTATATTGCATGGAAAATTCACAACGAATGTTAATTTGCAAATTTTTTTTCGAACTAACAGTAGGTAACAATTTTTTTTTAGAATATTGGGCAGAGAATAAGTTTATCTATTGTGTGTTATTTTTGTTCTACTGTTAGTAATGAATTTAGTATTAAGGTGGAATAGACAATTTCCGAGAGTAAGACGGGGAAAAAGTTGTAGGACAATGCGGCCCTTTACTTATACTTACGTTTACTAAGCTACTGTCAAAAAATAAGTTGGTTAGTAATAAATTTTTATGACCTTCTTAGTTGGACATGTTTGGAGTGGGGGACGCCTCGGGCAAGCCATCCATTTTGTAGGTCAAACTTTTTTTCGAGTTTTTTAGCAAACCATCTCAAAGTTTAATAAAAAAAACTAACTGTTAGTAATAAAGTTTGGATAAGTTAAGCGTTTCGTCAAAACGAATCTACTCATTAAGATTCGCCTCTTAGTAATCACTTATAAAAAAGAGCCTGGGACTGTAGACTATATGTTTTGTGTGTTATATTAAGTACAATAAGCTCTATAAAATGTATGCTTACGTTTTGCTAAAACAAGAGTAAATACATTTTCGAAGTTCGGTCCTGTCGATAGTCAGCTGATCATTTTGTAGTGCACATGCTCAAAAGTACAGGATTGTGCTTATGTTTTAACGTTGTAAATTTACCATGTTTGACATTAACATTTGCAAATTAAATAAATATTTTGTCTGTGGCAATAAAGTATAACATATAGGGTAAAGTCGAGTAATCCCGGTTTGGAAGTAATACCGATCACTTCAACTTTTCCCATAATATTGGGTTTCAGCACACGCATACATAAAAAACAGGTAACGTGGCTATACCCCAAGCCAGCACACCGACCCACGCCAAGTTCCGAGCACATGTTCGAGATGTTTCTAGACGGGCAATGCTGGTCAAATTCACCGGTATTTTCCACAAACAAAATTAGCATATGATTAGTTCTTTTTTTCTAGGCGGGCAATACTGGCCATGTTGACAAGTATTACTTGCAAGTAAAATTAGTAAATGGATAGGTTTTTTTGGTTATTTTAATATTTATTCTTATTTCAGAATATCCAAAACACGAAGCAAACCATGTTCAAAGGCGGCGTGGAATCAAGATCAGCTAAATAATGATTTTGAACTAGTGAATGAAAGGAAACCAATTAGCGAAGTAGCTCGATCTACTGGTGTAGCGTTTTCAACTTTTCAAGAAAGACTAAAAAACAGGAACAGTGATATCCCACAGATGAAGAGAAATCCAGTATTCACACAGGAACAAGAAGATGAAATGGCTAGTCAAGTCAAGTTTTTGGGGAATATATAATATTAAGCTCTTCAATTAGCTGGCAAGGACTGGCTCAAAGGATTCATAAAATGAAACCATTTGTCTATCAGAGAATTTAAAGGTACGAGCTTGAATAGAATCACTGTCGTTAACAAGAGTGAAGTTGGTATGTTTTTCAGACTTCTTGTAGATCTCATAGAAAAATATAAGAGTCTGCCAAGGAACATATATAATATAGAGGAGACTGGAATCTCATCAGTGCAAGATCCTAGAAAAATTGCGACTGAGAAACGGCAAAACCATGTGGGCTCTATAACGAGCGCAGACCGTCACAGCAATGTGTGCTGTAAATAGTACTGAAGTGTACGTCCCTCCGATGTTAATTTATCCAAGTCAGAGACGCTCATCTGCGTTAGAAGCAGATGGGCTATGTGGAACTGTCTACCGCTGCACGAAAAATGGGTAGATCAATGAGGATCTATTTGTGGATTGGCTGAAACATTTTTCTGATTTCACCAAACATTCAGAAAATAAACTCATACTGCTTATTCTCGACAATCATCGAGAGCAAATGAATTTTGCAAAAGCAACTACACTACAGGGCTCTCATATATATATATATATATATATATATATATATATATATATATATATATATATATATATATATAATATGCTCCCTTTAAAGCTGCTTACAAATAATGTAAGAATGTAATCTTTCTATGAAGCCTGGGAAAGAAGATCCCAAAAAAATGATCGCATCGCTGTTCAGAGAAGCTTTTCAAAAAGTAGCAACCATAACAGGGACTGAAGCTGATTTTGCTGCTACAGGAATATACCCTCTAAACCTGGACGTGTTTACAGACTAAGATTTTGCTGCTCCTGAAATTTTAAACAACGATGAAGCTTTCGTTTTGGAAGAAGAAATACGGAATTGTGATAATAAAACAACAGATGACCTAATTAT
The DNA here is from genome assembly GCA_034092305.1 of Diaprepes abbreviatus. Lineage (NCBI taxonomy): Eukaryota > Metazoa > Arthropoda > Insecta > Coleoptera > Curculionidae > Diaprepes > Diaprepes abbreviatus. The sequence continues at coordinate 1,154,791 of JASJET010000288.1, read as the reverse complement.
ATCGTTTACTGAACCGAAAGATCCATCAGCTAATCAGCAGATAAACCCACTGAAATGGTCATCACTATTTGTTGAAGAAATCAAACCAACCCTGATACATAATGTAACGACGACTTCCGAAGTCCCGTAATATTTACAACAATCCCCTTCCCTCTACTTCAAGCGTTCAAAAAAACTACATCCGCAAAGAATTTTCGGCCGATGTCAAAAAAAACAACAGATAAGTAAAAATGTGTATCTCGCAAACAGCATACAATAATCATAACAAGAACTCTAAATAAGGAAACTCTGATCGAGGAAGAAAATAGAAAAGTAACAAGAAAGAAGAAAAAAGTAATTGATAAAATACAAACTGAAAACAAGACTACAAGGAAAAGGGAAGTAAAATTAGCTAAGAAGAGAGTTCTTCAAAACAAAGACATAAATAGTGATGGTAATACGTCGAACTTGGAAATAGAAATGAGAGACCTGGGTGACGATGAAGATATTGATGGTGATGAAGACTTGGATAATAATTGTTAACGATTATGGATGAAACAACGAACTATGGCACAAGTGTGTGCTATATAGCCTCTGGACTCACTCTGAAGGCTCAGGATATGATTCTGCTGGCGATTATATCTGCGACTTATGCCTTAACAAAGCTTAACCGGTATTGCAAACGTAGTAACTGGTATTACCTGCCGTGGGGTTTAATCCCGGTGAAATATTTTTTTTTACATGTTGATTATGCCCAAATTTTAATACTTATTAAACTCAATGATTGTACTAATGCTAGAGTAGTTTGTGTTTAATTATTAAAGAGTTTAATAAACAAATATTGATTAATAGCTGATTTGTGATTATTTCTCCTTAAGTGACCGGCATATCCATTAATACCTTATTAAAAATTTCGATTTAAAAATTTTTAATTTCGTTTTCAGAATTTCTAATATAATTGATACGTGTTACAGGCTGTGTACTATTTAATTTGTTATGACAACTGTGTGCTCTCGTATAATAATTAAAAATATCATGCGGAATTTGATTCCTATGGATAAAGTATTTAAAAAGTAATAAAAAAGGAATCAAAAATTTTAATACCCCACCAAATACAAAAAACTTTGCACGTCCACATAAATAATCGAGTTCGGCATATATCCAGGTCAGAAGTATCTCGAGTCTGCCAGAGGGAAAATTTCAAATTAGTTCGCATGATCATTTTTCACAGCACATTCATTCACGGACGAATTGACCCATACTCGCACACAAACGCAACCGTGTTATATCTCCGATAATGCTGAAAATTTAACAATTTGTTCAGTTTATCGTAACTGGCGTTTAAATATTTCCCTGAGAGAACAAAATTCAAATTGGGGCCCCATTGGGACATGTTAGAAAAAGCAATATTTCATTTCAGCCATGTAAAATATTTTCATTGGAAAAACGTGCTCCAATCTATATCGAAATGAAGTCAATAAAAATATTTTCCTGCAATAATACTGACAATATAGGGCTAATACAGGATAGTATTATATATATATATATATATATATATATATATATATATATATATATATATATATATATATATCATTTTTAGAACAGCGCCAAGTAAATAAACAAAATCTGCAATTACATAAACCTATAAGGAAATATATTTTGTTCCTGCATGGGCCATTTCCTGCGTAATTTGCTTCACTGACTCCAAATCCGTGTATCAAAATTGGCTCAAGTCAATATTTTGAGATATTTTAACCTAAAGTGACAAAAAAGTATATTTGGGTTTGAATATATTAAAAATCAGAGGTGAACATTTGGTAAGCAGATCTGAATTCTATATGAAAATCAATCGTAAACTATAGGAAAGAAGATGAACCAATAACTTGAATATACTGTGTGTCCGCAGATGGGTGTAGTAAACGTCAATATTTTTAGTCATTTTTGATAAATAATTTTGCTTCCCTTCGGATTTTAAAGAAGTGATCAAAGTCATGATGACTTATTCAGGGTATTAAAAATATTCAAAAATATTGAACTAGTCTTAAATAAAACACTCTTGTTTACAATTATTTTACAAATTTTTTTAACAGCCTGTAGTGCCCGTCCGAAGAAACTTCTTTCTCTATGGATTTGAGTCATTGTGTCCTTTTACTAAAAACCTGAACGCAGAGAGAATGAAAACAATTTATGAAAAGTATTTAATGAAGTCTACTGAATGCAGGTTAGTACCTGCTTATGACTCATCGGTACTACAAGAAGACATTGACCCGACACACCTTTGTCAGTATTGGAAAAGAGCAAAGGCATTATTAGCCATGGAGTGGTCTGATTTTTTGCCTGAAGCAAATTGTAAAAACATAAATTATGAAAAAAAATTGTTTCTGGATATGCGGGTAAGTTGGTTAGCAGTCTATCCGGCGGCGATGTGAGTCAATTATAAGTAATAGTGGCGCCGAGACACTATGTAGAGGTGAAGACCAAAAACTAGTGTCTCCAAAAACATAAATTTTATTACTTTAACTCAGTGATTCGCAAAAAAATTATAATTTACCGTTACTCAATTACTGGAGAAATATTAATCAACAAATCGAAATTATAATTACTCTATCAATTAATAATTTCGAAACTAAAATTATCAATTAATGAAGTAATCGGAGATTTTTTCCTAAAATTATCAATTAGGTAATTAGAGAGTTCATTCCTAAAGTCATCAATTATTACAGTTATTGGTAATTTTCTTCCTACAATTATCAATTAACGAAATAATTCATAACATCATTTTTGAAATTTTGAATTGTCGTAGTAATTAATCATTTTAGGAATAAAATTACCCATTACCAGAGTAATTAAATATTTCATTTTAAAAATTATCCATCATAAGGGCAATTTAAAATAGAATTTTTCAAGTTATTGAATTATTAGTTGGTATTTGTTACTGAATTAAACTAAAAAATAATTTATTGACCTTTTTTTCGTAAATAATGCAACTTTATATAAAATAGCAACATAACTATGATTATTTATCCTGCTTTATGCAATTGCAATTATGAAAATCATCCATTTTCAATAAAGAACAGAATATGTATGAAAAACACTTATATTATGAATTGCTCCGAGAACAAAATGAGCTCAAGATATTCTAATCAAAAGGTGTGAAAAAACATCAAATTATTGTAAAACGCTGACTTAACCATTTCTTATCACCGTTTCTTTGCTATTTTTCTGGAATTTTTTAAGTTAAATCGATAAATTTAAATTTTTCGTCCGTTCTGAATCCTACTAATGTTATTAAAGCTACTTTAAATTATTTATTATTGCTTTTAGCGTGAACAAAGGTTTTAGCGATATAAAATATGTTTTCGTTACAATTTTTTCCATAGAATTAAAGAATGCATTTGACCAATTTTTCCCACTGTTAATTTGCTATTACTTTATTAAAAATAATTTTTCAATTTAATTCTGGTAAATTACCAATTAATAATACAATAATTTTGAAAAATAAATTATTAATTAACCTTAATAAGGAATTTAAAAAATTAAATTTTCCATTACTCTGGTTATGTATAATTTTATTTGTAAAATTATCAATTACTCCGTCAAGTGATAATTTCAAAAATAATATTATCAAATACTTCATTAATTGATAATTGTAGGAATAAAATTACCAATTACTTTATCAATTATTAATTTTAGAAATAAAATTACCAAGTACTTCAATAAATTATAATGTTATTTTAAAAATTATCAACAAATTTATGTGTGTTTACAAATCATGCCTCGGAGGCTATTGATAGCGGGAAGCAGTTGGATACAGTGTATATTGATTGTGCAAAGGCATTTGATAAGGTGGACCATCGGGTGTTGTTGGCTAAGCTTGTTGAATTAGGCTTTTCTAGGAATACTTACCTCTTTATGAAAAGTTATCTTTCATGTAGGCCGCACATGGTGAGAGTGGGAGGGTCATTTTCTCGGGCTTTTATGGCAACATCTGGTGTACCGCAGGGTAGCAACCTGGGCCCACTGTTATTTTTAATGTTTATAAATTATTTACCTAATAGTATTAAACATTCTGATGGTCTCTCATTTGCGGATGACTTTAAAATATTTAAGAAAGTAACAAACAGTAATGATTGTAGTGCGCTGCAAGCAGACTTAAATTCAGTAACGGAATGGTTTCGATTAAATAAAATGTTTTTAAATACTAATAAATGCTTCTTTATGTCTTATACAAATAAAATAAATCCTATTAATTTTAATTACTTTATTGATGAAGCAAAACTATAAAAAAAGACTGAATGTAGGGATTTGGGGGTGCACTTCCAGTCTAATTTGAAATTTAATACCCGCTACCGCAATATTATTAATAAGGCTTTGAGGGTGCTTGGTTTTGTGATTAGAAATTCAAGTCAGTTTAATAATCATAATAATAAAATTGTATAATGCACTTGTTCGTCCTCATCTAGAATACCTATGCATCTAATATATGGTCTCCTAGTGCAAATATTCATTGTGATGCTATTGAGCGTGTTCAAAAAAGGTTTTTGGGATATTATATGTTAGGAAAAATAACTTATATCCATATCTGATCTCTTATAGCAGTATGTTAGAAAGCTTTAAATTTCAAACTCTTCAGAAAAGAAGGCAAATTCAATCTGTGATATTTGTTTATTGTATTATCAATAATATAAAATTTAACAATTGTTCTTTGATTAATTATATACCTCTACATGTACCTAAGATAGGATTAAGGATACAAAAGGAAAAATTCTTTCATGTTTCCATTGGTAGTCGTTCTTCAATTAATTTAATGTTATCTGAGTGCAACATACTATATAAGAATAGTGAAATTAATTTTTTTAATTGTACCAAGAAATTGCTATTGCAACTTATGCAGTGATCTTTAGGTTTATTCAAGTTCTTGTCTGTGCTTTCTTTGTTCTGTGTTAGTTAAATCTGTAAAATTTCTCTTACTTATAATTATCTTGTAGCATGTTACATTTAGGTGTTTGTAAGAGTATTAATAAATAAATAAATAAATAATCTTGTTGAAACTAAAACTCTGTCACATCAATACCATTCAACTAAGGAATGAAGAAATCAACAATCATGGCTCTATAGCGCTCTCCACTAACAGTAACAAGGCAAAACATATTGATTACAAGTCAACTGTCAACTGTCAAATTTACAGTCATTAGAAATAGTGTTGCCAATTTAAAAACGAAACCACTAAAAAAATATTATTGCCGATATTTGCTTTAACTTTTTAAGTAGTTATATTTTATCAACACGTTTTTTGTGGAACTAATTGTAAATATGTACCTTCATTTATTTACGTACTAGAACTCTAGGTTTTTCAAATGCTGCTTTCCGAGATTTAAGGTTTTTTTTTGGGTAATCTGGATTGAAATATATTTAGATCTGATTTGAAATATATTTGAAATGACGTCGTCGGCCGAAAATGATAATGACGAAGTGCGCTTGTTCAGTTATTTGAAAGCATGTCTATAATCGTTTCAAAACAGGTGCAAATAATTTTGATATGACGTTACCACGTTATCGCCAGAATGCACCGTTTCGAAACTTTTTGAACCCAGTTGAAATATATTGACGGCAAGAAAAGAACTATAGGTTCTAATTACCAGTAAATAAAAACACTTTCTTTTAAATAATTGAAAGTGAAAATTAAACACAAAATACTTAGTAACTACCTGCGAGGTTAAATTACCTAATAAAATAAACCGCTAAAAAATAAAAGGTGAAACAAGTCAACGTAAAATTCTGCTGAACTAAGAATGATTCACGAAAATGTCACTTTTAATAATCGACTAATCGGCTTAATGTTCGAAAGCTCTTTCACATTTAGAATGAAATCATCACGAAAGAATTTGGGGGTGTATTGAAGTCCGATATTATGTCTGGTAATAAACTTTTAAGTGCCGTCCATTTCCTGATATCTAACCATTAAAAATAAATAAAATGTTAAAATAACTTGCGGTAATGGAATTTAAAAAAGGGATTATTTATTTTTTATTGAAGATTATATTATTAAAGTTGTAAACATAATGTTTTATGTTTCAAAGAGAAAGTTTTTTTTTCGATGTTCCGGATCAATTAGGTTTGTCTTTTATACCTGAGGGATGTTCATCTGGAACTGACACTTGACGTTCATCTCTCGAAAGAAAACGGTTTTTTATTCGTTTCTCTAGAGAAATTTACTTCTAAAAGACCAAAAAAAAGTATCGTCAACGTAATTTATCATTCTCGATTGTGTAAAAAAAGCCGCTAGATATTATATAAAGAACAATATAAAAATAAATTTTAAATAAATGACATTGATATATTGATTATAACTTAAAGTTGTTAATTAACACTATAATTTTATTGATTAACATCGAAGTAACAAAGCGAGTAAAAAAACTTATGATAATCAATAACACTAGTTAGCAGAATTTTGTAACGAAGAATTACTAGCAAATACAATTAGTTCCATAAAAACGTGTTGTTGCGTGTTTGGATATCATACTTGTTTGGACCTGTTTACCTGACAAGTCTAATACTCAGGGCTCTAAATTATTGTAAACTGAAATTAAGTCTATCATATTCGTAATGAGTGCAAAATGTCATAAAAGATTTGAAGAAGTCTTTCTGTGTTTAAAAAATATTGCCACTGCAAAATATATAAAAAAAATTTTTGCATCTTTCATACAGAAGTGGGTGAAAAGGAATTATTAAGAAAAATATGTCGATGATCTTCCAGATCGTAGTGTAAACGTGTAGCTATTGAAAATCAAGATAAGTTTCAAAAGTTCCAAAAAACACATTTTAATCTGTGGCAAGACAAAGTAGGTACTTTAGCTCGAAAAGGAATACATGTTAATCTAAATACTGAAAATTGCAACGAGGCATCTTTCTTGTCTGAAAAACACATCCCAAAACTTTAGCCTAAGCATAAGAAAATATCGATTGGTAAAATGTTATTTTTACTGACAAAGCGGCATTAACCGACTTCTAAAAGAAGAAGGTCCTAAATTCTGGAACGATGATATCTATTTGAATGAAATTTTTCTCGTTATATTTAGCATAATCCAAGATGGCGCTTATAATATGGCGGATAAAAAAATTAATTTTGCCCGATTTTCTCCAAAATTGATATGGGGGAGTTTTTGAGGTCGCACATAACGAAACTAAAATTACTTTTAAAAAAATCAATATGGCGAATCCAATATGGTGGATTAGAAATTTTACGTCTTTTGATTTTACCCAAAATTGGTATTTGGGGGTGTAAATTACGAATTTAAAATTATATGGCGTCGATTTTCTTCAAAATTGGTTTTAAAGAGCTCGAGGGTGTAAATGACGAATTTAAAATTATTTTTAAAAAAATAATATGGTGGAATATGGCGACCTAAAAATTGTACATTTCCAGAACAAGTCCAAAATTGTTACTAAGGGGTTTTTGTGAATGTAGATTAAGATTAGATTAATAGAATAATATTTTTTTTTCTAATTCAATATGACGTATTCAGTGTGGCGGGTTGAAAACATTTCGTTATTTACATTTTTATAAAAAAGGTATTAGCGGTTTTCGGTCGTAGATTGCGAATCTGGAGTTACATTATTATAATTGAATATGGTACATACAATATGAGGGACTAAGTATTTTACATTTTTATGATTTTGTCAATTGATTATGCGGGTTTCGTGAAACGTATATTACGGGTCTTAAATTAATTTCTCTAAACGCAATATGCAGGATAAAATATGTCGGACTAGAAATTTACATGTCTCTAGTTATTTAAATGTCGATATGGGGACGTGTTTTGGGCCTAGGTTACGAATCTAAAATTAATTTCTAAAATTCAAGATAGCAGATTTACTATGGCAGGCTAAAAAATATTTGTTAGGTACAATTTCATTTAAAACTGGATTTTGGAGAGCTCTCAGATTCAAAGAAGTTTTTATTCTTCATCTTAGTGTGGTTTGCAACACTGGATAAAATGAGTATATTTTTGCAACCTTGGAAAAATTGCGAGGTACACTACACATAGTACTTATTTCAAATAATTTATGGATATTAAAAACATATCGAAAAATAGATTTTTATAAATATCGAAAATAGAATTTTTATAAAAAAATTGAACCAACTTCTTAAAATGTTTACATGAAATTGAAATTTTTAAAGTTAGCGCCAAATTGTTACTGAGGAAACAAATAACCACCAACATGAGATACATACAATCTACAATAAGACAGCAATTGCAAAAGTATTTTTGAATCTTTTCATGTGAGCCACTTTTTTTCAGGCATTAACTTGCCGCCGATTTTTTGAAAATTTTAATTTCGTGAAAAAATTTATATTGTAATTTTTCATTTTTTAGCACGTTTATAAGTCGGTTCAATTTTTTTATGAAAATTTTATTTTAAACCTGGAATTCTGTTAAGAAAGCTTATTCTACCGCGCAACACAGACCAGTTAAACACCCTCTTAGACCCAGTTGCACAATTGATGGTAACATCAAGTTCAATAACCAACACTTTCAAGTTAACCATGAGTTTTCAAGACCAGGTGTTTCACAAAAAAAAATTGAGTGTCGGTTACAAAACCATTGGTTCAATTTTATTTGTCACAGTTGGTACCTGAATTTAATAGAAGTGGGTTTAATGCTGTTACTAAAGCAACAAATAAAGAAGAAACGTCGCCTTTCACAACTAACTTTTATTTTTTCGCCGGTATTTTTAAATAACAAAGATATCTTGTTATTTACATAATAAACGGGTTTTGTTAATAGATGTTCTCCTACTCATAAACGCAGATCAATATTAAAGATTAAATATGTAAAAATAATTTCCAAAAATGCTTCCTAGCAAATAGTTTATACTGCCATTTAGTTGAATTTTTAAGGTCAAATAGTTTATGAGCCTGTATAAAATTTACTTTTATAATAGTTTTTCGTAACAAAGCCAATCAATCATAATCAAATTTTTTTATCAAATGAATGAGGCGATGATGACTAGTATTACATAAAGTAAATCTTAGTTTTGGTTTTAAAGATTTATATACTAATGATCCAGAAGTCAAATGGATATGAAATGGATAAACAAAAAGCGCAAGCAAAATAATTGGGTTTGAGGAATCCACTTGAAAAATCTGCAGGGAAACGCTTAAAAAATATTATCCGAATTTTTTTGAAAATCTACTACAAAAATGTTATTAGAGGCCTTTTAATATCATATGAGTTTTCATGATGTAATATGTCCATAAAAATATATTTTCTTGAATATTTTCATTGAAAAACGCTACCAGAATTAGTGGAATATAAGTACGCTAGTTGATTACTTCGAGTAGTTTGAAAATAACTTTTAAGGAAAAAAATACAAATAATAAAAAAAATCATAGTTTTCTTAAATTTAAAAGTAAAGATATATGTAAGTTGATTTTATTAACTTCCAAAATAAAAACGTAATTTATATATATATATATATATATATATATATATATATATATATATATATATATATATATATATATATAGATAGATAGATAGATAGATAGATAGATAGATAGATAGATAGATAGATTAGTCTTTATTTATTCCAATAAGTATTACTTACAAAAAACCCATAAGGGCATGGAACAATGTCAAAAAAATATCTTTACTGTAATAAACATCATAATAAAAATTTTAGTTCATTCTCAGCTGTAGATAAAAAAAGAAAAAAATGAAAAAGAAAAAACCTCAACAATAATTATACAGTTTTAAATATCTTTCTTGAATAATTCTATCAAGTTAATGTAGTAAAAACAAAACAACTAAAACTTAAGATAAAGGGCAATATTATAAATGAGACAAAAATTAAATAACAAGTACACTTACATACATTTAAAATTTAATAATACAGCCAATAACAAAAATTCTAATTCGATACAATACTGCCTTTATCACACTCATAAAACTCTTTCAATGTATAGAAGGCTTTTTTACATAAAAAGATTTTCAGGACACACTTTAATCTATTTCTCGGTAGTAAATGTACATTTTCAGGTAAAGAATTAAACACTTTTATTATAGAAAACTCGACATTTTTCTGCAAAAAACTAAAGTTATATTTATCAGAAAGCAGATTTGTTTTATTTCTAATAATGTAGTTATGTTTAATAGATGCACCCTCAAAAAGATCCCTGTTATCAACAATAAACATCACCGAATCCAAAATGTACATACCTACAGCCGTCAAAATATTGTTACTAATAAACATAGTCCTACAACTGTCTTGTTGTTTCATTGCAAAAATACATCGTAAACATCTTTTTTGCAGAATCAAAATTCTATTGATATCACAGGAATTGCCCCAAAATATCAAACCATATCTGAGTCTGGACTGTACAAATGCATGGTAAGCTGACAGAACTGCATCGATTCCAACTGTCTCCGAAATAATTCTTAATGCGAAACAATACTGAGATATTCTAGTGGCAACTCTCTTGATGTGCGCCCCCCAGTCCAACCTTCTATCGACGTTTAGTCCCAAAACAACAGCGCTCTCAATTGATGTTATTGTTGTACCCTCAAACGTTACTGTAAATTGATTATTCAATCTGTTACCAAACATAATGCATTGTGCCTTGGAAACATTTAGCGACAGGCTGTTGGACTGAAAGTACCCATCGAGAGTGTCCATCACAGATTGAACCTTCATCGATAGCAACTCCGCCGTGCTTTCACTGAATATAAGCGATGTATCATCAGCATATAGTAGAGTCTGCTCTCCAGAGATTTCGGGTAAATCATTTGTGTAAAGAATATACAAAAGAGATCCAAGTATTGATCCTTGAGGGACGCCCCTCTTCATTTTAATCCTCTGAGACACTATAGCCCTACCATGGAAATCAGACGCCACAACACACTGAGTCCTGTCCGTCAAATACGATCTTATTAATTGCAGCGCGTTACCCCTTATACCATACATTTCTAGTTTTAATAATAATGTTTTATAATCCACAGCATCAAAGGCTATATATATATATATATATATATATATATATATATATATATATATATATATATATGTATAGATATTTCCTAGGAGACTGAAGTTACTATCAGGATCTACAGTAAGTTTCTCTGTTACAAAAAAAAATTGTCAAGCCAAATTTTGTTTCAAAATTGTGTAAACAGAATAACTAAAACAACAATTTGAACCATCTACTTACATTACAACAGAAGTAATCAATAAAGCTTACGTCATTCCAACTTGGTCTTAAAACTGACATTGAACAGGACATTAACATTAAATCAATCTATCAATTGAGGCTTGAACAAATGTAGTTTAAGTTGTTTAAATGCAGGAAACTAGACAAAAAACATGACAAAAAAATTCTCTCTCTCTCTCTCTCTCTCTCTCTATATATATATATATATATATATATATATATATATATATATATATATATATATATATATATAATACTTGGCCAATCTTTTTTAACCAGTTTAAAACATTTTCAAAAGTCCAAAAATGACTTAAAGATTTATCTTGAAATTTCCAAAGATATAATCCATGGCGTGATTATACCTACTCCTTATAGAAAATCGGTCAAAATTAACAATTGTTTACTAAGTTGTTTGTTGTTAGATACCTATCTGAAAGAATGTGGATGGAATAATTTTGACTTTCCGCTTCAGGTCTTCATCGTAATTTTAATCGGAATAAATTCTTACGGTAAAGAATAGGATTGATGACCTCTATTTCTTAGACAGTTCTTTGTTTAAATGTAATTTCGACAAGCAAATAAATAATCTTACCGTAACTTGGGTACCCGAATATGGCAAACATATTTTATTTTTTACGTAATCACAATATGACAACCTTGAAGTCACTCTTTAGACATTAAATTCCAATTTTCTGTGGCAGAAGCAGCCATATATGGAACAAATAAAAAATGACACTGATATATTTTTTCTTTCGATAGATCCGTTAAAGAAATCGACATCTATAAAGGAGGTGAAAATGTCTTATTAGGTATATTTTCAAGTGACATCAATCTATAACATTTTTTTGTCGATACCAAAGCGGATTTTTAGTAGAATATTGACAGATATGTAAAGATAAATTTGGAAATAGAGAATATCTTGCTTAAAATCACTCTTACAAGTTAAAAAATTTAAAATATCTAATACAAGCGCGGCAGAATTCGCAAATAAAAAGCGCAAGGCTTTGGACTTAATAATCGGTCCCCTCAAGGTTATTATATCACTGCAGTTTATTCATCGGCGAACCCACTATAATTTTATTGTATCGCTACTGAGTAATTGCACCATCACCTTGTGATTGTTGTTGCTTATTCATCAATAAATAGATAATAGTTAAATTATTATCGTTTTCAAAGCATCATAAAGCAGAGAGAGATAGATGACAATAGCGTGAGACACGTAACAAAGATAGTATAAAAAATTTACAACCATCGAATAATAATTATTAAACTAAGAAATTTGATTAGAAAAATTAGAATTGAAATTAAAATATATCGGGTACTTTAACCATTTTGTTTATCATGTTGAATATTAGCTATCAAGCTTAACCTATAAAAATTTGTATATAAGAGTATTAAAATAAAATTATAATTATTTACAGGAGAGGCTTTTTTTATTTGGTAAAATCCGTTACTGTAGTAATACACAAAATTACTTTATTTGCCGAAATTTCTACAACATTATAGTTTAAATCTTATAGTTTACAAAGGTGCCGCGTTTCGCTAGGTCACCTTTGTAAACTATAAGATTTAAATAATAATATCGTAGAAATGTTGATTCCTACAAATGATCCACGAAGAACATATCGGTGTTCTAGTTTAATTTTTTAATGATGTGTACTACTGGTGAATTACCCAAGGAATGCCTGAAGTCTGTTTTCATTGCACTTCGAAGAAACAGCGGGCAAAGAGGTGTGACGAATACAAATTAATTAGTCTGATGAGCCACACACTGAAGATTTTTCTTCACATAGTACACAAAATAATAAAAAGTCGATGCGAAAGCGACCTAGATGAAGCCCAGTTTGCCTTTAGGAATGCACTTGGCACCCTTGAGACACTTTTTGTCTTAAATATACTCTTTCAAAAGTGTCGTGACCAACGCAAACATATTTATGTAGCTTTTATCGATTACCAAAAGGCTTTTGATATGGTCCAGCATGGAACGCTTTTGAACATATTAAGAACATCGGGAATGGATAATAGAGATCTGCGTATCATAGAGAACTTGTATTGGAAGCAGAAATCAATGGTTCGAACCTGAACTAACCAACGAATGTTACATTCAACGAGGCTTCAGATAGGGATGCATTCTAGACATCTAGTCGGACATAATTTTCAAACAGGCTTTGCAAGATAAGAACCTTAGAATGAAGATCAATGGTGAACTGATTAGTACCATTCGATATGCCGACGACAAGGCCATCTTGTGCGATAATATCCAGTGCCTTCAAGAGAGATTAAGTGCAGAATGGAAACAGTTCACACAACTTTCTTGAAAACTAAATCATTCTTCTGTAATGACAACTTAAACCTCAAATTGCGTCAAAGAATAATCAAATGTTATATTTAGTCTGTGTTGTTATATGAAGCTGAGACCTGGACTCGGAAGGCTGATACGATCAACCGCTTAGAAGCGTTCGAGATGTGGTTACATAGAAGAATGCCCCGAATACCATGGACAACTATGCAGATCAATGAAGCAGTGTTAAATAGATCAAGTGTCGTTCGTGAATTATTTAAAATTATTAAGATAAGAAAGATATCATACCTAGAGCATGTTCTTAGGGGAGACCGATACAAGACCCTGCAGCTTATAATAAAAGGTAAAATCGATGGCCGCAGAGGAATTGGAAGGAAGCAGATGTCACCGCTAAAGAATATCCGCGACTGGACCGGAATATGCGAACAACTATTTAGAATGGCTGGCAACCGTGAACAACTCGCAAATCTAATTGCCAACATTAGGGGACCTGATATGGCACCGTAAGAAGAAGAAGAAATTTCGACAAATGAAGTAATTTTCTTTTATCGCTACTAAAAAGTGTTTAAAATAATGAAATAAAAATAATCAAAACAAATTCAAGACTTGATACATTATTCACATTTTATGAATGACTCATTCGATTAATGATACTCTGGTGATATCATTTAGCACGTCATATTCACCTGTACATTCAGATAGGTATTTATTATTTTCTGACATGACTCTTTTTAAATACCCGCAAATCTCGTTTTAAATACAATTATATTCACTTTCATATGAATTGCATTATGGAAAAGCTGCTCAATTAATAGTCTTATCTACTTCTAATGTCTGCAAAACAAAAACAAACTTTCTAGAATGTTGAAAAATATTTCACAAGAGTGGTAAAAACGTTCATTCTTTTCAACGAGAAAGCAACGTTTGGACAGCTGTATTAGTAAAATCTATCATGAACAAGAGGCGTAACATTTTTTTCTTGTTTTTTTTTTACTCTCAATGAATTTGTCTTGACGAAAACTCAAAACTTGAAAACAAAACAAAACTAAATTGATATTAATTGTGATTTAATTATATTTTTTTGATTCACTTTATTAATTATTAATATACATCTGACTTGATATATAAAATATTACTCATAAATTAACAATAATGTATTGTTTTTTCAATTATTTTACTAGAAAATCGTCTAATTTAGTTTGTCTTTGTTACCCGTATTTTAATAATAAACTTTAAATTCCGTATCAATTCTAAAACGTATTTAAAAACGAAAATTACTGTGGCTAATCACTTCAACTACATTATCCGAAAATAACTGGTTTTCTGTGGTTGGATATTCTAAAATTTAAATCGGTGGTTTTCCAAAAAATTGGTAATATTTCCTACAACGGTTTTTGAAAATCTGGGCGAAATACTCACTATTCTTAACGGCACGGTTACGTATGGTATCGACCGTCATTTCACATTTCTATAACCTAACCCTAAAATTTGTTACGATTTTTGGACCAATCTGTTTATATAATGAAAAAAAAAATTATTTTAACCAACCTGACCGTCCATATTTTAAAATTAAAAATAAAGCGCCCACATAAGATTGATGGAATTGAAAACTCAGTTATTATCAGTCAGCTTTCTTTTTTTAATACTAACTTTGTTAAATATATCCCAGTGTACCTGTTTTAGCTAATTTTAATAGTATTAGAGTATTACAACACAAATTATATGAACTAAATCTTTAAAATCGAAGGAAAATCTACATATTATAAGAATAAATAGAGAAAGCACTCATTTAAAAAGAACCTACCGCTTGTACATCTCCAAATTTCGAAACGCCCTCTCTCCTCTCCAATGGTATATGATTTGACGGATGATTTCCCATTGTTGCACAAAAATATACACTTTTAAAACAAATAAAACGTCATAAATTCCCCCCAGCACAACACAAAACACAGAAATTACACCTTTTGGTTCTAAGTTGGTCGCAGAGCAGATGTGCTTCAATGCACAGATGCTCAATGAAGGGTGGAACAAATCAGTATTACACACTCTCGCTCGAAGGGCCAAACATTGTTCTGGTCAACTTTAATGCGGAATTCGATATTTTATGCAGTCTGATTGATATTTTGGTTTCGAAGAAAGTAGCATCAGCACGTAATTAACGTAACATCCACGACAGAAAACTAGAAACTGTTGCAGGTACAAGTTTTCTTCTCTTATCAATCGAAATATCCTTTCTTACTCGCTCACCGGTCGTCCTTGAACATTCCTGAAGTCACCACATCGAAAAAACAATTCAAATAATACAAAAGCAAGACAGGTAATTTGTCCTGCAAAATTGGTGTCAATTCAAATTTTTTTCCTGCGTATATGCAAAGAGATGTCGATGATGCGTTAAGCGAGTAACGGTCAAACCGGACACTAAAACTTTTCACTAGTTTTTCACAATTTAATTTCCAGCAAAATCACTTGAAGAAATAACAATTTTTTTTGTTTTTTGAGCTGAACAAAAGAGAAATCGTTTTTTTCCGCCAAAACACGATTTTTTTACGCGGACAAAATATCGAAACAAAAATCGACCCAACCGTAACTTCTACACGATCACTGCGACCATCCGGATGGTCTGATGACGGTTAAAGTTGAATACTATTCCCACACAGACGCATACTAGCGGTTCTGAAAATATCGGCACAGGTAAACGTACCTACACCTAGGTTGGCAACGGATTTTAATGACACATACAGAACCCGACCTGAACAAAAACCGCACTAGTCCTTTTATCTCCGCTATAATAGCCACCAAAGATAAAAACATTTACATCATCGTTATGCTGTAAAATTTTGACGATCGGCAAGAATGAAGTAGCTCGGGGAAGTTCGAGACGATACCCGAACGTGCAACGTGTTTTTTATTATGTTATTTGTCAGACGGGGGCAATAGCTAATTTAGTAATGGGGTGGGTAGGCATAAACAAGTATAAGTTATATATTTTAGGTTCCATATGGCTCTGAATTATTAATTTTTATTGGTTTGCAATAAACATCGAGACAAATTATATAATACTTTCACTATAATCATCTATTGCATTAAAATAACTAGTTTCTTTTCTAATTGGCTATTGATGTCACTACCAGATATCTTAAAAGTTAAATATGAGAGCTTTTACTTCGGTAGATAGATCAATATAATAAAACATAATTTATGTTCACAAAAAAATTAAATTAACTTCAAAAAATTGCATTAAACTATTTTAATTGCAATTAATTTAGCATTTATTAATAGTTGAAGGGAATATTTTTAAATTAATTCAAGGTGAATTAGTTAGTATTCGTAACATATTCTATTGTTTACCTAGCCTTTGATTCGTGTTCCATTTCTTTTTACGGTAGTTAACAATGCGTGCAGTTAGGAAATAATTTCTACAAAAATTAAATTTGGCACCGCCTTCAAAAATGTGCCAAGGAAATGAGAAAATATACAGTTTTTAAATTAATTGCAATTTAAAAAAGTTTATGATTTATTTTTTACTTTTCTGTGCAATTTTTTTAAATCGCACAAAAAAAAATGTCTTGATAGAGTTGACTAATTTTTTTTAGTTCGTACGTTTAAGTTACTCAAATTAAGTATTTTTTATTAAGCTAAAACGTAAATTTCTTTAGCGGCTTTTGATTGATTGATCGATTGCATGATATAGCAGGCCTTCAGACTTATTGTATTGCCTGCCATATCCATTCTAGGCGAACGAGTTGGTTGCCTTGATCAGATTTAACAGCCTTCTCTCTAGTTTGTCCTCTGCGTATAAGCCTTCCGGATAGATTGATCCCTGAAGTTGTTTCCAGTAGGCCAAAGCTTAGCCCTCGAAGATGATGTTTCGGCCTCACACACAGTCTACATAGTGATACTTCGTTGAAGATGCCCATTGCATGTAGATGTTTTCTCAAGCTTCAGTGGCCAGTTATAAGTCCTGTCACTATTCTGATTTGTTGTCTGTTTAAATGCAAAATTTCACGGCTTAGTTTACCGGATGGTCTGCTCAGCAATAGCTTGCTGTATCTGTGACCCGCAAGGTGGTTCCAGTGAGTTTAATGTTGTTTATTTGTCCACCAAGACAGCCATCCAAGAATAGCAGCCATGGTAATTCCAAATGCTGGCTCTGGTCTAATAAATGGAGTGCCAACTTGCAAGAACCCTGTCTCGCAAGTTGGTCCGCTTTTTCATTTTCCGAGATACCCTTGTACCCTGGTACCCACGCAAGGGTGACCTTGTTGTGTTTTGCCAGAGCAATAAGGTGTTGAATACAGTCCCAGACCTATTTTGATGATATTTGATAGAGCGCTGGAGCCTTGAGCGCTGCCTATCTGTCAGAGAAGATGACAACGTTCCTGCCTCTACAACTCCTTCTCAAGTTCTCCCAAAGACAGACATCAACAGCTTGAATTTCTGCCTGAAATATTGTAGTATATTGCCCCAGTGTTATACTTATATTAAGTATGGGTATATCCCCATGTATTCCGGCGCCTGTACCTTTATCAGTTTTGGACCCGTCCGTGTAACAGACGAGATTTCCTGGCTGACTCACTGTACGGTCAGACAGCGCCTTCCAGTCAAGCTGAACAGTGTAAGGTCTGTCAAAGTTGTATATTCTTGGCATGGTATCACTGCTCATTTCTGGCAATGAGTTCGTTACCATGCTATTGATGCTGATGTGTCCGAGGACAGGTCCAGTCCACCAGATATTGTTTCTGTACAGCCTACAAGCCCACATTCTCGTCTAAGACTTGATTATTATATCAAGGGGAGGGAGGTTTAATAGGGTTTCGATGGCTGCTGTTGGGTTGCTTCTCATGGCACCCGTGATGCATAGGCAGGACAGTCTTTGGAGTCTGGAAAACTCCAAAGTGGCCCATTTTTGTGTGGTTTTTGTCCACCACATAACCGAGCCATAGATTATAATGGGTCTTACCACCACAGTATACAGCTAGTGCACAATGTATGGCTTTAATCCCCATGTCTTGCCCAGTATCCCGATGAATATTTTTCCTTTACATACAATTTTCTGCAGGTGTGAGTTCCAGGTAAGCTTTACATTCAGGATTGCACCTAGATATTTAACTTCCAGCCTCATTTGCAGTTGTGTATTGAAGAGAGTTGGTAATTTTAATTCATCTAGCTTTCCTCTTTTAGTAAAAGGTATGAGTGTAGTTTTTCCAGGATTTACCCTAAGGTACGACTTAGTACGCCACTCCTCCGCAATAGTCAGAGCCCCTTGCATGAGTTCTGATAATATATTGGCATGTTTCCCCACAATGAGTATGACTATATCGTCAGCATAGTATAGTAGCCTTGGTCGTTGATATTTACCAGGAACTCGTCGATCACCAAATCCCACAAAATTGGAGATAGTAGCTGTTTAGACCACCTACATAAAGTGTACTCAATGCCGTATCTTCGGGCAGACGTTGTCATGGAGGCGAAGGAGGTGTGATGCTCCTTCAATATCAAGGAACTCTGTCAGTGCTATTTCCTTGCAATCTGTGTCAGACTCTATTCACCTTACCAGGTTATGTAGAGCAGACTCAAATGATTTTCCTGATTGTTAGGCATATTGGTTGGGGTGTAGTGGCCTCTTTTTAAGAGGGGTTTTGCATATATGCCGTTCAACCAGTTTCTCTGTTAGCTTTAGCAGAAAAGATTAATTGGCCTGAACGACTTCACCTGAGAGTAGTCTCCCACAGGTTTTAGTATGAAGATATTTCTGTGGCTATACTTGACCTTAGAATTTTGCAGAGCACCGAAGTGACGAGTTATTTGCCCTGCTTTAAAAACATTGTGATGACCCCATCAGGTCCCGGTGCACTTTAGCTTTTAAACAATTCTATAGCACACAATATTTTGTTGTGGGTTATTACTTGGTTTGCTGTTTCCCAGTCTCTTTTTGATGCCATTCTGGTCAGGGTTGGGAGACTGGTTTGATCATTTAGTGCGGTGTCATGGATAATGTCAGAGTATGGCAAATGTGTCCCAAGAAGTATTTCTAGGGTTTCCCTGCCAGTTTCCATAAACGACCCATCCGATTTTCGCAATGTTCCTATAAGATCTAGGGGATTTTCAGCCAGAAAAAAGTTATGTATATTTTATATTATATTTCGTTCGTTTTTACAATTAAAAATTGAAAATAATTTAATAAAAATTATTCCATAGTTATAGCAAAAGCCTAATTAGTATTCCCAACTAATTTTCTCTTATGGCATTGTTACGAGCGGAAATACGACGCATGTGGCCCTTTATTGGTTGAATCAAGGCCGACCACTTCTTTAAGCTTGAATTGTTCCCCAAATGCCTAGTTATGCTTCATCTTCTTTCTTTAAAGTGAGAAGAAACAAACAATTAATTTTTTAAGCCAACATGCATGTTGAACTTCAATTCGAACTCCCTTTTGAGATGAAAAACAGACGCCGGCCGCAACTACTTCCTGGTTTTTATTTTTGAAAATCGATTATTTTACTCAGTTTTCAATTATTTATTTTGTTTATAATAAATGTGTTTCTTGTTGCTCTTAATGGGTAAGTAATATATTTATTTTAATTTTTTTATATAATATCGAGATTTAAAAGTGTCCAAATCAAATTTAACAATTTTATACAAAAAACAATTAATAATTATTTCAAAACGGCGTTTAAGTATAGTATGTTTAACAGAAAAATTATTTCTCGTTACTAATCAGAGAGAAAGATAAAATGCAAAGTAACATTCATAAATTAAGTAATATCTATTTATAAGTAGTATATAAATAAATAAATATGCATATTCAAACCTTTGACTATTAAAAATTTCAGAAAGCACCATTGTGGTCCAGATGACTTTTATGTCCGAATTTGCTCCCTAAGAGCCTTTTTACACATACAAGAATTATGGCCAAAATTTATCTGATAATTATGTTGAAAATTTTCATAAAACTAATTTGCTGTTTTACACATCAAAGAATTATTGTCAAAATTTTGGTGAAAATTTTCGGCATAAAAATATAGAACGTGTTCTACATTTTTATGACTAAAATGCAGAAAGTGCGCGAAAATCGACGCAGAATAAAATATGTGAATTGACAACCCGCGTTTGGTAATCAACTTAATCTCAATGTTTACTCGTTGTTTCTTGCACAAAATATCCCTTATTTTGTGGTTTTTTGATTATATATGTTTGGAAACTTTCATATTTATGACATTTTAAGGTTATTCCCAGATTATTTAACGGCTTGAATGTCACATGTTATGAAAATGCGCATGAGCACCGACAAAATTACCACCAAAATTATATTCAGATTTCTTGTACGTATCAAACAGAGTGGTATTTTATTGTAAAAATTATCTCCAAAGAATTTTCGGCAAAAATTTGCTGAAAATGTTTGTTATAATTTTCGGAATAATTCTTGTGTGTGTAAAACGGCTCTAAAAAATGATACACTGACTTTTTGGAATTCTACTGTTTTTTTTATTAGGGTATGTTTATACAAATTCATCTTTTTCTTTCTTAATTCTTAAATACGACTTGGTATGGGTCTTAAGAATAGACCAGAAGATTAAAATTAATTCAGATTTAGCATCATTATAAACTCTTAAAAAAATTATATCATAACTGATATAAATAAGATGTTTCTCGTCATCCACGTACTTTACATAAAAAGGGCTTTCTCCATGTCTCTCTTTTACACACTAGGCTTAATGGGATATTTTATTTTTTTATATCAAATGCGATACGTATTCAGGATTTCAAATGCTTTTTAAAAATGTTATCTGTATTTAAATTCGAAATAATGCGATAAAAAGTTGACTCATTAAGAATTTATTTATCAATATTTAGCCTCCTTATATAAACTTACCGAATTATACGGAATCCTTTTTCCTAATAAATTGAAAACCACAACAAAATAACTCACTTCTATCAAAAGTTTTATACAAATTAAGTCGATTTTTCAGTTTTTAACCTCCTTGCAATAAATCTATCTTGGAAATATTTTCACGAAATCACTCCAGAGAACTTAGAACACGCTCAAAAATTTGGTCAAAATATCCCACTCCTATTGAGAGTTATATATACGAATAAATTCTACTAAAAATTTCGCTAAATCAACAATTTTTTTTCAGGTTCCAACCCCTCAACAATTAATCTATCTTTGAAATACTTTTATGAGACCTTAAGATGCAAACTAGAAGTGGATGACAAACCAATAGAACAACTCATGACCTTTAATTACTTAGGAGTTGAGATATTATGGCACAACACATACATGAGCAAGGACGCAAAAACAAAAAACTACAAGACCTGTATTCGACCGATAATGACGTACGCAATAGAGACCAGAGCTGACAACACAAAAACAAAATCAATTCTAAGAACTGCCGAAATGAAAGTACTAAGAAGAATATCGGGATACACATTAAGAGATCACATACGCAATTCAACAATACTCGAGGAACATGGAATGCAGGATATAGTAAGATGGGGACGGAAGCGCAGAAGAGCCTGGAATGAGCACGTAGGAAGAATGGCGCAAAATAGGATAGCGAGAATCGCCCGAGATGGAACACCGGAAACCAGAAGACCAATAGGTAGACCACCTAAAAGATGGAGAGAGTCCTGGATATCAACATCAAATGAGATGAATGATTGAGTTGAAAAAAACAGGCTGTAAGCCTATAACAAGAGGAAGAAGAAGAAGAAGAAGAAAAGACCACCACTAAAAACCCATGTTCTAAAGGTTTCATCAAAATATCTCACTCTTATCGAAAACTATGCTTGAACAAACATTCAGAAAAAATTACCAATTAATAATTCAATAATTTGGAAAATTCAATTTTTAATTACTCTTATAATAGGTAATTGGAAAAATGAAATTTTCAATTACTCTAAAATTATGAATTACTTCATTAATTGATAATTTTAGGAATAAAATTGCCAATTACATTATTAATATTGATAATTTTAGGAATGAATTAATTGATAATTTGAGGAAAAAGATCTATCATTTCATTAATTGATAATTTTAGGTTCAAAATTTTTAATTAATAGAGGAATTAGTAATTTTAAATTGCTGATTCTTAATTTTACAGTAATTAATTAAATATAATTTTTTTGCCGATCACTGATTTTGATTACCAGTTCAAATAAAATTTAGATAAATTTCATGAAAAATTTCATATAGAAATTGCATTGTCCTTACGTGAAACAATTTTATAATTTAAGGATGTTCAATGGTGTCATAGAGGGGGATGCAGGGCAGAGAGATATAGAATGATAGCATAGGAAGGTCACAGTGCAGCAAACTTTAGATAGAATAATATGTCATTTTTAAGGTCACCCAAAAGAAAAAACGAACATAAGAATCCCAAGAAAATTATATTTTACGATATTGTATATTTTACGATGATTTGTTATATTTAATACATAAATATTGAATGAGGCTTGACTACAGCGCATGAATTCTGTATTTCCAATTTTGAACTTGCGAACTTTTGTCAAACTTTTAACCTTTCTACATGACAAGGGTCAACGCGTTTTTTATCTGTATTATGCCGACAGTCCGATGAGAGATAAATTTGTAAAAAAGAAGTATTCGATAAAAAAAATTGATTTTGAAAGATTCGGTAATACATAGGAACGATTTCCACTCTTGAAAATTTCATTTACTATTAATTTGACCTGTTCTAAAATCAGACTATGTTAGTAAATTGGAATAAATTTTAAAACGAAATTTTTACATTTTTACAAAAGTGACATTTACTAATATTTATGATTCGAAGCCTTTTAACACTTATTAATTTTAAATTGATATGCTGTTGACTTTATATATGAAAAGGTTTGAAGCATTAACAACAGAAACATTAAACTTAATAGTATTTTGACTTTATAAAACTATTATCAGACTATAAAATTTTCAAGTTTTAAATTTATATAATTTATTGAATAATATTTGAATTTAAATTAGTTACTACTTAATGAGATAATTGATTAAAAAAATCTTAACAGATTGATCAGTCATAACATAATAATATAGTCACCCATCCTAAGATCCCTTTAGGTCATTGCTTGAGATTCCATGTCTCTCTGGAGTGCCCTCTTTTTCTTTCGCTTGTTGGTGCCAATTCAATTTTCTTTTGGTACTTCTATATCTTCTATAATGATTCTCTCCCTTCCAACAATTTTCCTTATATCATCATTTCTGATTCTTTCAAGTTTACATTTTCCTGTCTATTTTCTGAAGAAATTAATCTCATCAATCAATCCAATAGATTATTTTCAACTCTTCTATTATCTGCCAAACTTCACTTCTGTATATCAGAGAGTTTTTACAAAAAACTCATAGATGTGCATTTTGATTTTGGTTCTGACATTTTGAGTGCAGGGGCGGATCCAGCCTCTCTCTTTGGGGGAGGGGCGGTGACATCACAAAAGTACATTATGGCAACGGAAAGCAAGTTGTCGACGGGGGGGGGGGGGGGGGGTTGGAGACACCAGCAACATCTCCATTTCTAGTGTAAATGGCAGGGTAGTGCCTATTTTTCTGAATTTGAAGATTTTGGAGAGAAGGGAATGCCAGCAACATACACATTCCTAGTATAAGAGGCAGAATCGGGTATATTTTCCTGAACTCAAAGCTATTGGGGGACGGCTATCGCAAGAAAAACAAGTTGTCAATGGGGAGGGAGTGTCAGCAGCATACACATTCCTAATATAAAAGGCAGAATCGGTTTTATTTTCCTGAACTCAGAGCTCTTGGGAAGGAGGGGGGCGATTGCAAGCATACACATTCCTATACTCTATTCAAGAACTAGAGAGAGTAATAAACCTGTTACCGAAATCCCCAACGTACTTGCTCCAGTACCGCAAGTAACGGAGGACTGCCGTAAATCTAATTATATTTAAATATTATAAGCTTTTATAAATTTACTGCAATAATTAAATTTCTGATAGTTCATTTTTATTTCAGTCGGTGAGAAAAGTACACCTTACAGTGTGTCCTTAGTGATTGATCTTGTTTGTGCTTGTTTTTATATATTATTTGAGATTAGTAAGATACCGAAAAAATATGGCCTCCACTTCTATATTTATTCCAAAATCGTTAAAGCAAGGCATTTTTCCTCAATGAAAAACTTATTACGATGAATGTTTATGATGCCCTAAGATATCAATATCTAGATAATAATGTTAAAAGCTCTGTTGAGATGTGTTCCAACATGGCAGGAAAATCTACTATGTACCGAATACTGAAGGAGAAAAAACGACGGGAATGTTTCGTACTCCCCCATTCGATCATAGGCAGATGAAAAACCTCGTTGGCAGAAGAGATGAAAACTGCAATAAAAGGAGTTGTACATACATTTTATTATGAGAAGCAGATCCCAACCGTCAACAAAATTCTTACTAAAATCAATGAAGATCGAGATTTACCTGAAATTAAAAGAACTGAGCTGTAGAAATTGCTCAGAGAACTTAATTTTTGATGGAACAAACCAGATACGAAATCTATTCTTATAGATCGTCCGTGTAAACACAATTTGTTTTTGTTGTATTTTATTGTTTAATATTATTTATATATTTTTTTATTTTTTTTATATATATATATCTTTATTTTAGTGTGGCCCATTCTTTAATTTTATATATGTTTAATTCCACTTAGCCGTAATTTCTTTATTATTTTATTATTATATTTGTGTCTTTTTCTTAAGCGTGTAGAATTAACTTGTTTATTTTATTTTTTTAAGCCTATTGGATATTTTATATAATAAAGGAAATTAAATTAAGATGCCAGTGCAATAGAAATAAAAATAAGTAGATCTCATTTTAACTGTAATATATAAAAATTAATTACATTTGAATCCCTGTTTAATGTTTAATTTAAGAAATAAATAAACTGAAACGTCAAATTTCCTAAAAATGTTTATAATCAATAATAAAATGACCGATAGGCCCCCAAAAAAATTTTAATAATATAATATGGACGAATTTATTTTTTTATATATGTTTAACTTCTTTTCTTTTTGACAATGAGTATTTTGTAAGTATTTAAATTGTAACTTCGAATTTTTTGAAAGAATAAGGCTATGCCAAAATTAAAAATAATAAAAATACAGTTGTGATTTGTGTTAAATATGTCAAAATTATCTCTAGTTTGTACTGTATGTGAATTATTAAGAAATCATAAGAAATAAAATAATAATATAAAAACTTTTTATTTTAAATTTATTACCGAAATAACAATCTATGCCATAAATACTTAGTAATAAAATAAACCTCTTTCCGACGACGCCTATGACAAGGATTAAAATCCTTTTTAACACTTCCAAATGTCTATTGTTATCCAACCCAAATAGTCCATTATTATAGACCGCTATTTTTGATTATAAAATTTCTAACCCATTCCTAGGAAATATATATATATATATATATATATATATATATATATATATATATATATATATATATATATATATATATATATATATATATATATATATATATATCTAACAGATTTTGCCAAAGACACCGAACTAAAGAACACAGGTAGTTTGCGAAGGAAAAAGGGTAAAAAACGATTTATTACTCTCTCTAGTCCTATGAATTAACCATAATATAAGAGGTAAAATCCGGTATATTTTCCTGAACTTAAAGCTCTTGGGGGGGGGGGGCGATCGCCCCCACCGCCCCCCCCCCCTTGGATCCGCGCCTGTTTGAGTGCCTTATCTAGGTATATATTAAGAACAACTGGTGACATGCTACATCTCTGACCTAGTCAGTTGCTTGGAATAGTAACTTTAATTTTCTGTCAATTTTTACTTGAGACGATATGTTGGTGTATATTTGCTTGATGGATTTTACTACCAACACATTTACTAATGATTTATCCAACACACTTAACATTTTACTAATAGGAATATTATCATAATATCTGCATATACCATGTGAATTTCTTGGTTTATTACTTGTCTTTTCTCAATTGCTTGTGTTAGTGTGAAGATATTGTTTATTGTAGATCATCCAACTCTGAAACAAGCTTGTTCTTCTATATCGTATATATAATTATTTCTTTCGTTATTATAATATAATGTGTCTTGATTGTTTTATGAAATTTCTAGATTTGTATTCTCATATATTTTAGTATATTCTATTGATATAAAAAATAGGGATAGGATAAGCATAGTTTAATTTAGTTGTGATAGCTGTAAAAGTGTTAAGAAGTAGTTAGTACAGTATTGGAAGTACTTTAGTGAAAAGTGTTTTATTTTATTTGGACCCAGTGAGCCAATATAAGAGAGAGAAAATCGTAACAATATGTTGTCGTTTCAGTTGATTGATGTATTTGTTTAGGTATTCTGAATAAAATAGGTACAATAGACTTATCAAGCAGAACTTAATTCTTAGGGGATTCATGAAGAAAAAATTTTATGTTTTAAAAAAATCAAAAATCGTTTAATCAAGATAAAAATACGTTCATGAGAATTTTTTATGCGGTGCGACATTAATATGTTGTGATTATATTTTAAGATAGTTTATTTAAATTTACCTAACAATTTATTAATTTTTTTGAAATTTTCCAAAGGTTCTTTACTTATTGCCACGACTGTATTTTTACTAAATTCTTCATACTTTGTACTTCAAGAGTAATCAGTGTATTTTGCAAAAAATATAAGGATATATAATTTTTTATAATAGTAAGCCAGTTCCCACAGAAATTAAAAACGAGTTAGTGACATTCAGATTTAGCAAGTTGTTTACAAACTGCTTTTGTAAACTTGATTGATGCTAACTGATTTGTATTTTTCCACCAACCACTGCAACAAGATCAGTTTACTTTAAGAGATAGAGCGAAATTCTAAAGTAAAGTAAAATAAGCCCTTTATATCATTCATATAAAAATCAACAAATTGTATCAAAGTAAACCGTAAAATCGACAATATTTTATAACGTTAAATAAATTTTTAAAAATTAAATCAATTTATCGATCAATTAGTGTATGAACACATAAAACTATCCAGGTATGATAAATTACATTATAAGGTAAGACAATTTATTAAACTAAATTAGTTCATACAAAGTCATAAGCAGGGCCGGATTTACAGACTAACGGGCTCTAGGAACAAGTTATGTGGGGCCACGAGCACAAATTATGCGGAGGATCTCATAAGAAAATTAAATCCAAAATCGGGATTTAAGCCTTCGATTACCAGAATACCAACCAAACACTCATGCATCACTTATGAGTATATAAAATTGATATTGAGTAACGTACCCTTGCAGGAATTCAGATAAAAGTTTATTGCAGTCCCTTCAAAATCCGGAGAGAGTAATAAACCATTTTTGATCCTTTTATTCTTCGCAAAGTACCTGTATTCTTTAGTCCAGTGTCTTTGGCAAAATCTGTTAGACACGTGTATTCTTCAAAGGAATGGGTTAGAAATTTAATAATCAAAGATACCGGTCTATAATAATGAGCTATAACAATAGATATTTGGAAGTGTGAAGTGTTAAAAGGGATTTTAATCATTGTCATAGGCATCGGAAGGAGGTTTATTTTATCGCTAAGCATTTATGGCATAAAATATTATTTCGGTCATAAGCTCAAAATAGAAGTAAATTGTTATAATAATATTATTTTATTTCTAATGATTTCTTAATAATTGGCATACATTACAAAATATAGTTAATTATACCATAGTTAACACAAACCACAAATGTATTTTTGTTATTCTTAGTTTTGGCAGATTCCCCAAGTTGCCTCAAATTTCATAACACATTCCACCCTAATATAAACCAAGTTCTTGATCGCCCCAAGTCATATTTGCGTTGACGGGAATGAAATGAAAAACATACAAACCAAGCCTGCAATACTTAAGGAACCCCCTTTCTCCCCCTGCTCTGCTTCAGAGAATTCAACAGACATAAGGTTGAAATCCCTTGAAAACTCTAACAACCCTAACAAATTTTACTGTATAAAAGAGAATTTTTCCGAAATGTTTCATTTTCCTCAACTCTCCAGAAAAGGCAAAAGAAAATCGCCATCGATCGTTCGAAATTATCTCATGTCCATCGTTTTAACAACGAAGGTGCTCCTCAAAGTCTGTCATACCACTCCCCTCTCACTATAAAACACCTTATAACCAATCGAAATCTATACACTAATGCTAGAAATACGCACCACCTTTCTGGTAACTTTACGACAGACATGTCTTTCGATTTATCCAAATCCAAATATATCTGTATATTAACCTATACAAAAAATATAATATACTTCAACCCCATTACGTAAGACACCAAATGGTCTAAGCTACTGATACGCCTTGGACAATTAAATCAACCCATCAAAGAATCAATAACTAAAACCAGAAGCAGCCTTAGGAACTGAATTTTGGAACAATTCCTTAAAGGAATAACTCGCTGATATAGGTATCATCCGCAAACAAAGTAAGGTTGCCTGTGATTTTTAGTGTAGCTATATTATTGAAACATATAAAAAAAGAAAGGGTCTCAATAGAGACCATTGAGGCACACAATCAGTGATGTTCCTATATTTAGAAAGCACTTTTCTCTCTTTAGACTCTTTTACTTGCACGATCAGTTTTTATGATAAGATTTAAACCACATAAAGTCAGCCAGATCTAATTTAACAATATTGCTTGATTGGGGAAATCTAAGTCCTTAGTCCGGTCGCCAAAAACTATTACAATGGATTTTTTAGAAACTGACTGGTGAATTGTATCTTATATTTATTCAAAAATTCACTAAAATGATTTCCTACTACTGTTTCTATCGTAGAGCATACGGAATTCACTTTGACATAGACCTATATTTTTGGTAATTTGCAGTTGCTATGCTCACATAAGAACCTGTTAAATGATTACCAACAAATACTGGTTCAGTAATATATTTCGCATTTATACTGACTTTTATTATACATACATATTTCTTAATTAATAACGATCCACGTTTTCTTCTTTTGAATTTTCGAAAATAAACTAAAAAATTCCAACTTTCAGTATATTTACTAATGCAATGCAAGCAAACTTTAATGCCAATTGTAAAATATTGTTGTCTTCGAGGATATTTTTTACAAGAAAAGCTAGAATTTATAGCTTCAAAAATATGTTGTTTTGAAATGATATATACTGGAAACTAATAAAATTTTATAGAAGAAACATATATATAATATTGTTCCAGACGGCCGATCTTCGAACTCACACTGTATTATTGAAGACACTCTATTATTTTGAAAGCTTTTTATTGTCAACCTTAATTGTTATTCTCTAGAAGAATTTCCATACTACATGGGGTAATCAAAATAAGAAAAATGAATAATCCGGTGATTTCTAGACCTTCCATCATAGGCGTTCCATGTTAAAAATAAGAAAATCGAATTCTCTAAAAAGTTCCACACCTTCTTTCATAGTCGTCTCCTGAGGAAATTAACAAAGGTAAATTACTTAAATAAATTATGAACTCGTAGCAAATATACCTAAAACCCTACAAACTACAAACACAAACTAATACTATAAAATTTACAACGCTATAAAGTTCGTAACATTGCCCCCTTCCTAGCCTTAATCGTCCCGATCAACCTTCTTGATTCTGATAATGGGCCAATCTGTCTAGATGCATGACTTCCATCTTCGCATGAGGGAGGGCTTTTCTGAATTCGTTATCCCAGATCGTTTTGTCGAGTCACTACGTTGTACGAACCTTTCCATGACTTTTGAAGCTTTGGGGAACGCTCTTTGGTTCTTTTCGGATTTTATAACCACACTTTTTCACAAACCACAACTCCTAAAATATTGGCTTTGAGGTCATAGAAGGTCTTCATTAAGTCGTTTTTTTATTTACAGTCGTCTCTGTACCTTTTCGAAGATGGCCCTCTTCCATAATACCTTCCGTGTTCACAGTCTTTCTCGATGTACCCTCTCAAGCATGACCTGTAGAACGTTCTCCTTTCGTAACCCCTTTTGCGGTCACGATCCCTCCCGTCTCGCTGTCCACGGTCGCCGCGAGTACTCCTTTTATCTCTTTCATAATGACCTTTTCTTCTATCGCCACTACCAGTAATAATATCCGGACAATCTCTGTAAAAGTGACCGTTGTCTCCGCACTGGTAACAACGCATGGTATTCGAATGGTACCGGCGACCCTGACCCCGTCTTCTCGGTCGGGCATGTTACTCTAATGCGACAACCGCATACTTCAACTCCATCGCAAGCCTCGACAGCAACTGCAGCATTTTTTTTATCTTTGTAAACAGCAAATCAAAAACAGGGAATACTATTACTTAACCAGACTTCCTTAAGTTGACCATAAGGAGCAAAGACCTTCTCCAAGTCGCTTCTTCGAACATCATCACCTAATTAGCAATATGAAGCCGATAGCCATCACGGCCTCTGTCAGGAACAGTATTGCAAGTACCCGGGCTTTGTAGATGCCCCTCTTGACCACACTTCCAACAACGAATTCTATTTCTCCTACAAAAGTTTGTATTTTTGTTATCTTGTGTTTTCCCTTCATTCAAAAATTCTTGCAACTCCCTCATAAGCCTCATGAAAGTCCTCTCGTTGATCTTGCGATAATCCCGGGAAACGTTGACCCTTCTTATGATTCTTCCTTGGTTCCTTGAGGTCTGTTTGGCTGTTTCAAACTGAAAGGCATAAGCAAGAGCCTCGGAAATTCTCTTCAGTCTGGCCATTCTTAGTGTCTGAATTGTTTCTGGGTCGCATAAACCTTCAATAAAACTATTCACTGCTTACTATTGCTTTATTTCTTCTGGGTATGTTGGTTAGGTCAAATTTATTAACCTCATTATATCCGCCTCATATTCTTGAATACTTTTGTTGTATTTTTGTCTTCTTCCTTGGAGTTGGGCCTTATAAACTTCTTGGAGGTGGGCTTCCCCATAGCGCATCTCCAGAAAAGTAACAATGAACTCGTAATCATTCTGTTTTTCTTCAGGAATGTTACGTAGGACGTCCATAGCTTCACCTCGTAGTGCTAGAACAAGAGCACGTCCTTTTCCGGTAAACTCCAGTTATTGCCGGTGGCGGCGGCTTCGAACTGACGGACATAGGTAAGCAAAGGTACCTTGCCGTCGAAGGTAGGTGGCTAATTGTTGCATCTGTTTCTGGATTCTCGTCACTTCGCCATGTACGTCTTCTCTAATTTTGCTAATCTTCTGTTGCATTTCTTGTTCCATGTGCTTCATGTCTTCTTGATTTTTTTAAGTTCCTGTCTCATGTCCTGCAGGCTTGTTTTTAGTTCTTGTTTTATATCATACTATAAAGTTCGTAACAATATGAAGACGATAAAACAAATAAAGGATTATACCTCTACTCATAAATACATGAGGGTTTGTTTTGTCCTAAAGCATACGTTTTGATTTAAATTATTACTAACAATATTTACATATTATGCATATTACTCAAAAATTGCCAAAATTTTACGTCACAATTACAATAATTCCCATATAACGTCACAATGATTGTGTTAGATATATTTTAGACAAAAGAACTTGACTTTTCTATAATGTTTTCTACTAGCGATAAACCAAATATAAATTTTAATATTTAACCAAGTAAAATTTGCAAATAGATGACTCACAATAATACATTAAAATCATAGCGAATAAAAAAATAAGGTGGAAAGATTTTAAACGCTTAATTTTAAGCTTTTCTGCAATAATATTTTTTAATACTTTATTATGTTTTCCTTGGTTTTACCAAAGTTTACAGAGCAGTTCTACGAAGTTTGATTTTACCTATTTTGCATTGTACTTTATGTCTTCATAAAATAAATCTGCTGTCATTGGTATTTTACAACATAATTACTTTTTACACAGTTTGTTTGTTTTAGATTTAAATTCACGCAAGTTAAGCGTTTAATTTTAACAATTCTTAAATTATAATAATTTACTTATTACAATAAACAATAAAATCATTGAAGGAAGGTCGTAATACTTAATTTTTATGCATCAGCTCATTTACTTTTTCCCACACAACTACAATTACGTTCAAGTGCTTTGAATACATACGTTTTAATTAGGAGAGTTAAGACAAATATATAATTAGATAAATTTATGACGAATTAACAGACTTTAAGTACTAGCAGGCTTTTTTAATTTTATAATACACAGTTTTGGTACTTACATAAGTTAATCGTGATATCTGTATTATTTACAGTTTCGAATTAGAACACAAAGATGGAACAAAATTTACCAACCAAATTTGAGTAACTGGATAGTTTCTTGAGCAGACGGTTAGTTGAACCTCAAAAATCAGCACAAGCAATTTGAATGTACATTGTACTCAAACTCTGATTTTCTTCAATTCCTTTTAACTGCTAATGTATTTCGGAAACTATCAGCCTTTTTAAACTATGGAAATACTCCATGGAAATTAGATCAAAAAAGAGCTGTTTTGTTAACAAAAATGTAACATTCATTGTTTTGTTAGCATATGTACATTTCCGCATTCTATAACATATATATCTCGATGGTAACTGAAAGACCTGTGCAAAAAAAAAATGGCGGACCAAAAATAGTCACGATTTTCGGTTTTTTGAGTTTATCTCTAAAAATAAAAGTTGTATTGAAAAATGTTCCAAACAAAAGTTGTAGAGAAACCTATCAATTCATATAATATAAGTTATAGGTGGCGCCACTAGTTATCGAGATATATTTTTTTCGACAAAATTTACGGTTTTTGTTTTAAAAAAAAGACATTTACTAACAAATTACCGATTTAAAATTTAACATATATATAGATATTATTATTCTAAAAAAGTGTGTCAAACCCGGAATCTGTGAATTTCTTATTTTCCGAAAAATTCGATGTCAAAGTTGAAAATTCAACCTCAATTTTCCGCTTTCCTAATTAAGATACAATGCTTAATGGGAATTATTTGTATTGTTTTATATTTTGAAGATCTATAAAAAAAAATGTTTTTTCAATCATGGGTCGAGAAAAACCAATTTTTGCATCAAAAAAATTGCGATAACTTTTCATCGGATGGAGATAAAATATTTTTAATGCGTGCGTTGGATTTAAATGTATTATTTCCGAACTCAAAAAAATTAATATTTTGGATGAAAAAAACGTTTTTTTCTTCAAAAATTCATAATTATAAATATTACTTGTGATGCATAAGTTAATATTTATAATATATATATATATATATATATATATATATATATATATATATATATATATATATATATATATCATTTTTCTTTTATTTTGTCTTTTCTTGGGTTTAGGTTCTATATTTAATAAATACATAAAACTATTGACGTTTCGCCCTTTATTCAAGGCATTTTCAAAATGCTTGCCTCCTTGACATTTTGCTGTTTTGTTTCTGAACAGCAAAATGTCAAGGAGGCAAACATTTTGAAAATGCCTTGAATAAAGGGCGAAACGTCAATAGTTTTATGTATTTATTAAATATAGAACCTAAACCCAAGAAAAGACAAAATAAAAGAAAAATTATATAATCTATGGTTCAAGAAACAAGAAAATAAATAAATATATATATATATATATATATATATATATATATATATATATATATATACAGGGTGTCCAAGATAAGGATCCTAAGCATGGGGATCTCGGAAACAGTTGGAGATACGAGGTCGGTTAAATTAGAGAAAAGTTGCGCAATTTAGTGCTAAATTAAACGCAGTTAAAAAAATTTAAAAATTTCAAACACTTCCGGAGATTTCCGGAAAAAAACGAAATTTGGCAAAATCGTTTTTAATTTTTGCAGGCTTTATTTAAAGAGATATCAGAAAATAAAAGGTAGATTCTCACTGCCACTTTTTATTTTTTATAATATGGTCTAAACAAAATTTAAATCCGACGTTTCGTTTCTGAGATACCATCATGAACTTTCATTTTTTATATGGAACAAAAAAAAGTATCCCATGTATTTGATAGCATTTTTTATTACAAATTCAAAGATGTATCACCCTTGCATATCGAATACATAGTTCAAGTACTTTCCATAAGAGCTCCATGAGAGCGAGAGAGAAAGGTATATCAGTTTTATAAAAGCCAATGAACTACACACTTGATATGCAAGTGTGATACACCGTTGAATTTGTAATAAAAAATGCTATCAAATACATGGAATACTTTTTTTTGTTCCATATAAAAAATGAAAGTTCATGATGGTATCTCAGAAACGAAACGTCGGATTTAAATTTTGTTTAGACCAAATTATAAAAAATAAAAAGTGGCAAGAAGAATCTACCTTTTATTTTTTGATATCTCTTTAAATAAAGCCTACAAAAATTAAAAACGATTTTGCCAAAATTCGGTTTTTTCCGGAAATCTCCGGAAGTATTTTGAATTTTTAAAATTTTTAAATTGCGTTTAATTTAGCACTAAATTGCGCAACTTTTCTCTAATTTAACCGACCTCGTATCTCCAACTGTTTCCGAGATCCTCATGGTTAGGATCCTTATCTTGGACACCCTGTATATATATATATATATATATATATATATATATATATATATATGAAGTAAAATATGAACAGTAAATGCAAACTTCTCTCCATCTTATCCTTTCTGTGTTAGAGGTTGCACAGTTAGAACAAATTGTTATAAAACGCAATTTATCCTATTCCACCACCATCTCACACGGAGGAATCCGTGAAAGCCGCATAAACATAGATACGCCATCCGGCGGGAGGTCGGCGAAGCCGCGTTCAGTATTTGCATGCTTCCTTCCGATCTGTCCTCTGCACAGCCAGGTGCACGTCGGTACCCTGATGAGTCTAGTAGAGACGAAACATGTATCTCTGCCGTATCACTGTGGCGGGGAGGGTAAGTTTTGACTTTTTTCTCGGTATGGTGGTACAGGTAGGCTATCATCTCGATGGTGGTGGAATAGGATAAATTGCGTTTTATAACAATTTGTTCTAACTGTGCAACCTCTGACACAAAAAGGATAAGATGGAGAGAAGTTTGCATTTACTGTTCGTATTTTACTTCATTCTATACAAGGAGCTGCATATAGTTGTATTTTTGCTGAATGTGATTTCAGCAGTACAACGGCATAATGTGGATATAACAACTGCTATTGCATCTCACACGGAGGAATCCGTGAAAGCCGCATAAACATATATATATATATATATATATATATATATATATATATATATATATATATATATATATATAGGTATTATTATTCTAAAAATGTGTGTCAAACTCGGAACCTGTGAATTATTTATTTTCCGAAAAATTAAGAAATAATTAAGATACAATGCTTACTGGAAATTATTTGTATTGTTTTATATTTTGAACATCTATTAAAAAAAATTTTTTTTTAATCGATGGATCATTTCCGATCTCAAAAATAAAAATTTTATTTTGGATGAAAAAAACGTTTTTTTTTTTCAAAAATTCATAATGGCATGGCAACTGAATATTAAGGGCTCAAATTTGCAGAAGATGCTTGTTAATATTTGTACTTTACCTGTGAATTTTTTGGATCCAAGAAATACATTTCCATACGATCTGAGAACCTTCGAAAATAGGGCCGAATCTAATCGAAAATAGCTGCTGCAAGCCCCTGTCGGCGGGTTGCCATAGTTCAGGCGCATTATTCATTGGCGCTTCAAGGAAACTATGCATCACAAGTAATATTTATAATATTGATGTTGTTTTATTAATTTGTTTAGTCATGTTTATTATTAATTTGTTTATTAACAAAATTTGTACAAAAAATTATAGAGAAAATCATACAAATATTCAATTATATATATTACATATTCTACGTAATTTTAATTTATTATTAAATATTTATATGACGTATTATATATTATTATTATATTTTTATATGATTTGCTTATAGAAATTTTGATAAAAATTTTGTTAATAAACTATTAGGTAGTAATAATATAAAGAAAAAAAACAGTATAATAGGTAACATATATTAACACATAAAATATTTGTATGATTTTCTCTACAATTTTTTGTAAAAATTTTGTTAATAAACTGTTAGATAATAATAATATAAAGGAAAAAAACAGTAGAATATGTAATATATAATTGAATATTTGTATGATTTTCTCTATAATTGTATGTACAAATTTTGTTAATAAACAAATTAATAATTAATATGACTAAACAAATTTTTAGTATCATATAAATTAATAAAACAACATCAATATTACAAATATTACTTGTGATGCATAAGTTTCCTTGAAGCGTCAATAAGTAAGGCGCCTGAACTATGGCAACCAGCCGACAGCGGCCTGCAGCAGCTATTTTCGATTAGATTCGGCACAATTTTCGAAGGTTCACAGATCGTATGGAAGTGTATTTCTTGGATTCAAAAAATTCACTGGTAAAGTGCAAGTATTAAAAAGCATCTTCCGCAAATTTGAGCTCTTAATATTCATTTGCCACGCCATTAAGCATTTTTTTAAAAAAAGTTTTGTTCATCCAAAATTAATTTTTTTTAGATCGGAAATGATACATCTAAATCCATTTCACGCATTAAAAAAATTGATCTCCATCCGGTGAAAAATTATTGCAATTTTTTTGGTGCAAAAATTGGTTTTTGCAAAATTTCTCGGCCCACGATTGAAAAAAAAATTTTTTTTAATACATCTTCAAAATATAAAACAATACAAACAATTTCCATTAAAATTGAGATAATTAGGAAAGCGGAAAACTGTGGTTGAATTTTCAAATTTGACATTGAATTTCTCGGAAAATAAAAAATTCACAGATTCCGAGTTTGACATACTTTTTTAGAATGATAATGCCTATATTTATGTTAAACTTTAAATCGGTAATTTGTTAATAAATGTCTTTAAAAAAAAACAAAAACCGTAAATTTTGTCGAAAAAAAAATATATCTCGATAACTAGTGACGCCACCTATAACTTATATTATATGAATCGATAGGTTTTTTAATTCTCTACAACATTTTTCGATGCAACTTTTACTTTTTGAGATAAACTGAAAATCGTGACCATTTTTGGTCCGCCATTTTTTTGCACAGATTCTTTCAGAGTTACCATCGAGATATGTTTTATATGATGCCGAAATAAACAGATTCCAGTAAAAAAAAACAATGTTACATTTTTGTTACTGACGAAAGTCTATTTTCCATGGAGTATAAGCTGAGCTGGACTCTCATATTTTAGTCCCAGGAATTTGCGCTAGGGCTTTATAGAGACTTTTTAGAGACATCTCTATATAGACTGCTATAAAACAATTAAATATTACTATCAGGTATGCCTATAAAAAATTTTAGACTGTTTTCTTCAAGAAATAAAAAGTCATTAACCAAAAATACACGAAGCTAAAGATTCTGACGTAGAAGCATAGACATAATTTTGAGCTTATTTGAAGGGCAAACGAATTCTTAGAAAACTGAAAAAGATCACAAAAACTGTTTTGAACAAAGAAGTGAACAGGTCTCTTTGCGTAGGGCTACATTATATTTGAGAATTTGTAACATCAACTGCTTTTATTAAAAGTAAAAATGAAAATATAAAT
The DNA here is from genome assembly GCA_034092305.1 of Diaprepes abbreviatus. NCBI lineage: Eukaryota > Metazoa > Arthropoda > Insecta > Coleoptera > Curculionidae > Diaprepes > Diaprepes abbreviatus. The sequence continues at coordinate 1,116,754 of JASJET010000288.1, read as the reverse complement.
CAAAACCTTCTTCAAGTGAAAATGTGTGTAAGCGACTCAAATTCCGGATAATTTATTTAAATATATAACTAGCTATAATATTTGGAACAGCTGGTGCATGCAAAAGACAGGAATTGTATAATATGAAAACAGAACACATTGGAGACAGAAGGTCGTTTATTATGCTCAAAATTCTCGCTATTAAAACAATTGTTCATCGATCCCTCAAGATTATTAATTAATCAAAGTAACGAGAATGAATTATTTAAACGTTATAGAAAATATATAAAATAAATATCAGAAAATTCAAAGTAGTTATTTATTCTTGGCAATGCAGAACAGAAAATTTTTGCTAATCAGGTATAAGTTAGGAATATAAGAGGAAGATACCCTTGCAGGATTAAAGAATGTCTAAATGTGCAATGACAAAATCCGTTCATCTTACTTCTTTCTGGTAATACTACAAATTTTATTATCTTTGAATTTTGCCGACTTCGATTGATGTCGAGCGCCTTCGGCAGCCAGCGTAAAAGGAGATAATAAAAGCGTAAATAAACAAAGGGTAAAGATAAATATAATATACTAATGTTTATTAGTATTAGAGATATTTATAAGTACCTATTTGTACATTTTATTAATTTGAAATAGGTTGCGTTATCCCAACAAATGTGCTTTGTATCAGGGATACTGATATTTGTTATCTTGTGAATCACGTAGTAGATTTTTATAAAGAATTTTAGTAAAAAATATTACCAAGTTTAAAGTTATTTATTTTTTAAAATCAGACTTATTGACGACAAAGAAGAAATGGCAGTGAGATTTTACTGATATCCAGTTTATTAAATAAAAAACGGAAACCTCGACAATGATAGCGCACTAGTTTCTATAAAAAAACGGTCAGGATTGGAACTTCTGATCAATCGAAAATCTCAGTACAAAAATATGACGAATATCTAAATATTCCTACAGAAACTCCAGAGAACATGATTTTGATGCTTTTTTACTTAAAATACCTCATGTTTTTTTTTCTTTAAATACCCGTCTCGATCTACTAACAAGATCTGACTATTTTTTTTAAATATAAATATAAAACTCAACGGTAATAAAGATAGAGGGAAATTATTGAAAAGCTTGTAACCAACACATTATTTAAAAATATATAGAGTGTTAAACCTATAAAAAAAAACTGACTACGCCACTGAATTCTATATGGAAAACCCCAATAGTTCTATTTTTAACTTTGCAATATGTTGCTAGATAACAGAGATACGAGGGGTGCCCCAAAAAGCATAATTTTCACAATCACTTTATATCTCCAAAACAAAGAGGTTTTTGAAAATTCTGTTAGTGGCATCGTTGGTTTCCTAAAAAAGTAGCACGATGCTTCGAAAACTGTATCCTTCTATTTTTACTAATAACAGAGTTAACCCGTAAAACCATCGAAAATTGAACACCCTGTCCAGTAAAAATAATTAAGACGTATTTTTTTATGTCCTGAATTATACTTCTAAGGGATAAAAACTACCTCTCAGCCTTTTGTCGTAGTAATACGAATAGATAATGAAATAAAGACAAGAATGCAAAGGTCGATGGTTGAAATATATATTTCAGTAATATTCTACCGATACGTTCCGCCCGAAAATAACTACAAATATTAGTACCAAATTATACATAGTACGTTAACACAGGGTGTCTGGGAAAGATGCCAGCGGACCCACTGATGAGTTCAACCGTTGGCATCGTGGACGAAACACCGCTGTAAAATTTTGGGTCAATTTATCAGATTGTATATCGTAGTTGCGACATACGACTACAACACTTTCAACACACCTATGTTTTTTCGAGAGAACTGTTCTGTCAAAAACGAGCGAAATTTTAATACAAATAGAGAGATTTTTATCAAAGAGCAGGATTTCTTCAGGTTGACAAAAATCAGGCACTCCACATCACCTTCGGTTAAATAGAAATCAAGATGTTTTGGAAAAAATACAAGAAAAAAGAATTAATTATCTGTGACTTGTTTTGCTCAAATTTATTTGACTGGTTCTGGTTTATAAACCTCTATTAGTTAGTATAGCGTTGGCATAAAGTTCAGGAGTGGACTTAAAATTTACTTCGCTATTTTGCATAAAATTATTTCATTGTATTAAATAGATAGAATAAAAGATGAAAATGTAGGATAAACCAACTTTTTGTGTATTTATGTATACAACAAGTTAATAATTCATTAAAAGAACCAAAGTAAAATTAATGTCAGCGAAATTGGGCTAATACGGCACTTAACAATAATTTACTGATCTAGGAAAATTTCAAACTCCCTACGATTTCGTTTAGGAGATACAGAGTAATTTTGAAAATTATGCATTTTGAGGTACCCCTCCTATCTCGGTTATCTTGCAATATATCGCAAAGTTAATAATATAACTATTGGAGTGTTTCATATAGGGTTCAGAGGCGTAGTCAGTTTTTTTATAGGTTCAACTGTTTCGGAGAAATAAACCAAACCTGCCTTTTCAATAAGACACTCTACATATTTTTCAGTTTCTTCTTAATAGTAGCAGGCTTTGTAAACTGTGAGAACAATGAAAAATTCGATATGCTTGTTTGATATATTCAGTGTAACGAAAATGCAGTTGAAGAGCTAGAAGTGTATTTTAACAAATTTGAGAATTTTTGTATTTTTTTCAATTTGAATTTTATAAATCCCTGTAATTCATAAATATTCGGAGAGAAGACAGCCAGATAATAGAATGTTTCTGGAGATAAAATCAAATTTAATTCAACACGGTTAATATTCTAAACCATAATCTAAAATCTACTAGGAAAACCGCGAGATTGATGAAATAACTGTAGTAGCTTCGATTGAAGCAAATCCAAGTAGTTCTTGTAGAATAGTAGAAGGTTTTGTAGGTGTTATTAAGTGATGGGTTCAAACAATCTCAAAAAAATTCAAGTTTAAACGATATAAATATCACCTGGTGCAAAATTTACACCCTGGTAAAGCACAACGCTGAATAGAGTTTTGAATACTGAATCGACAAAATAGTAGGTTTTGGATTCAGAAAAAGCAACGTGTAATATTTCAACGAGAATGGCAAGGCAGGTTTGGCTTTAGCGTTTCATGTTTTATACTTGGAACAAAAATCGTATATAATATATATGAAGACAGCCTTACCGTTAATGGAGATTTATAAATAGTTCCGGAAATAAGAGAAGAAGTATCCTTAATGCAACTTAAGAACCTGTACCTGCAAAAAAATGGAGCTCCCGCTCACAATGCGGACCTATCTGAACACTAATTTTCCTTGTCGCCATATTGGGACAAACAAACCCATAAGATGGTCACCCAGGGGCCCTATCCTCGAACTGGGGAACGTGAAGTGAACGGTGAAAAGGTGGCGAACGCGTATTCTTGAAATGTTCATCACTCATATCTTCGTTCGCCCGGTGGAAGGCAAGCGAACGGTGAAACATGCGCAAATGAAATGTCAGCCGCTAAATGACATATTTAACGCACGAATTTCAAAAACAAAATAGTATTAAAAATTTTTATTTTATTTTTGGTTCTTCTAAATAATTCGTCATTAAAAAAAAATAATATGTTGACGAACCGTTTCTTTAAGACGTTTTATTTTTTGAATAAACAGTTGAAACGTTAATTAGGTGGTACCCCGATATTTTTAATATTTTCAAATTTTTTAATAAAATATCCTTAGAAAGTTGAATATGTCTCGCCAATATTAAGTAAATTTGAAATTACAGACATATAAAATTATTACAGGAGATTCTGTTCATAATTCAATTGTATGAGTGTGCTATTTAAAAATGTTTTTCTGGGGCCAGTTCTGCTTATGGATTTAACATAAATACTTGTGTCCATAACAGCCGAATATCTTAGTTTTAAACAGTTAAGTCTAACATAATTATTTTCACGACACAACTTATAATAAATTTGAGAAATAACAATTTGTAAGCTATCTGAAACTTTTATTTAAATAAGTAACAACTTTTATATTTAAAGTATGTTAACTACAGCACTTAACTTAATTAGACTGTGTTAAACACTATACGATACTGCAATTAAATAAATATAATTACAATTTATCGAGACATATAAATATGAACCCTACAGACCAACGAATGAGGTCCTTCAGCATAAAAACCTTATTTAGGGTACATAAAATAAAAAATATATACATTTAAAGTTGAATGTGAGATCCGCCAGTATCTTTAATGGACGTCTTCTGTCTGGCCTTTGGTTTCGGTCCCTGATCATAAACAGTTTCACTGTCATTCTTCAAGTTTCAGGTTTTCTTTCAAATTTACTTGTCAGGACAGGGCATCTCGCAGTAAGAGGCTGGACACTTTGTGAATTCATACAATAAATAACTGATTGGATAGTTTCCGTAGTGGATTGGGAGGATGGCTTTTAGTCATACTACGTAGAGTTGTAATTTCCACCGTTTCAAGGTTTATCAGTGCTGACTTTCTGAAATTACTGTCAGTATATTACTTTGTATATATGATTGCTGCTTTTCTTGATATCCCTTTTTCTTTATATATTAGAATCTTCAAGTACTTGGCTCTTTGTATGCATGTTTGTTTAACAGTTCTAGAGTGTCAATTTAAGATAAATTTAATCCAGGCAAAGTACAAATATTCTAATGGCAATTAATAACTTCACAAAAATAACAACAGCACTATTTTTTTTTTACTTTTGACGATTAATTTAAAGTACCAAAACTACTTTTTGCCTAAAATGGCAACAAAATATACTAAGGACACTTTCGGTCTGACAGCTCAATTCAATCTGTCATCCATTTTATTTTTTGAAATTCTCGGGTTTTAGCACGTTCATATCTGGCAACATTTGCGTTTCAAGAATACGGCTTTTACTGTCAAAAAGTTCACATCGCCATTTACATTACCTTTCACATCACACTTTCGAGGATAGGGGCCCAGGTATCCCGATTTGTCGATTTTGGGCTTCTACCCCAAAAATAAGCAACAACATTTTTTTTTTAATTTAACGTAATACACAACTTTTTGTTGTTATAAAGTATATTTTATTAAGAATCCGAAAATATACTTAACCCTTTTTATGTTCATCAATATACTATTGATACCAGTAATAGATTTTTGTTTCTTTAAATACCCGTCACTAACAGGGTCCGATGTTTTATAAAAAAAATAAATTTTAAACTATAATAAATATATAAATAAACTATAATAACTAATAATAAATATATAGGGAGTCCCATTAAAAAAAAAGGCAAGTTTGACTTATTTTTCCGAAACGGTTGAGCCTGAAAAAAAAAGCTTACTACGCCATCGAACCTTACACGAAAAACCCCATTAGTTTTATTTTGTAACTTTTCAATAAGTTGCAAGATAACCAACATACGAGGGGTGCTCCAAAATGCATAATTTTCAAAACGAAGAGGATTTTGAAAGTTCTGTTAGTGACATCGTCGGTTTCAAAAAAAGGTAACACAGGGCCACGGAAACCTTATCCTTCTATTTTTACTAATAGCGGAGGTAGCCCATAAAACCATCGAAAATTAAACACCCTATACTCCAACATTACAGAATGAGACAAATCTGACGTGGACCCTGAGAACGTTACCTTGTAAGTTGCAGTTAAACATAGGTTAATCATAAGTTTAATTTTGTTAATTTGGACCATTACATCACTTTTTTTATTCTTATCATATCTGACAATATTCAAATGTTTACCTTAAAGGATTTCGGAGAATTTAAAAAGAACCAAATTTTCTTCAGTTTTCGACAGCACAGGAAATTTCTCGAAGCAGTTTTAAGTAAAAGTATTTTTTTATACGATAATTTCATTTACAAAATATAAAATAAGAATAAAAAACGATACTTAGACCCGTAAACTTTCAATCTAATAGAAATTTGCTTTTGGTGGCATTTTATCGTATTTGTTTAACATGAAATAATCTGTAGCAGTATTCTTTCTAATTTTAACATATTCTTCCACTGTAAAAACGGATTTCGTGACAAGCAAGTTTCGTTGCATATATTAGAATGTGTTTTTATTTAACTTTCCTAAAAGTCAAGCAACAGGGAAAAGATTTATAACAGAATAATAAATGACAGAGTTTACAGATAATGCGTGGCGCTTGGTAGTATTCTCATTTTTTAGAGCTGATATTTGATGAGGTTATTCTCTGTTGTCTTCAAACGCGACGAAATTTTTGGCATGACTTCCAAAATCTAAACAATAAATTCAATATACAGTCTGTTTCAACACAAACGTGACGGCTATTATTCAGAAAAAAACACCGCAGCGCCATCTCTTTTTTTTTGTAGTAATCTTTGACTAATTTCCTAACACGCAGTATAACTTCTACCGGTGTTTAGCATTAGTAATTCTAATGAACTGTTTATGAGTGAAATGTACTTTAAACGGTACCAAGCAGTGTTTCTTGTTCAACATGCTAAAAGACCGAAACTATCATATAAATCGGCTGCAAAATACATAAAAAAGTTTTATCAAGAAATGGGTGAAATGATATTTAGACGTTGGGAACGTGAACACTCTGCCAGAGAGGGGGTCAAGCCGAGTGACAGCTAAAGAGCAGGATAAAGTGATTCTTTGTCTTTCTGGGGATACTTCAGGCCTTTCACTGCGTTCTGCTTAATCCAAACTACGTCAGAAAGGAATAGATATATCCCTAAATAAAGGGTGTTTTTTTATAGAGGTATAGAACTTTTAAATGGAATAAAACAAAGATGAATTTTTTAAATTGACATGAAATTTACTTTATTCGAAAGATAATCTTCTGGCATTATAATTTAAATATGACTTCTGGCATATGACCGCCACGGCTGGCTCGGACGTAGTCTAATCTGGAGGTCCAATTTTCGATGACTTTTTCCAACATTTGTGGCCGTATATCGGCAATAACGCGGCGAATGTTGTCCTCCAAGTGATCAATCGTTTCGGGCTTATCGGCGTAGACTAGCGACTTCACATATCCCCACAGAAAATAGTCTAGCGGCGTTAAGTCGCACGATCTTGGAGGCCAATTCGCGGGTCCGAAACGTGAAACTATGCGGTTACCAAACGTTTCCTTCAATAAATCAATTGTGGTACGAACTGTGTGACATGTTGCGTCGTCTTGTTGAAACCACAGCTCCTGCACATCATGGTTGTTCAATTGATGAACGAAAAAGTCAGTAATCATGGTTCTATAGCGGTCACCATTGACTGTAACGTTCTGACCAGCATCGTTTTTAAAGAAGTACGGACCAATGATTCCACCAGCCCATAAAGCACACCAAACAGTCAGTTTTTCTGGATGTAACGGTGTCTCAACATACACTTGAGGATTATCATCACTCCAAATACGGCAGTTTTGTTTATTGACGTATCCATTCAAACAAAAGTGAGCTTCATCGCCAAACAAAATTCGCTTATGAAAATCGGGATCAACGGCAATCTTGTTTTGGGCCCATTCACCGAATCTACGCCTTGCTAGGTGATCGTGTGGCTTCAATTCTTGCACGAGTTGGATTTTGTAAGCACGCAAACCAAGATCTTTCCGCAAAATCTTCCATAAAGTGAATGGACACATATCCAATTCCTGTGCACGATGGCGGATAGACTGATTCGGGTCTTCATCTACGCTACGCTCTACAGCAGCAATGACTTCTTCTATACGCACTGTACGACGTCTCTGTGGATGCGTATTATCTTTTAGAGTAAACATGGTGCGAAAACGTTCCATAGTTAATCGAATTAATTGCTCTGATGAACGATTATGTTGACCATAAATTGGACGTAGTGCGCGATACGTATTTCGAACAGAACCATGATTTTCAAAATAAATTTGCACAATTTGGAAGCGTTGTTCAGGCGTCAGTCTATTCATGTTGAAATGCCTAACCAAACTAAACATAAATCACTTCGCAGCTGACAAAATGGCCGCCAGTTAAAAAAGTGTTGCCAACTTAAAGTTCTATACCTCTATAAAAAACACCCTTTATAATCGGCAGTCGCCTGCATGAAAACGATGTATCTTTTCGGGCTACTTTGAAGAAACCTTTGTTATCTGAAGAACACGTTCAAAAACGACACAGATGAAACTTCTTTCTGGCCATGGTCTTCTCTGTCGAAAGCTTGGATAAGTCAGTATAATACGTTGCTTCTACATACAGTAACACACTCTAAAAAATGGCATGTTTGAGGATACTTCTCCACACGTCGCCTTTTATGTTTATCGGTATTTGGAATGCTGAAAAAATGTGCATTTAAAAAAATGCTTAATGAGGTTTGCAGAAAAGTCTTTTGGGTCGGACAAAACAACCTGGGTGTTGCAAGAAAATAATGACCCAAAATATCGTAGTAAACCGTGAAGTGCGAAGAAACGACAAAATAACATTACAACCATGGAATAGCCGACAATATCTCCAGGTGCAAACTCTATAGAAAATGTGTGGTCCTATATCAAAATGCAACTCAGAGGAAAGCCAGTGCACACGAAAAAGCAACTCGCTTATCAAATTAAAAATATATGGCGATCTTTACCATCGAATTATGCTGCAAATCTTGTTGAAAGCATGGAAAAAAAGGTGTCAAGCTAAAATAAATAATGATGGCGATTGGACAAAGTACTGAGTAATTTCCCAATAGCCAATAACATGTACTTCAATAAAATATATGAAAAAAAATTGCCAGATTTATTTCTTCTGAAAAAGAACGGTCACATTCTTGTTGAACAGACTGTACAATAATTTGCAATATTTAGGTACTTGATCTTAACATAGGGTGCGTTATTAGAATAAAAGTACTTTACCTTCCTATCAGGTGATTTCTCCCAAGATTTCTTAAAAACACAAAGTACCTTTTTTATTTTCTCCATTTTGGTTCAACGTTTTAAAAGTACAAAAATATTATTTTATTACTAAAAATTTGTTCAATAAAAATAGCTAGTTTATTTTTCTTTTATTGCAAACCTAAAGATATTAGTGGCGATATGCCTAAGCCAACACAAAACTTTGAAATGCCTTGTTCACACGAACACTGCCAAAGAACTTGCATTTGTTATTTTTACTTCTGAAATAGTCTTAAAATCAATAGTGACCTTAAACCTATTACCCATTTCGTACATAATTCATAAGGCAGAATGTGTTAATAACCTCGCTTGTAACATGTTTTTACTGAGATCTTTTTATAGTGTGAAAAAATATATTAGGAACGCGAAGAAAAATAAGAGAGCAACTAATGAGAACGCGTGAAAATGATAGATAAAAAACATTGTATAAATTAATAACAAAATTAAGTAAGCGGATTTTCCAGCCCACTTGCATTTGTTGTAAGAATGGAATTAACATAAATAACATTTTTTAAAACAAATCCGTAATATCCACCAATAAATGCGTACGATCCAAATTCATGTCAAAGATTTATTCTACTGCAAACATTGATAAATCTTAGACAAATTGACTCACGCATATTCATACATAAAGTCGCTCGGTTTTCTGTGACCCAAGCATTGCTGCGATGAATAAATTTTAACTAGAATTACAACATCATACACTTAATTTTTTTATTAAGCCTAGTTGGATATTACAAATATAATTATGTGGCTATTTTAATGTATTTAAAAAACATAATCCATAGGAATAAGACAGGGTGATAGCCTAAGTTCAATACTTTTCAATGTAATCATGGACGAAATCATTGATGAGGTAAAAAGCACAAATATTGGGTACCCAATGGGACACAACACCGTTCAGATTATATGCTTTGCAGACGATGTTGCCTTGACAGCAGATAGCGAGGACAACTTACAAAGAATGCTTTTCCATCTCAATCGAACAGCCAAACAGTATAATATGAAGATATCTGTGGAGAAAACCAAAGCAATGGTAATAGCAAAAGAATCGGTAAGAGGCAAACTAATGGTTGATGACAAACATATCGAACAGGTTGGGAAGTTTAAATACCTGGGAGCACATATAACAAGTAACAGGGCAGTAACGGAAAAAGTACGCACACAAGCCAACAAAGCCATGATATCAGGCCAACTTAGAGACATAATCTGGAACAATAAACATATGACGGTTGTGAACAAAGCAAAAATTTACAAGGTCTGTGTAAGACCGATACTGACCTACGGCGCAGAAACAAGAAATGAAACAACAAAAACAAAACAAAGTATGAGAACCACAGAAATGAAAACGCTGAGAATGATCACGGGAACAAGTTTAAGAGATAGAATAAGAAACGCAAAAATACGCGAGGACAGCGGAGTGGAGGATGTTGTGAAGTGGGTTCGAAACCGTCGTAGGCAGTGGAGAGATCACGTGGAACGAATGGACGATGACAGACTAGCAATAACCGTGATGAGAGAGAAACCAAACACCAAACGGCCGCCTAGACGGCCCCCCAAAAGATGGAGAGACAGCTGGATTTCGACCTCAAACGAGGATCGATGAGGCATTGTGTAGATAACAGAACTTGGTCTACCTAGAAGGAGAAGAAGAAGAAGAAAAAACATAATACAGGGTAAGTAATTTAAGTGTTGCCGATTTGCCAAATTTATTAAATTTACGAATATATTAGAGAAAATTCAAAAATTAATATAATTTCGTTAAATTTAGATTTTACAGAAAAATTTTTCCTCTAGCAATGTTTTACTTTTTCTCTGTCTAAAAATGGCTTGTTAAATTTTTTGTAAAAAAATTATTTAATTTTAATAAATATAGACCTGTATTTTTCATAACTTCTTGCCAAAAATGCACCCAATCATATCCATCGTCCTTTTCTATTCTCTATTACGGCCCTAATTTCGCTTGTATAACGAAGAAATTTAGATTTTCTTTGTGTTAATAACAACAAAATATAGGGAATATAAATCAACAATTTATTTGAAGAGAGGAAAAATAAATACTATAAGGGTAGCAATTGTACGTAGCCTAGTGGTGTATGCTGATTATTTGGGTAAATATTTATCTTCTATAAAGTTCTGTTAGCCACCCATAATGAAGATACAGTGTATTTTACAAAGTTTGGTCAAATACTCCTTTACAGATATGTCCTAAAGTATTTGTGATTTTACATTTCTAGTTGGTAATGACGTTTTCGTGACCATATATGAATATTTCATGTAATAATAATTTCCAATTTGTATAACCAGACTAGAAAATGATCATATTTATTATTTGAAAAAAACCCTGTATAACTTTTTAAAGAATTTAATAACACGTTTTAATAAATGCCTAGAAGATGGGGTGAAATTTATATGGTTGCCTTACCTATTCCTTCTTAGAAGTAATAATTTTTTTGGAAAAATGATTTTTTCTAATAATTTTTTTTACAATATTTTTAATTCTATTTAGCCACTAAATTAAAACAGCTAAAGAGTTCGGCAGTATTTATTTTAATTAATTATTTTCCAAAAAAAATAGTAAAAAAACAATAATTATCGTTGATAAGGCAAGTGTATAAATATCTACAAATAATCTTGTAATAATACCTTAAATACTGAATCAAATATCTGACAAAGACAATTTAGATTAAAATTCCTATATATATATATATATATATATATATATATATATATATATATATATATATATATATATTTATAATTTATAAATTTCACCAATTTTATAATCATATATTTAAGTGTTAAAATGTGTCATTAAATTCTTTAAAAAGTTATAAAGGGTGTTTCACTTAAAGAAAAATATGTTCTAATCTGACCCTGCAAATCACAAATTATTAGCAATATAATATCAAAAATACTTTAGGGAATATCAGTAAGCGAATATTTGGCCAAGTTTTTTAAAACACACTATATCTTCATTATGGGCGGCTAACAAAACTTTTCTATACACTGTTAAGTAGAACACATACAAATACCAATTTTAGCAATAATAATTAAACAAAAACAATAATAAAAAGGATCCAAGAAAATAGATGAAACGATCCTAAATGTTGAAAATGACCTCCATTATTCTTTAAGCATAATCACTCATTATTGACTCTTTTTTGAATATTCCGGAGCACTCGGGATAATTTTGTTACAAATAAGAAAATTCTGTTTTTTAGATACTGTAAATTAGTAGGAGTTAAATAGAGAAAAAATCATTGGGTTCAGTTCAAACGAACGCGCTGGTCATAGTACGAGGGTGGTCCGATAAGTACTTAGCCTCACCGCCCGATGGCGCCACTACCGCAAGAGAAATTTACTATCGTGTAGTACATTCTCGTAGACGGCTACTGTCAAAGTTTCAGCCGAATCGGACTAGCAGCTTGGTTTTGACCGCGTGTAGAAGCGGGAGTGTCCGCGGATTTTAGAGAAATGGTTTTTGATGAGCCACGCCCAGGTGCCCCGAAAAGGGCTACCACGGAGGATAACGTGACAAAAATCCACGATCTCGTATTGACAGACCACCGATTGAAGGTGCGCGAGATAGCTGAGACAATAGGCATCTCAAAAGACCGTGTGGGTCATATCCTGCATAAAATTTTGGGCATGAAAAAGCTGTCGGCGCGATGGGTGCTGCGTTTGCTCACTCCGGACAAGAAGCGCAACCGTGAGACTATTTCAGAGCAGTGTTTGACGCTGTTTAAGCACAATCCGAAGGAGTTTCTGCGTCGTTTCGTGACCTTCGACAAAACATGGATCCACTGGTACACACCAGAGACCAAAGAATAGTCGAAACAGTGAACTTCACCCGACGAACGTGCTCCGAAGAAGGCGAAGACTGTCCTATCGGCCGGAAAGGTGATGGCCACATCGACTACCTGGAGAAGGGCAAAACGATCACAGGGCTCTACTATGCCCAATTATTGGGCCGATTCGACGCCGTATTGCAGAAAAAACGGCCCCATTTGGCGAAGAAAAAAGTGCTCTTTCACCACGACAACGCACCGGCTCACACCTCCGCCGTCGCCACGGCCAAATTGGGTTATGAACTGCTGCCTCATCCATAGTATTCTCCCCGTGCAACGTGCGACTTCTTTTTGTTTTCAAACTTGAAAAAGTCACTCGCCGGACAGAAATTTGAGTCAAATGAGGAGGTTATCGCCGCCACGGAGGTCTACTTTGCAGACCTCCAGAAAACCGGAGGCCTACTTTGCAGACCTCCAGAAAACGTATTTTTTAGACGGGTTAAAGAAGTTGGAGCATCGCTGGGCCAAGGGTATTGAGCTAAAAGGACACTATGTTGAGAAATAAATCGCCACTTTTCCAAAATTTTCGTTTTTCTTATGTAGGCTAATTACTTATTGGACCGCCCTCGTATTAGCACATTATTATAAATACAACTTTTTTATCTTGACTCGTAAAATAAAATACTTAAATCCTAAATTTTGATCCGTAGCAAAATTCTAATATTCTATTTATGGAATAAAATTTCCAATAAGTGTTGGTTGTAACTAAAACCGTAGAGACTAAATTAAAACACAAACTGTTTCCTTCTAAGTAAAGTTTTCCATTTATCTTCATCCGTGAGTTTTCGACACGAAAACAAAGAAATAAAGCTTTTAGGAAAACAGAGCAGAATAAAATAAAACGCTTTCAACGGGTTAATTTAGCAGTGTTCTTGTTCAACTTGGCTAATTAAGAAAAAAGAAAAAGTTAGTTACTTACTGGAAAGAGCAATTTTGATCCTATATATCTTAAACTTGGATGGACTTTACAGGGCAAAATAAACAACACTTTTTGTTGGGGTGGGAAATGAAAAAATCACTTACTATTTCACGTCTTGTTTGGTAGCTCGTTTTGATGTTTTTTATAATATCATATTTTAATAACAAGACTTTTCCGCATACATCAGAGATGGAAATCACAAAGAAAATACATTGCTTGTATGTAGGTCGGTTTCGGTATATTTAGATGACTAAACTAATTCTAATGAATGAAGTTGTAGGAGTATTTCGCTAGTTTGCATACGTGTGTAAATATTTAAACTAAGTATAAATTACTTCATAAAACAAACTATCAAATAAACATAACACATTTTTAAAAAATATATACAGGATGTTATATTACAAATAATAAGACCAAGCCCCACAAATGCTATATTTTAGGAATGTCATGTAACAACTACAATCAGGATGGGCTTTAACAGCAAGCATTTTATCAGAGAAAAATCAATATTTTGAGCAGTATTACTTTCAGTGGATAGAGTAGCTAACAGGGTTTTTTTTTTTTTTTTTTTTTTATATATTCTCGGGTCCGTCCTAAAGCCGGATGCACTGCGACCAGAGTAGGCCTATTGTGCTCACCCTAGACATTATAGCCACTCTGTCAACCTAGCCCCCTGGCTCAATCTGTACAGTCCTGCTAAAGAGTGATTGAGTATTTCTTCCGGTTCCAGTTTTACTGACCCGAAAGTTTGTTGTCTAAATCTCACCAGTGACTCACAGTCACATATGATATGCTTCACCGTTTCCTCGGCTTGTCCACACAGTCTGCAGCCGAGGTTTCCGTTAACAGGGTTGGGTTGATTCTGATTTTCTTAGATCAAAGATCATTGATTTAATTTTAAAAATCATGATTTTTTTTATTTTTAATTTTTGCTTTGAGATTTCCACATAAAACTCATAGGGAACTATTCGAGAGGATTCAATCACATATCTAAAAAAACGACAGAAACTACTCGTTTCAAGTCTACCTTGAAATTTTGTTTTTTTTTTAGTTTTTATCAAGCATTGACATTAAGAATCCAATTTAAATCCCAATCTAAAAACGACCGCCAATAACGACTTCAACCAATTACATTCTTCTTCGGATGCATATCCATTAATGGATGTTTGCGATCACATGCTCCATTACTTCTCTATCTCGGGCGGTATGGATCAGTCTTTGTACATCACGTGACCCTGTCCATTGTCTTATGTTCCGAAGCCAAGACATTTTCTTCCTCCCCATTCCCCTTCTGCCCTCAATTTTGCCGTCACTCATCAACTGTAAGAATCCATATTTTTCGTTTCGCATGATATGTCCCAGATGTTTTTCTTTTCTTGACTACTTCGAGTAGTTCACGCTCTCTTCCTACACGTCCCAGAACTTCCTCATTTGTCTTCTTCTCCGTCCATGAGATTTTAAGAATTCTGCGATACAGCCACATCTCGAAGGCTTCCAGTTTAATGATATTACTCGTTTTTAGGGTCCAACCCTCCACGCCATAAAGAAGCACCGACCATACGTAGCATTTCATAAACCTCACCCTCAAGTCAATATCGAATTATGAGCAGGTAAGCACATTTTTAAGCTTCAGGAAAGCCTGTCGGGCTTGCTCAACACGGCTTTTTATCTCTCTGTCCGATGTCCATTCCTCATAAAGCCATATTCCCAGGCATTTGAACTTGTCCACTCTTTCACTGAGCGCTGCATCAAATGTTATTCCGGAGTTTGTAAATGCATCCAAGTTTCTGGAGATGATCATAAACTTTATTTTCCTAGTATTGATGTTCAGACCCATAGATGCACTGTGTTGTCCAACCATATTTACTACTTGTAGATCATCTATATTTTCGGCTATCAGGACCGTGTCATCGGCATAACGAACTCTGTAGCACTTTCCTAGACGACGGTACAGACAATCAAAAATTGTCACTTTTTTCGTTTTTCTAATAAACAATTGCAATTTTACAAAAACTATTGAACCGACAGCACCCAACTTCCGCACACCTTTTGAGCACTTTAAAACTCACATTCTAGTAAAAGTTGAAAACAATTCAGTAAATATTAAGAAAGTTATTAACAATTGAAAAATAAGCCATTTTTAATGTTTAATTTGCAATAACTTTTTTGTTTACAGACCAATTTGGACAAATAAAAACTCATTTTGAAGATATTTTCAGGACGTATAATTCATCTCTGGAATATTTTTCTCTAAATCCCGTAGATTTTCCGTATAATCCAAAACACCGGGGAAAAATTATTTTTCGACCTATTTGTTACAAAAAAAAAACAATGTTCCAACCAAAATTTGTTGAGACACGAGATGAGACGTCATTTCTACCACCTTTCCCTACCCATTTTTGGGCGCAGGCAGTATTTGAGGTTTTTTTAACACTCCGTTTCCTAGGGTATTATTTAAATTTATTTTTTTTGATGCATCCGACAAAACACCTAAAACATACGAGTATATTAACATTTTTAATACTTACTTTTTGAAATCAGTCATTGCCAAATTTAAATGAATATATAAAGGTTGTGTATCGACATCTCATAAGTAATTGAAATGTAATGGAAAACTATGAATACAAATTTCTTCCAATATCCGGTTTTATTTTCTTAAAAGTTAGTCACTCCGTTTTTTATTAAAGAGATTTCATGTATATAAACATATTATTTCTGTACATATTTTGAATGAATAATTAAAAAATATTTTTTTGTCTTATTCATATAATTTTTTTTAACTGGAAAGCCAAGAATATAATAAAATCTATTCAAAAGAAACCAAATAAATCAAGATTTTTGATCCTTGATTTCACTTCAGTGGGAAAATGTAGAAACTCCCGCAGAAACCCGATAAAGTCACATACTGGATACGGATATAACCCTCTAAAATGATATCTTGCTTACAGGATAGCGTGCATTGTAGATTTCCAAAGAATTTAAAGATCGAGAAAAGGATAAAACAAGAAGCTAAATTCATTTTGATTATTACCTATCAAATATTAAGTCACTAAAGACTGACCGAAGTGTTGGCAAGAACTACATATCATTTAGCTACCTGAACAACGAGTGAGCTGATAATTTGACACCTTGTGTAAAAGTGTTAAATGGGTAATACTACCCTGACCAGTATTAGGCAATGATCTGTATGTGCCCCCTTTAGCCTGCTATAATTAACACGCATGCTTAAAATATAACACTAAAAATTACTTAATTGAATATCAAGAATGTGGAATCCTCTTAAAGTTATTGTCGTTTCCTGTTGAAAGTTGAATGAATTCTTTAGCTGCACTTGCAAGGTTGTATAAAGTGGGTTTAATAACAAAAAGCAGTCGAAAAAGGAAATGCCTTTAGATAGCGTTGCGGTGTACCAATATAAAAAATCTGGTTAAAGCTACGTGTGTTGTGTGGTACGAGGCTTATCATCGTATATAAAAATTTGAATATGATACAAATTACAATAAAAAAATAAATATGTTAACTAATTTTTCTGTAAATTAGAAAACAATAATTGGTTGAAATACAAAACGGGATATGTCTTTTCGAGGTGTCAAAATATTTACAAAAAAATGTATTTTTTAAAATCGCCTATGATTATTAATATCATATGAATTTTATCCTAGTATTCTTCCTAATAAAACCAATGAACAAATTTTTATTATTATATAGAGTCAAACCGTCAACCATTTCTAGCCCTCACAATTTAAATTTCGTATACACAGACCTATGCTGATAACCTGTGTGTCATTTTGTGCCCTGGTCACGATATCCGAGACCTGGGGAGGCCAATGATGCGAGCTCTCCAGATCGCAAAACGATGGTGCCACAGGAAAGGGCTCGGAATAAACTCGGACAAGACCGAGGTGGTCCTCTTTACAAAAAAGAGGAAAATGGGGAGACTTCCCACAATTACATTGGTGGGAAGGACTCTTCAACTTAAGGGGACAGTTAAATACCTGGGAGTAATTCTGGACTCACGACTGAGGCTCGAACCAAGAAAGCCATATGTGCTTTCTGGGCTTCTAAACGAGCCTTTGGGTGTTCATGGGGACTGACACCTAAAGTTCTATTTTGGATATACACTATAGTAATCCGCCCCATGATAACGTATGCCGCTTGTAAGGTGGCGTAGTATAACAAAGCGCAAACACATTCTTCAACTTGAAGAAGTTCAAAGAATGGCTTGTGTGGCAATATTGAGTGCGATGAGGACTGCTCCCACCAGGACTCTTGATGTTCTGGTGAGCCTACCTCATCCTCATTTATACATAGAGAACGAGGCCCTGAAGACTGTTTATCGTCTCAGTTGCCTAAGACATCTTGGAATTGGAACGGGCGGCTACTCGGGTATCTGAGAAAGCGCAGTGGAGAAGTGTCCATGACTCCCCATGAGGACAGATTACATGATGCCACTTTTAAAACCTAATCACTCCTTGGAGATATTTATGCCAAGTAGAGAGGATTGGGAGGAAGAACAAAATCTTCCGAAAAATGGATCCTGGTGGTATACTGTTTGGATATCGACAAGATGAAAGAGCCGGAGCCGTAGTATTCAGCGGGATCACAGGAGTCAGAGAGTACTACCCTCTCAACAATGTGCTGCAATCTTCACAGCGGAAATTTATGCTATTCTGCAGTGTGCCCATCTCTGTGAGAGGGATATAAACAGGAATAGGGTAATAAATATATGCTCAGACACTAAGGCTGCGATATTGGCTCCGAAGTCCAGTGTCATAACTTCGTGACTGAGGTCTGAGTGCAAGGGCGTACTAAATGGTGTGACAAGGAACAGCTGCACAGTCAGACTCGTATGGGTCCCGGGTCACTCGGGCATACGCGGAAATGAGGAAGCAGACCGTCTGGTAGAGTTGGGTTCGGCAACTGAACCGTATGGACCCCAACCAATACTACCTGTCCCAATTGCTATTGGCAAAAAGGAATTAAAATCGTTGATCTACAACCACCAAGCACAGAAGATGCCAAATGGGATTTTGGCGAAACGTCTGCAAATTTCTACAGGAAACCAAACCAACGAACGGATGTATTCCCGGATTAATACTGAATCATATATATATATATATATATATATATATATATATATATATATATATATATATATATATATATATATATATAGCCAAGGAGAACTGGATGAGAGAGAAGTGTATCGAAATGAAAGATCTGGAAAGGAAACATGACACATTCAACATGTACAAAAAGGTCAGAGAAATAGTACGTCTATATAATAAGAATACCACTAATACCCTTGTGGACCCTGATGGTAAAATTATCTTGGACGAAAAAGAAATTTTTGAAACATGGGTTAAATATGTGAAAGAATTATTTGATGATGACAGACCGAATGAACACAACTCCGATGATCTCGCTAATATAGAGGCTGATATAGACATGGGACCGGAAATTCTAAACAGTGAAGTTCTATCTGCCATAAGATCTGCCAAAACCGGGAAAGCCATCGGGCCTGATAATGTTCCAACCGAACTGTTACAAATGATCCATGAGGAAAATATAGGAACCTTGGTCAAACTGTTTAATATCGTTTAAGCGACTGAAGATATACCGGAAGATTGGCTGAGGTCTGTATTCGTCCCAATCCCAAAAAAACAGCGAGCAAAGCGATGCAGTGAGTACAGACTAATAAGTCTAATGAGCCACACTTTGAAGGTCTTTCTCAGAATCATCCACAGCGGGATAAGATCTAAATGCGAAGCAGATTTGGATGAAACCCAATTCGGATTTAGAAACGTCCTAGGTACTAGAGAGGCTTTATTCACTCTAAATATACTTCTGCAAAAATGTCGGGACCAACACAAGAATGTATTCGTATGTTTTGTCGATTACGAGAAGGCCTTCGACAGAGTACAGCACAGAAAACTCATAGACATTTTAAATAACGTAAGGGTAGACAGCAGAGACGTAAGAATTATAAAAAATCTATATTGGCGGCAGAAAGCAACAGTAAGGCTAAATGGAAAACTCACAGAAGAAAGTAAAATTCTGCGAGGCGTCAGACAGGGCTGCATACTATCTCCACTGCTTTTTAATATATATTCAGATAAAATCTTTCAACGGGCTACTCAAGGACAACGAATGGAGAATATATAAATACAATACGATATGCTGACGACACTGTTATCCTAAGCGACAAACTACAAGACCTGCAACATTTATTAAACTATGTTAACACTGAGGGTCAAGAAATGGGGCTCAACATAAATATCAAAAAGACAAAATTTATGGTCTTTAGTAGACAACCTCATCTTACTGCTTCAATACAAATAGAAGGAAAAAGTATAGACAGGGTGACTCATTTTAAATATCTTGGATGTTATATCACCGAAAATCTAAACCCAGATAAAGAGATAAGGTGTAGAATAGAGACTGCTAGAGCAACTTTTCAAAAAATGAAACCACTTTTCTGCAATGATAACCTTAACCTAAAACTACGAGAGAGAATGATAAGATCATACACCTGGCCAGTGTTACTATATGGGGCAGAGATCTGGACAATTAAAGCTGCCACGATTAATCGGTTGGAGGCTGTCGAAATGTAGTTACACCGGCGAATTCTGAGAATACCTTGGAAAGCTAGGCAGACCAACGAAATGGTACTCAAAAGGGCCGACACAACTCGTCTACTATTAAACACTGTGAAGTGTAGAAAAATCTCATATCTTGAACATATTCAGAGGGGAGCGATATAGAATTCTTCAGCTAATCATGATGGGTAAAGTAGAGGGACGTAGAGGGGTAGGAAGGAGACAGGCTTCCTGGTTGAGGAATATTCGTGAATGAACAGGTATACGTAGCGCGGGGGAACTGTTCCAGCTAGTGCAGGACAGTGAAAGACTTGCCAATGTAATTGCCAACGTCAGGGGGACCTGATATGGCACTTGAAGAAGAAGAAGATATATATATATATATATATATATATATATATATATATATATATATATATATATATATATATATATATATACAGGAAATGTTTTTGGACTCGGCAATGTTCGAGCTGGAAGTCTTTCAGCTATAAAGAATTTGACTGCGCTTCACCATAAATTAAATGCATATCAGCATACTCTGCGTAAGAATGTTCTGCCATATTTTAAAATTATTTTTACTGAAAGGCGATTTAAACAAGTTCCGTCAATAGTAATTCATTATGTAGGACTTAACAGTAACAACCTGATTTTTACCTGTTTGTGTTTACCATTAGTAACTTTTGAGTGTTTCGCATAAAAATCTATTTATCTCGAAAACCGCCAATTTTATCGAAATAAAGCAAGAGTATCTTTTTTGAAGAGGAATGTAATATTTAAAAAATCGGTTTTCAGCTCTCTAGAATGACACCTGTCAAAAATAAAGCCCAACGAGTGTGGCTGCAAGTCCGTTCCTAATTTCTCTGATGATCTAAAACATCTACTGTAGTATGTATGCTTAAAGTAGGGCCATTTTGACCTTCCCTGCATATTATTTGGAATGGAAAAGCTGATCAGCAACAAGTTTTAATTATACCACTAGTTTTAATTATGCACATTATGTAATTCTTTTTTATCATCCTAAGTCACCTTCTACGTGTGTGATGTGCTTTCTAGTATCTTGCATATGTACGAAAATTTATTTTTTATGAATAAGTGATTTCAATGAATGCTTTTATTGTAAAAAAAATTGCAACGAAATAATTTTTTACACGCTTTATATTTTGATAAAGAATATCCTGCTGCCTGCATATTATTATTAATAAAGAAGATAACAGTAAATTACCAATGTCACTTTAGTAATGGTCTCAAAACTTTTTACGCTGAAAAATTCATAAACAAAATATTTATTAAACCTGCAAAATTTAATTTCAATAATGAGCATGTGCATTAAAAAATATTCAGCTGGCCATTAACAGGACCAAAAATTTTTTTATCCTTGTTTTAGCAAAACGTAAACATATCCTGTAAAGCTTATTATACTGAATAAAAAACACAAAACATAAATGAATAGGTTACTTATAAGATCATAAATTCGTTTAAATCATACACAATATACAAGGTAGAAACCAATAGCGTCGTACCAGTACTAGTCGTTTACGAGTAGGGCTATGAAACCAGCGATTTCTAACAGGAAAGTAAGTTGTGCGCATGCCGATAAGTCAGGAATTTTCAAAAATGATGCGCCTCATGAGCACAAACGCATTTTTTCATCCATATTTCGCCATTCTTAGATTCAACAGCCAGCAAAAGTCCGGGTCCATTATGGATATCAGTAAAAAAAAATACATTTTTTAAAGAAATTCGAGCATTTTGTTGTGAATGCGTGAGTATTAATTTCTCAGGAACAAAAATGCTATCGAGATGTGAAAACCTGTCTAAAGAGATATAAGGGAAGCCATTGAAGCACTTAATAACTAAACAGATTACAATTCGGCAACGCAACCCAAACACTGGCAACAGGGCCGATGACGCGCAGCAGGTCTCGCAACCTGATTGGCCAGAACCATTAGGAAAACGAACGTGTCCGACAGCACCCAAGTCGCAGGCGTCAGTTCGCTCGTAGACGCCATACAGTGGGCTTTGAAAATGGTGAATGAGATTTCACCGCAACGTCAGCTGCCTTACAGTCCTGAGAGGGACTCCAGCACATACACTATATATATATATATATATATATATATATATATATATATATATATATATATATATATATATATATATATGATCTCTATGATAATGAAAACTAACTGTGAGCTTGCAAAGAAACTTACGTTAGGCTTTCCTGAAAGGATGTCGTAAGTTTAGACGGAACCTTTCCCATAGTATTTGTCACGGACATTGGGTAATTATTGGAAGCTTCTATGAAAGCTTTCATAAATATTGCTTGAAAAATTCCAGCTTGCTTGAGTGTAAGAGAATAAATACCAAGTAGAAACTTTCAGAACCTTACATGAGTCTTGTCCTACGTTTAAAAAGAGTCTTACATTATCCTCTCCTGAAAAGTTATCGTAAGTTTAGACGTAATTTTTCCGTTAGTATTTGTCACGAATATTAGATAACCACTGGAAGATTCCACGAAAGCTTTCAGAAATATTGGTTGAAAGATTATACAAAGCTTTTGTGTAAGGTTATATATACCAAGTAGAAACTTTCAGAAATTGACAGAGATCCTGATGTAAGCTTTCAAAATATCTTACGTAATGCTTTCCTGAAAGATTATAGTAAGCTTACAAGTAATCTTTCTGTTAGTATTTGTTGCAGACATTAGGTAATTACCGCAGGCTTCCACAAAAGCTTTTTGTAAGGTTTCAAAACTTTCTTGTAAGCTTGTTAAAAGCCTGCTGCAATCTTTCATACTATGTGCTATCAGAATGGGTCTTTTTATGATCGCATTGATAGCGCTTTTATAAATTACTTTTTGTCGATTTATATTTCACTAACTTTCTAACAGGCAATTTGATAATGACACGAGTCAACATTTCGCTTATTAATTTTTCTCTTTGCTTTGTACCTACAGGCGACAGGTAATTTTTTCTGACAAACCCACCTACATCGCTGACTTCTTGCATACATTTTAAGCCTCCTTCAGTGTTTCGAAAGCAGAAAATTCTATATTTTGAAGTTCCAGGGGGAGGGGTGGAGGCAAACAGGAGCAAAAATTTGCTTTTCTACTTTCCCGGCTCTTGATAAACTTACGAAAAAAGTGATACCAGCGAACACTACAACTGTGCTCCTTATGACTTTTGTCGCAACTGCGACGATTATCGATTGGGGGGATGGGACAAAGTTTTTTTGCAGCATTTTTTTTATTGAAATCAGTCATTTAGAACATGTTTTACTATTTTAACCATTTTATCATTTTATGAAGTTAATAATGGGAATTAATTGTTTATACTATTATGTTAATAATGGCTATAATTGTTTATACTACATTATTGGGCAGTATTTTTTACCACGCATTGTTTTAGTAGAATAATTTAAATTCAAGAACTTTTGTGTATTTTAATCTGCTATAATACATTATGTTGTGACACCGCATTACGTCCTGGCTTAACTCCTCTTGGGGGTTACACGAAATGCATATTGAATTTTAATGTATTAGTAATATAGGTGGATTATTCAAGTGTAAAAAATATGAACACAAGCTAAATAACCCTTGACATATACTAAAAACGATACAGATATGCATAAAATATTCGAAGACATGTTGCAAATAGGTGATAAAATGTCTGTTCCAAAAATGTTTGCCCCACCCCCTAATTGCTAATCGTTGCAATTGCTGTCGCAAATAGTCATGCCCCTGATGGAAAGGACATATGACTAGCGATCTATTTTTCGACCGCCGTAAAATGAATGACTGGACGTTTTGTCTCGATATCGGTGGTGGACTCATCAGTGGGATCCACCGATATCTTTCCCAGATATCCTGTATGTCATGCTTTCCACAAAACTCGGACTCCTATTTAGCCAAGTTTTGTCGGCAAATGATGGTAAGATGATGATATCACAATATTGTGACAAAACTCATGAAGGACAAAGTTACACCGATCACTTCTATCTAACTTCAAAAGAAGCTAAGAAAACAAAAAAAAATATATTTACACCTGTTCACCTGCCTGCACCCCTCCGGGACTTAAGAAACATAGAATTTTATATATTTAGGAAACTAAGAGGGGGGGGGGATAAAGCGTATGCAAAAAATCACCATGTAGGTAGGTTTGTCAGTTAACTATAGGGAAAATCTCCCTGTCGCCTCTACTATGGAAAAATTCCTAATGTAATAAGCATAAGAAATATTCGAAAGGTGGTCCTCAGACCATTTTTATGAAACGTTTGATACCAGAGAAAAAAATTTAAACCCCCAGTTTTCTAAAAAAGAGGTTATTTAAACATTTCCCTCTAATTTAATATTGTTTTTTTGCGATTTGGGATAATTTTCAACATTTGCAGGTATATTTGCAGATATATTAAATATTAAGTTTTTAATTAAAAAATATTTTCCCAATATGAAAAAAAAACGGACAATTTTTTCTGTAACTAAAAACCAAATAAGCGTTATTTCTATCAATAGTTTTGAGTAAAAATGGGTCCATGCTCATGGTTTTCGTAATGCAAGAAGTTAAAAATAAACAAGTTCAAATTTCCTTTGTTATTTTAGCTAATTGGCTATATTTCATTCACTTCCTTATACATATATTTTTACATACATATTTACATATATACAGGGCATAACATCAGAAAACTTACGGAGGTAATATTATATGATAAAAAGAAAATTAAAATCTTTATGGTTCTCTAATCTTTTTTATCCACTATCCTATGCAAGCTGATACTTTTCCCGCTTCCTGTTTAACATCATCCAACCAACTTTTTTGCGGTCTACCAGTACTTCTTTTTGTAATTCTTGACCTCTATTGTAATATTTTAAGGGTCTATTTATTGGAATTTTGTCTAACCACGTGACCTGTATAGCTACATTTCATTTGGTTTATCTTTGAGATTAGATCGAGGACTCCTGTTTTTTGCCTGATTTCCTTGTTTCGCCCTTTATCTCTCAGACTACGGCCTAGCATAGCATGTTCTATTGTTTTTTGAGCGGATCCTAATTTGTTGGCACTTTTTCGCGGTAAATTTATTGTTTCCATTCTATATGTCATTTGGAATATTTACATTACATAGGATATGTTTTAGGTTTCCCCAATGCAAATTTCAGCAATTTGGTTTATGTATGTTTATATATATATATATATATATATATATATATATATATATATATATATATATATATATGATGATTCTTCGGGAAATTCATCGATCGATTGTGGGAAAACTATAATTAGGAAGAATCAGAAAATTCGCTAGTGTACTAACGTGCATGGGGGACAGCCGGCTAAAGTATTTTCAAGATGCCGACACTTCCGATTATAGCGGAAGTAGATGTCAACTTGCTTATTTTAAATTGAATGTCATATATTATTGCATTTTTGCTTTCTAATTAAAATTCTAGACATATTTTATGTATAATGTTTTATGCTTAAGTCTCCCCGTTTTGGACGTATTTAAATTTTTATGTCAAAAATGGCGTTTGCGGACCAAAACTCAACTATAAATTTTTCCTATTAGAAGGTCTTTATTACTTAATTTGGGTTAGTTTTCTTGTAGGCGAAGATAGACGTTAGTAGTCTTTTTATGATATTTTGAAAATTATTATTACAGAGTGGTCAAAAAAGAAGGATAAAAATTATATTTGAAAAATCGTCAAAAGTCAATTTCTTTTTCAAATAGAAAGTGCCAATTTTTATAATTTCATCATATTAAGCATTAAAAAAAGGGTAACTTTGTTTAAGGTTATCTATTCCAAAAATTTATAGTTTTCACAATATGGGCAATTCAACATTTTTCTGCTGTAAAAATGCTATACAGCTTTTAAGTTTTGTTATTAGTTGCCATGACGGCGAGGTATGGAGAAAATAAAACAATCGAATCATACAGAATTATCATTATTACTTGCCATTTGACATTCATTAATAACAATCACGCCGGGCGATTAAATTATATGCACGAAGATTATTCAAACTTATTTATTATTTATGGAGAATGCGATAGAGTTATTTCAAGAACATGCGGTACATTCGCGATCCGATATCCGAAGAAACGGAAACCAACACTATCAACTGTTAAAAAGATTTTAAAAAAGTCAATTATTTTATTTTCGCCACGCCTCGCCGTCATGGCCAACTAATAACAAAACTTAAAAGCCATTAGCATTTTTACAAAGAAAAATTTTGAACTGCCAATATTTTCAAAACTAAAAAATTTTATTCAAAGTTACCCTTATTTTTAATGCTTAATATGATAAAATTATAAAAATAGGTTCTTTCTATTTGAAAAAATTAACTTTTGACGATTTTTTAAATACAATTTTTATTCTTCTTTTTTGACCACTCTGTACTAATAATTTTCAAAATATCATAAAAAGGTTACAAAAGTCGAGCATCGTCTACAAGAAAACTAACCCAAATTAAATAATAAAGACTTTCTTATAGGAAAAATTTATAGTTAAGTTTTAGTCCGCAAACGCCATTTTTGACATAAAAATTTAAATATGTCCAAAACGGTAAGACTTAAGTATAGAATATTATACATGAAAAGGCTTGAAATGAAAAGACTATCACCAAAATAATTAATAAACGAACATATAAATTTTATAATAACGTAACAACAAAAAACATAAAACATAAAGAGCAAAAATATGTAGCATGACCTTACACTAGTGAGCTGTCAGAAAAAATAAAATACATTTTAAAAAAGCATGATATTATCGTATGCCACAAGTCACATAATAAATTAAATACATTGTTCACAAATTTAAAAAGTAAAACTCCTCTCGTGAATAAATCAAATGTAATATATTCGATCCCTTGCACAAATTATCCCAAAAAATATATAGGCATGACGAGCCAATTGCTGAAGGACAGATTGAATGGCCATAAATATACGAAAAACACCTCAACAGCGTTAAACAAACACACAGGACAAAAAACATATTTTTGATTATAACAGTACCGTAATAAAAAACAAAGATATGAATTACCAAAAATTACAGATAAAGGAAATGATTGAAATTAAAAAAGATAAAAACACTGTTAACGACAGAATAGATATGAGAAATTTGAGTCACATTTACACAAGCTTAATTTAAACAAAAATATTAAGTATTCGATCCTGTCAAATAAGAATCAAAAATTGAATATCCTCTTAAACATAAAAGTAAACGTATACCTTATTTTGTTTTTTTTTTGTGCATTATAACATATAAAAAATATATAAAAAATAAAACACACTCGCATTCCATGTATCCTCAATATACGATGTAGAGATTGAATTTCATTAGTAATAGAGTAACAAAATGTCAAGGTGTGTACTGGTAAAATTAAATAATTTTTAAAAATTTAAATACTGTTTTAAAGTGTCTTGTTTGTTTTTTTTTAAATTGTAGATACGTTTCTTGTGTGAATGTTTTAATTATATAAAAATATTTTTAAAAAAAATTTTCAAAATGCCTTAAAGAAAGGGCGAAACATCAATTGTTCTGCATTTTTTGTTAAATAAAAAACCTAAGCCCAAGAAAAGACAAAATAAAGAAAAATTATATATATATATATATATATATATATATTCCATTCTATATGTCATTACCCAGGTTGAGGTTAGTTCAGGTATATATATATATATATATATATATATATATATATATATATATATATATATATATATATATATATATATACATCAAATTGCTGAAATATCCTGGGTAATGTATATATTCCAAATGAAATACAGGGTGTTTCCAAATAAGTGCGAAAAATTTTAAAGAACTAATTTAAAGCGTGAAAACTCATATAAACATATGTCCGATAATGCTTAGTTTTTAAGATACAGGGCGTTAAATTTTATTGAACTTTTTTTTTCGGGCGCTACTGACTCGATTTGATTATTCAGTTAGCTTTCCCATCTTATTGTGAAACTTTTGTCTGTGATGTTTTTCTCTAAAAGTCAATAATTTTTCGACATGCATCTCCAATTCAGTTCTGTAGGGGTCGTTGAAGTGACAAAAACATATAGTAGGGTGTTGTCAAATAATTTCACGCCTAATTTGTGATATTGTTTTTTTGTTGTAATGTGTTATAATTTCTGTGAATGTCTGATTGATTTTATGTACTCTTATTGTAAAGGAAGTAAAATAAAAATAAAAATGGCAGAGTTTACAAATGTTTAAATGTCAAATATGCATTTTTTTATGGTCGTGCTAATGGAAATGTAATAGAAGCTCAACAGATTTGTGTTGAATTATATCACAACCTCATCATAACACATTTGCTCATCTTCATCAGCATTTACGAGAAAATGGTACATTTCTAAAACGAACTTCTGATTATAGACGTCGTCGGAAGATAAGAACCGTAGCGCTACAGGAAGCTGTTCTTAATTTAATAGAAGAGTCCACTAAAACAAGTACGAGACAAATTGCCAATATATTAAATATAAGCAATTCCACAGTACTCTGAATTTTAAAAGAACACCATTTGTATCCCTACCATATCCAGCAAGTGCAGGCGCTTTTACCTTAAGACTTTTTGCCGCGTATAATTTTTGCCAGAAGATATTTCAAATGAACGCACAATTTCCCTTTTTTTATCTCGTTTTCTTTGTTTACTGATAACTTTTCAAGGGAATCCTTACGAAATTATTTCAATAATCACATTGCTAAAGGAAATCCGCATGCATTACTTGAAGTCAATTATCAACATCAGTGTTCATTAAATGTATGGATTGGTGTCATAGGCGATTATACAATTGGCTCATGTTTAAGATTAAGATCAAATGGTGACCAATACTGTTACTCTCTCGAGGAAGAGTTACCTGCCCTTCTTCAACAGTTTCCTCTTCCAGTTAGACAGGAATTATGGTTTATGCATGATGGCGCTCCAGCACATTTCAGTATCAATGTACGTCGTCACTTAGAGGCAGTGTATCAAAATCGCAGGATATGTCAAGGAGGCACTCAACACAGGCCTGCCCGATCTCCGGATCTAAATCCTCTAGATTTTTGCATCTGGGGTTTTCTTAAATCTCTAGTTTATGCATCTCCTGTTGAAAATGTTGAAGATTTGAAAAAGCGCGTTACTGTGTTTTGCGAAAGGATAAGAAATACTCCAGGATTATTTTAAAGAATACGCTCTTCAGTGAGACGAAGATCGGATTCTTGCATTATGGCTGGGGTCGGTTATTTTCAATAATTGTTGAAATTTCTGTTATTAATATTTTGTTTCTGTTATTTAAATTCTGTTATTACTAAGTATATTTTTTCTTAGTCCCTGTTGATAAAAACAAATATAAATGAAAACCGATTAAAACAAATACATTATGATTTATTACTTATGTATTTTCTTTTTTTATGGAAAAACTACTGACTTTTAGAGGAAAGCTTAAGAGACAAAAACGTTTCAGAACAAGATGGGAAAGCTAATTGAGTAACCAAATCGAACCAGTGGCGTCCGAAAAAAAAGGTCGAGAGGGTAAAATTTTACACTTTGTATATTATTTCATATAATAATAATTTTTTTATGAGAACTGTAAAAAGTATTATGTGTTCCAAATTGAACTTAATTTCAAAAATTAAAAATAGTAATAAATTTCAAGTCAACTCTTTAATATATTAATTTTTAGTTAAAACAAAAAGAAAAACTTGACGCCTTCTAATTTAATAACAAAAAAGAATAATTATTTATACTCTTTTAAACTATTGCTATTGTGAAAACGAAGCACTTTCGCGACCATGTTCATACAAAACTTTCTTTTTATTGTAATAAAAATTACATGCTAGTAGAATTTAAAACCCAAATTTAATAATTTCATTTATTATCAATCAATTTACATTTCAATATTTTTAAAACACCAATAACTTCTCATCTTCTCTGTAATCCGATTTTTCCCTATTTTCACACATTTCTTCCCTATTTGTATGCAACGGTTCCATAACAATCAGATGTATATTATATTATGCATGGGAATTTCGAACAGGTACTCAAGAGGGGGGCAATCGCCTATTAGTCCGTTGCTGAATTATCCCACGGTCTCGCCCTGTGTAACGGTTACGATACCCTTTGCCTTATGCTCTTGTTCCGACGCCATGTAAATACATTGAATTTCGATTACACTATTGATACAATTTTGATGTAAATAAATAAGATATAATATTTATTTTTTAATTTTTGTTTATAATTATTTAGAAAGTTGAGTTACATATTTTTGTTTATTTTTTAATCGATTTTAAAAGAAGAAAAAAGTTCTCAATTAGTTTGATATGTAGTTTTCTACTAGCTTTTATTTAAATAGCTTGTGCATCTGTCTGTCTGCAATAATATTTTGTATTCGATATTTAGTCAACTTTCACAAGTCCGATTAAGTTGAAATTTTGCATATATTAGAAAAAAATTCGGTATCGTTAGTTAAAATTCTTAAATCGGATAGGTTTTATCCACTGGCTACTACACCTCGCGAAAACCTACTGACAAGATATAATTTCACAACTCTGGAGAAGCGCAGTAACGGGATTCGTGTACTTTTTTTGTATAAACTGGTTAATAACAAGATTTTGGCAATTGATTTGCTCGCGAGACTTCATTTTCATGTTTCAGGGATATATTTTACTGCAATTATTCTGTTCTCAAATCGTTTATTTACAAGTATCTGTAATTCATTTATACACTATATTATATAAGGGGCGGATCCAGCCTCTTTCTTGGGGAGGGGGGGGCGATATCACAAAAGTACAGTATGTCATGCGCAAGCGAAAGTAAATTGCCGACGGGGGGGAGGAGACACCAGAAACATTCCAATTTCTACTGTAAAAGACAGGGTCGGGTGAATTTTTCTGAATTTGAAGCTCTTGGAGAGGGGGGGGGGTGCCAGTAGCATACACATTCCTAGTATAAGAGGCAGAAACGGGTCTGTTTTTCTGAACTCAAAGCTCTTCGGAGGGGGGGGGGGCGATCGCAAACATACACATTCCTATACTCTATTCAAGAACTAGAGAGAGTAATAAAACTGTTACCGAAACCTCCAACGTACCTGCTCCAATGCCGCAGGTAACTGAGGACTGCCGTAAATCTAATTATATTTAAATATTATGAGCTTTTACAAATTTACTGATAGTTCAATTTAATTTTTGTCAGTGAGCAAAGTACACCTTACAGTGTGTCCTTTGTTTGCGCTTGTTTTTATATATTATTTGAGATTAGTGAGATCCCCAAAAGATATCTCTTCCATATCTATATTTATTCCATATTCGTTAAAACAAGGCATTTTTTCCTCAACGAAAAACTTATTGAGATGAATGTTTATGTTGCATTAAGATATCAATATCAAGATAATAATGTTAAAAGCTCTATTGAGATGTGTTCCAACATGACAAGAGTTGGAAAATCTACTATATACCGAATACTGAAGGAGAAAAAAACGACTGGAATTGTTAGTACTCCCAAGCCAAATTCGATCACAGGCAGAAGAAAAACCTCGTTGGAAGAAGAGATGAAAACTGCGATAAAATGAGTTACACATACATTTTATTATGAGAAGCAGATCCCAATCGTCCACAAAATTCTAACTAAAATCAACGAAGATCGGGATTTATCTGAAATTAAAAGAACTGAGTTCTGGAAATTGCCCAGAGAACTTAATTTTTGGTGGGAAAAACCAAATAGGAAATCTGTTCTTATAGATCGTCCGGAAGCTGTCCGTTGGAGAAGGAAATATCTCTCTCAAGTAAAAGGTAGAGTTGCTATAAATAACACGACTTACAAAATTAGTAATTTAACTGAGCTTTTGAAAGATCTCATGATCGGTGAGATAGAGGAACCAATTATAATTAATTTAAGTGAAGATAGTTTCATTGACTTTCATCAAGAATTTGATTTACCAGTGTAAACACAATTTATTATTTAAGTTTTGTTTTTGTTGTATTTAATTGTTTAATGTTGTTTACATATTTTTTTTTTATTTTAGTGTGTATATTTAATTCTATTTAGCCGTAATTTTTTATTATTTTATTATTGCGTTTGTGTCTATTTCTTAAGCGTGTAAATTAATACGTTTATTTTATTTTTTGGGGCTATCGAATTTCCATATAATGAAGTAAATTAAATTAAGATGTCAGTGCAATAGAAATAAAAATAAGTAGGTCTAATTTTAACTGTAACATATAAAAATTATTTACATTTGAATCCCTTTTTAGTGTTTAATTGTAATTCTGCGGATGGTTTAAAAAATAAATAAACTGAAACGTCAAATGTCCTAAAAATCTTTTTAATTAATAATAAAATGACCGATAGCCCCAAAAAAATTTTAATATTATATGGACGAATTTATTTTTTTATATATGTTTAACTTCTTGTATTTTTGACAATGGGTATTTTATAAGTATTTAAATTTTAACTTAGATTATTTTGAGAGAAAAAAGTCACGTTTTAGTCTGAATGTGCCTAAAGCGGTTTCTATGCCATAATTAAAAATACTAAAAATTTAGTTGTGATTTGTGTTAAATATGTCAAAATTATCTATATTTGTATATGAATTACTAAGGAATTATAAGAAATAAAACAATATTATAAAAAATGATTTATTACTCTCTCTAGTTCTTGAATAAACTATAGTATAAGATGCAAAATCGGGTCTACTTTCCTTAACTCAAAGCTCTTGGGGGGTGGGAAGCGATCGCCCCCATCGCCCCACCCCTTGGATCCGCGCCTGCATTATACTTATTGTAGTGTTTGTAATATGTACATAATTTTAGGATTTATGTAACTCTGTTCTTTTTCCTGCCTAATAATAAGGACTTTAGATTGGAAACGAAACTTTTATAAAAAAAAACACATACATTTATATTTATTCATCAGTGTTTGTGGCGATATACATATGTCGACGTTTTTATCAGTCTGCCATTGGCCTTCTATGGTATAGTCACAGATTTTATTATCTCAGAGGCGGTAGCTTTGGCCGTGCCTTTGATATTCAAGGGTTCAATTTTCCTGACATGCTAGCTTAGCAAGCCGCTATATTACTGGTGAAATTGTTAACAGAAGGAAGAATATTGCGATAACACTAATAGCAATGATTAAAATTTTAAAGGTACTCCAGAATATAGTTTTCTATTGACAAAAAGTTAAAAATAAAAGTCCGAGTAGGTATTAATACTCCCTCTCTTTTTTTTTATAAAAAGTGAAGTATTTCTTTAAATTAAGAGGGAAAGGAACTGATTCCATTCTAGTATAACAAATTAGTTATCGTTGATTTTTTTTTGTTGTTAAGCTCTAGTATGGATGTAATGATCCATATTAACATAACCTTACAACCCGAATAATAAATTAATACCTAATTCGAATACTTCCTTAGCATACAAAATGTGGAATGACCTATTTTATATTTGTTACGTTTATACGTAACAAGTATATCTCTGTCTTCAAAGCGACAAGGAAACGAAAGTCAGATGCCACGGACGTTGCCGGTTGCATTCGTATTAGTCTGTATTGTTTCACCAACATTCCAGAATCCGTATTCTGCATTTCAGTCGAGATGCATTTCAATCCGTATTAGCAGACAGAGAACAGACACATATTACGAATGGAAGTGTAGTAAATAGTAAAATAACGCAGAATACGGATTTTTAATTAATCCGAATATTAAATTCATCTGTATTCGTATCTTCCGAATATCAAAATCATATTTACAACACCAGTCCCTTGCATGAATTCCGCAATAGATCATGTTCTATTTTTCGTGTTGGTTTCTCTGATGGATTGGAGCTTTAACCAATAAGAAATTCGGGTCTATCCATGTAGTCATGAGTTTACCACAACAGTCGATAGTTGAATAATTATGAGGACTCCCGACAAAGAATGACGACTTGTTTTTGACCGAATACACAGTTCCTCAAAAAAATCGAAATTTTGTTTGCGGGGACTTAACTCATCTTACTATATGTAATCGAGTATGCTGAAACCGAATCAGAAGTCCAAATAACCCCATCACGTAATAAAAACCCATACAAAGCCCCAAAACCATATATCCCATCAACCCCATAAGCTTAAAACACCATAACCCTAAACTCTAAAACCTTTATAATCCTAAAATCCCATAACCCAGTGAAAAAGAGACTAATGCGCGTTCAAGCAACATCAGTGATGTTTTTCCGAATGTTTAGTGGTGCTATAAACCTAACAAAATTGATCCTGTTTGTTGTGATCGTCATGTTCATGTTCTCCATGGATTTGTTTGGCTATGTTACGTCTTGAAGCTGTAAACTCTGTAGAGGTCAAGGTACCCACCTCTACAGAGTTGAGGTCACATGATGACGACGCCTGCGGGCCCACTTGCTCACTCTGACCAGCCGCCGATACTGAGTATCCGACTCCCTGTATCCTAATTTTTTTTTGTGTATTTGCTATGACGGCATAAACGCTGTTATACAGGGTTTCTGCCGGATCACGGAATAACTCCGCTGCCCACCGTCAACCACGTAAAGGTGGTCTGGATTGAAACACACAAAAAAAAGTTTTTTTTTAACACTGATAAAAGCGACCCTTTTGACTCGTCATCTATGGAGCTATAGTGCTAGAGAGTTATGGATTTTTGAGGTTATGAGGTATTAGGATTATGGGGTTCTAAGGTTACGTGATCATGGGAATAAAGGCCATAGCTGTTTCAAACATACTGATCACTACTTGAACGCGCATTAGTCTCTTTTTCACTTGGTTATAGCGTTTTAGGATTATGGGGTTTTAAGGCTCAGATGTATGGCGTTTTAAGGTGATGTTGGGATTGTGAGCTTGATGGGATATATAATTAAAGGGCTTTGTTTGGGTTTTTATTGAATTTTATGATTTTTAGCCCATTTTTTAAGGTTAGGAAAAACCTGAAGTGATCGGGTTATTTGTACTTCGGATTCGGTTTTAGCACATTCGATTAGGTATCAGGATCAGGTCCAGCAAACAATATTTCTATTTTTTTCGTGGAATTGAGTTATGATTGTTTTAAGAAAATTTGTAATAAATTCTCAGTGTTTTTCATTTCTAAAATGAACTATTAATTGTTATCAAACTGAAAATGATGGTAAAATTTCGCTACAATCGCGTCTTATTTTCCAAATGCATTTGCGTGAAGCTTAATGTCCATTACAGCCCGCTTGGGCCCCAGCAGCGAAATCAAGCAAGCAATCCAACAACGAAACAAGCATCGTGTGAACTAAATGTAAGTTATAGTTAAACGTAGGTTAATAACTTGTTAAATTATGTTAATTTGGATCAGTACATCACCTTTTTTGTTCTTGTCTTATGGATTTTGTTAGGAATTTAAAAAAACCTATATTTTCTCGAGTTCTCGACCTGCAGTCAAAGCAAGCACAGGAAATTACTCATAATATTTTTAAGCAAAAAACTTCTTTTATGATAATTTCACATAAAATATATAAAATACGAATAGAAAACAACATAACGAAACATACGTAATAAAGTTAGGTTCAATTCAATAGAAATCTTAAGATGAAACAAGCTGTAATGGTGTTATTTTTAATTTTCTCCAGTGTAATATAGCGGATCGCGAGGTAAGGAAGGTCACGAAATTTGCTTTAAGCGTCTGTCGTATCTGTAAGATGAAATAATCTGTGGTATAACCTTGAGTTCATGAAGCGAATTTTTACGTATTTAGTAAGCTTGAGCTGCCGGAACGAAAAGAAGTCACAGAGTATCATATGAGGCAAATACGGTACTTCGACGACTACGAGGTATGGTGAAATTTGGAATTACATAGGATTTAATGGGTATCACCGTCATTTTAAGTCCAAGGGGGCCGAAGCTTCGTAGAAGGGGGGGGGTCATCCCCAGACGGCCCATGCGGTGTTACTAGATTGTACAGAATTTCCCTAAATTTAGAGGAAAGGTGGATTTGGCATTCGTATTTTATGACCTCAAATTCATATGAAGTCAATACTATAACAAATAACCAATTTCACAACTCACTTTGACGTGTTGTTTAATTTTACTCACATAATTTAGTGCATTTCAAAATAGTCAGATTTCTGCGTTATGATTTAAATATAAATTTAATATGTATATGGGTGAAATACAAATATAAGCTGTTTATTGCATACTGTTACAAATTATATTATTTGTATTATATTATCTGAATTGTTAGTAACAAATTAAGCTAATACCTGAAAAGAAAATGTTTTACCCGTTAAAATTTATTATTTTTTTACTGTGTTACAGTTATATAATGAAAGTTTATTTAAATTATGTTTTGTAAGTAAACGCATTATTACTGTTTATAATGCTATTATTTTAAATATGACCAGAAAACGTATGTAAATTATTATAAATTGCTTTTTTTACACAGTGAATAATATTTTTAAATCAAGAGTACAGAGAAAGATAACTTTGATACACTTTCTGTGTGGAAATGAACGGACCATGATATGTTACATTTATAGACAGTTTACAT
Source organism: Diaprepes abbreviatus (assembly GCA_034092305.1). Taxonomy (NCBI): domain Eukaryota; kingdom Metazoa; phylum Arthropoda; class Insecta; order Coleoptera; family Curculionidae; genus Diaprepes; species Diaprepes abbreviatus. The sequence goes on along the minus strand of JASJET010000288.1, from coordinate 1,080,048 downwards.
TAGTTTTAGTTAGACGTTGTTGTGCTTCGTGGCGATTTTTACCAATTATTTAACTCTTCAAGTTCACACTATGTTGTTTCCTCAACATATATATATATATATATATATATATATATATATATATATATATATATATATATATATATATATATATATATAAAAAATATTTGAGGGAAATAACAAATAAAAATTTTATGGAAATAGATGATGTATCGGTGAGAGTATTTGAAAATCTACCAGACAATGCTTTGAATGCACTTGTGACAGCGTATTTTTCGATACGGGCATATTTCCTCCATTGTTAACGACAGCTTTATACCTAAAGTCCATAATTACTGTCAGTGACTAATCGCTCTCATTGCTCGCATATAGAGCATCCTGGGTTGTGAGCCATCTGGGGAATCAATTCCAGTGGGATGTGCATTTCACAAAATAATAAATTATGAAATTTCGTGGGAACATCAAAATATTTTTTTTAAGTTAAATTTATTTCCTCACATTTTTATCAACCCTTAAAATTTTTCTTCCTGGATAAGAAACCTTGCATAGGCACCTTCACAAAGCGTGAAAGGATTCTTACTGACTGAAAACCGTTACTTAAACCATTATTACTAAGTTACTAAGTTTCAAAATATTTTTAATATTTTGGGGTATCCATGGATATTTATTCTTGGTGAATCTTTAATTGTACAGATTATCTGTTGGGCTAAGCTGTGAATATATAAATTATTTTACTTTATTTATAGTCATACAGTGATAACTCTTGAAAAAAAAATCCCATTGACTAACAAATTCGCTAAAATGTATTTGTTTTTATGGAATTCACAACCTAAATTAATAAAACAATATGTACTTGTTACAAAGTGAAAAGAACAAAACAAAGCAGTGTCATTCATTATTACAAACCCACATATGTTGAGCAAAATTTCTCATAAGTATTTTTTCCTGTATTTAAAATACAAATGAATTAGTTAAAAAAATATTTCGCCTTTCTTGCAACTTTCTAATTCATACCATATGTTAACGTTGAACTGTAAATGTTACTTGTATCGTTATTATAATTCCAGGATGATTAAAAAGATATATTTTCGGTGGAAATTAATTTTTACCAGTCAGTTTCAGTTACACCGATAATTGACATTTTTTGATAAAAATATAAAATCACGACAGGCATTTGCTATTCTACAAGTTATCTTACACCCAAGGCTTACAGAACATTAAGCCCAACTATAAACAGGAATTATGTCACTTGTCACAAGACAAAACGTCGCAAACCATTGAACTTGAAAAATACGCCATACTTTTAATGATCTTCTAATTAGATATTAACCTATATAGAAATATAGAATTATATATTGAATATGAGCCTCATCATTTTTTAGAGGATATACCGACGGTTGTAAATAAATAAAAATTATGGTAAAGATAATTTTTGTCTATACAAGGTGACCCAGTAGTTACCTAAATGTATTCTCTTTTCCAGCAGAGACAAAGAAATTAACATACAGGGACAGCTTGTTTCCTGCAAATACAACTCTGGTCCTCTCTCTATACGCGTTTCAACCACCTTATAGTTTCATCAGTGGAGCTGTATCGAACCGAAAGCAACAGTCGCAGAAAACACCTGCTATATAAAACATAAATTCCGAGACATGTCGGTAGGATATTAGAAATCCGCCAATCCAATGACATCTATACAATCACTAGAATTGTGCGAAATTTTAAGATAAAAATGGTTTCTGTATATTTTTCCTTTTTCTCTGGCTGTCAGGAGAATACATATAGACCACTATTTAAACACGGCGGAAATTTTAATTTTTAAAATTTCTCACTACTCCGGTGAATATATATATATACAGGGTGATTCAAAAATCGATCACGAAACTTAAGGGGGTGATTCTACTTGACAAAATAAGGGTAGAGCTTCATACAATTTTTTTTCAAAATGTCATTCGTTTTCGAGTTACAAGCCGTCCAAGTTCAAGCTTTTATTTTTTGTTTTTTGAATTACTCGCTTACAGGAAAACCGATTTGACTAATATTTGAAAGATAGGCTAAGTCTTCTGCGCTTCATCATTTTAGTAACAATTCACATTGATTGTTTGCCGCTAGGGGGCACTTTACCTACATTGAAAATTGTTTTTTTGTCATAATTTTTTAGTGTTGACAGCTACAGTAGTTTTTGGCATAATTTCTGAAAGACTGATGCCAGGCCTTTAAAAAAGGTGCTCTTTATTTACATCGCTAAACCCAACGGTTTAGACGTAAATCACCCTTAAAAATTAAGTGGTAAATTTACTTTTCTCATTTCATTACCACCAGCTACCAGGTAAATAGCTATCAAAGTATACTAGAGCTGTCAGTTTAACATCAAATAAATTCGCTTTTTAAACTATTTAATTTATAATCTTAAAATAACTAATAATGGCTAATCACCAATATTCAAATATCGAATATTGTGATATCCATTTTTGTTATGGAAAAGCAAATGGTAATGCAGAGTTGGCAAGAAGATATTATATGGAGAGTTATCCGGAAAGAAATATCCCTCATGCTCAAACATTTTCCAGTGTGCACAGGAGGCTTGCGGAATGTGGTTCCTTTAAAAGTTATAATGGAAATAGGGGAAGACCTAGAACTGCTAGAAACGTGCAACAAGAAGAAAGAGTGCTTGAAATTATTGAAGATAATCCAAGTATTAGTACTAGAAAAATTGGGAATGAAGTGCGGCTCTGTCAGGCTAGTTCATGGAGGATACTAAGAGAAGAACAACTCTACCCGTTTCATTCAAAAAAGGTGCAGGCTCTTTATGACGATGATCGGCCGAGACGGTTGGAAATGTGCAATCAGATCCTAGCTAAGTATGAACACGATAATCGATTAATTGGCGTCATATTATTCACTGACGAAGCTGGTTTCACTCGTGATGGCATAACAAATCTACACAACATCCACACATATGCTTACGAGAACCCAAACAATGTAGTAGAAACGAAACATCAGCGTAGATTTTCACTAAATGTGTGGGCAGGGATAATAGGAGATTACCTTATTGGTCCTCATTTCTTTGATGGCCCATTAACTGGTGACGTATACTTAGATTTTATCCAAAATCGTCTCCCATTGTATCTGGAAGATGTGCCATTGGAAGTAAGGGCCAACATGTGGATCCTCCAAGACGGAGCTCCGCCCCACTTTAGTATACGTGTCCGACAGTATTTGAATGCAACGTATCCTGAGCGATGGATAGGACGAAGTGGACCATTGGCATGGGCAGCGAGGTCACCAGACCTTAATCCTATGGATTTTTTCTTTTGGGGTCATTTGAAACAATTGGTGTACGATATTCCAGTAATCAACGTCGAGGATCTTCGCTTCAGGATAATCGAAAAGTGCCAAATTATTAAAGAAACACCAGAAATTTTTCATCGAGTTAGGCGACATTTTTTGAAGAGTGTTAGGAAATGTATGGAAGAAAATGGGGGACATTTTGAGAATCTTTTTTAGTTTGTTTAGTACTGTTTCATTAATTTTTATCAATTAAATGTATATCGCAATAATCCATAATATGAATATTTACTGATTAGCCATTATTAGTTATTTTAAGATTATAAATTAAATAGTTTAAAAAGCGAATTTATTTGATGTTAAACTGACAGCTCTAGTATACTTTGATAGCTATTTACCTGGTAGCTGGTGGTAATGAAATGAGAAAAGTAAATTTACCACTTAATTTTTAAGGGTGATTTACGTCTAAACCGTTGGGTTTAGCGATGTAAATAAAGAGCACCTTTTTTAAAGGCCTGGCATCAGTCTTTCAGAAATTATGCTAAAAACTACTGTAGCTGTCAACACTAAAAAATTATGACAAAAAAACAATTTTCAATGTAGGTAAAGTGCCCTCTAGCGGCAAACAATCAATGTGAATTGTTACTAAAATGATGAAGCGCAGAAGACTTAGCCTATCTTTCAAATATTAGTCAAATCGGTTTTCCTGTAAGCGAGTAATTCAAAAAACAAAAAATAAAAACTTGAACTTGGACGGCTTGTAACTCGAAAACGAATGACATTTTGAAAAAAAATTATATGAAGCTCTACCCTTATTTTGTCAAGTAGAATCACCCCCTTAAGTTTCGTGATCGATTTTTGAATCACCCTGTATATATATATATATATATATATATATATATATATATATATATATATATATATATATATATATATAACATGGAAGTCGGCAGGTTTTTAATATCCTGCCGACATGTCTCGGAATTTATATAGCAGTTGTTTCCTGCGAATTTTGCTCTCGGTTCGATGCAGCTCCATTAACGAGAAAATAAGGTGGTCGAAACGCGTATGAGGAGGGGACCAGAGTTGTATTTGCAGGAAATAAACTGTTCCTGTATACTTTTTTCTTTTTCCCTGCTTGAAAGACAACTATTTAAACACAGCAGATATATTTATTTATTTCTTACTGAAATTTTGATTTTTAAAAGTGTCCCAATAATAAATGGCAAGTTCTAATAGCTCCGTTATTACACAAGTAAGAAGAATATATTTTATATAAAAGTTGTACAAGATTAATATTTTTATATTCCTTAATTATTTTTGATTATACAAGGTGATATGGAAAAGTAGAAAAGAAAAAACTATATATTTTTTTTAAATGAGACACCCTATGTATCTTTACTTATTTGCTTTTCTCACAAAATTCTCTATGCGATCCTGAAATTAATTTTGAATTATTTGCGGCGTTGGCAAATTAGTAAAAAAATCTATAAATTTAAAAAAAAACATGGCATTATAAAATCTGTAATATTTTCCAGCTAACATCAATGAGAATTAAATACCTGCAACTGTTTTGCTGTTAATTCATTTACCACCTTTTTTCAACCGGTACACCCTGTATTTATCTGAGTTATTATAAAAATATTTTGATTACCTTTCATTTTTATAAAAGCACCCCTCTACCTAACTCCGCTGGTTTTGACAATGTTTTATTTTTTTTTTTATTGAAAGCCTGTTAAATACAGGTTGTATTAAAAAATGTCATTGTTTTACTAGGCCGTGACATAGAACAGCAAAATTTTAACATTGCCAACAGTATAACTAACGATGAAATAAGTGATTATTCTCAAGTTGTAGATTAATGTTAGAAAATAAAAAATCCTCCTGAGGAAGCTCAATATAATGAGCGAAACGTTGAGAAAATATTTTTTTTAATAAAGATTACCAAAAACCTGTACCAAGAAAATAAAAATAAATATTATAATAGAATGGTTTAAGAAAGAAAAACAATATATATATATATATATATATATATATATATATATATATATATATATATATATATATATATATATGATTCAGTATTAATCCGGGAATACATCCGTTCGTTCGTTTGGCTTCTTGTAGAAGTTTGCAGATGTTTCGCCAAAATCTCGTTTGGCATCTTCTGTGCTTGCTGGTTGCAGATCAAAACAGTTGACTAAGTCGAGCAGCCGTCGAGGAAGCATCACTTGAAAATGCCAGCTGAGATGTTGGCGAAACGTCGTGAAGATATTTCTACTGACGAACAGATTGAAAACCGGAAAAACACCAGTACACATTCCACCATCCGTGAAAACCTACGATACAACAAACATATATATATATATATATATATATATATATATATATATATATATATATATATATATATATATATATATATCCACGTTTTAAGATAAAACAGCGTTGATTTTTAATGAATATGGTTATATTATCTAGTTGATTTTAACTCTTATTCAACGTTTTAACAACGTTGATTTTTGTTGCCCCTTTTCGTTGTTTTGTAAAGTTGAATCAATGTTGACTTTGTGGGTATTTCATTTAGTTGATTTCAACTATTATTCAACGTTAAAAACAACGTTGTTTAGCTTGACATTTTCTTTACAAATCAACTTGGTTTCTCACCAAAATGTAACGTTTGGTCACAACTTTTTATACGTTGATTCAACGCCCGCGTGTGTTTACTGGATATAGCCACACTTTTGAACCACTCTGTTTATATAAGCACGAATAGTATTTGCATGATGCATTTATAGCCGAAACTTTTCGATACACAACTGACTAATTTAAATTACCTACTCTAAAAGTGTAGATATATTCCACAGATGGTATAATTATTTTAATAACAACATATAAACTCAGGATGAAATTATTTGTTCAGAATAGCTGGTTTATGTTTAAAAAAATACTCGTAAAAATGTCATAAATAGACAAAAATCATAAACGTTTAGAAAGATCAATGAACGACTTTGAAAATTTACAGCACTCCAATTGGACGATAAATTAGATGCGTTTAGATATCAGGATTGCCGGCATAGTTGTTAATATTCCGCTGAACAATTCGACATGCCTCGAAGTAATAAAATACCCACGTGGGGTCTAACAAGAAAGACAGGAACTCCTGGAAGATGTCGCGAACAGATGTCAGACAGAGACAGAAAAGAGATCAATAACAGAGACACTGAGGGAACCCGCAATGCCTGCCATATACTACGCTGACTTCGATTTATTTTAACATGTTTATTTTAAAGTAAACTTCTAAATTACACCATGTAAAAGAGGAAATAATAAATTTTACCGTTTTAATAATTTAGCGGTAAATTATGGCTATAAAACTACAGCAAGCAAATTTATTCAATTTATTTTAATATAGGAGTATGAAAATGTTACTCAACAATACAATAAAACAATTACGGCAATTGACGGAGGATTTGGTTAACAGTAAAAGGTGTCACTGCTTTTAAAGTCGGCCTTGCAGACCGTAAAAGCAATTTTTATTATTATTACAAGATATTTCTCAATAATTTTTGTTATTCCTGCAAACGTTCTGCAAATGGTGAGAATTTTATGAATTTACACCAATTATATCAATATTATGACTAAAATAAATGTTATCAGTAAAAACCCTCTTATCAATAAGTCATGTTTTGTTATAATTATCCACCTGCACTTATCTATTCACTCACCTAAATACTGAGAGGTGTGCACAAAAAAATTGCACCAAAAATGTTTTTAAAAAATTTAATATAGAAACCGATTCGTCGCACTGCGCGCTTACATTTTTCCTTAATTCAGGAAAAAAATCACCACATAACGGGATTGACACCTGATTTTTACCTGAAAACAATAAAATCTACAGCTTCTAAGTTCGCGATTATGTCTGAACTAGATACACAAGATAAATTCTCGGAGGTGTATCCAACCAACGGATAAGCCCCCCACAAGTTGAACAAGAAAATATAGATTTGTAACTTTAATACTAGACAGAGACAGATTTTCCGCGTAAGGTAAAATAAAATATCGACTACTCTTAGCCAGCCAACCTAGAATTTTATATATAGTTCCGTCTTTGTTCTATATATTCCACGGATCGTGAAACACGAATTATTAGACAAGGAGGAAATTTAATAATTATTTAGATTCCTGCTGCTACAGATCCTGCTATAATTTAGTTATGCGCCACCTAGTTAACCACGCTAGAACTTAAATATACCGTTAAGAGAGGGTGCTGCTGAACTTTCCTGTGTGGCAGCCTATATTTCTGCTACAGTTTTTTGCAGCGCAACCTTGAGAACTTTTTCGTAGGTTCAGTTTACAGTTAGTTTAGGGAGAATCCTATGTTGCCTATAACATTCCTGCTATACATTGATTCCTGCAAGGAGTGGAACGTAAAAAAAAAATGCATTTTGAAGACAAATGTTAATATAATACTACATTACTAACAAACTACGATACGTGAATTTTGGATAGATCTATGGAACCGAATGAAATAGACTGAATTAGCTAAAATGGTTTAAATATATCGTGAAATGGTGAAATAAGTATTGGGAGACAGTGTCGTAACGCAGGGAAGCACACACACGGGGCGGCACTTTACTAGGAGCAGCAAATTTCGAAAAAAAAAACATTTTATTTTGACTAGAATTCCTTTTAATTTTTTCATTGATTGAATGAATCTCTCTGTAGGTGAATATTATCATCCCGTTCTATTTCAACCGTGGTACGTCTTTTTATAAATGAAAAGTATTGTCATATATACGAATATTTCCGTATAGATTTAGTACGCTTATGCCTATAAGGCCCGGGCTTAGGGCGGTAAAATTTTAGGGGCGCCAGAATTTTAGAGATTACAGAATTGAAAGAACGATTGAAATTTAAAATCGATTTAGCTTAGTTTTGCTCTAAATGTAAGAACAAATTTCAGTAAAGCATTTGAAATAATTGTTAAAGTGTTAAAAATAAGTAATTGTTAAATTATTAAACAAAAGGTTTCTTAAGAATTTTTTTTACATACACTTTTAGAACTGAATCGTTTTTATATTATTAATAGATAATAGAAAGTTAACTTTTGCTTGTAGTTCAGTACCAAAAATATCAATGCATCGCGGTTGAGGTATGCAACGTTAGGTTTCTATATTTTATGTTTATTTTTTTTTTAATTATAGTGAGATTAATCTCACTTTTTCATATTTGGTGGTCTTGAAATAATGGACTGTGATGGTCAATTTTATGATAATACAAGTAGTATGTCAGGTATATATGCAGGAGTTCAAATACGAACTAAAACAATTAATTCTTTCGCAGATTGCGTTCCCCCCGTTGCCATTCATTGAATTTAGTAGAGATTTGTTCAGCTGGATCGCTATCTGAAGTAGTCGATTTTCTCTCTATTTTGCAAGAACTTTATAATTTTTTTAAAATACCTATACATCGTTTCGAGATTTTGGTGCAGCGTTCAAATTTAAGACCAAAATCTATCTCTAACTCGTCGGTCTGGTCGAGATGATGCATGTTATGCCTGAGAAAATAGTTTGAAATACTTGATGCATTGAGCTTTTCTGCAGAAGGTACAGAAAAGAAACCGAATACACGATTTGAAAGTGTTAGACTGCAAAAAAATTAAAACATTTAGAAATGGCAATTCTAGTCAATGTTCGGAAAGCAATTTTAGATCGTTTAAATGCTGCTAGTAAGAAACTTGCAAATCGATTTATCATCTGTTGTACAAATTTGTAGTTCTCTAGCTTCTTTTCTTCAAGATATCAAGAATAAACAATTTTCTCAATACGAAGAAAAGGCTAAACTACTATATGAAGTCCAAAATTATTTTTGTTATGATACTCATCACAAAAAAGCTCTAAAACTTCAGCCACATAAGGCAAGGGTAAATGAAAAGGAATCTTTTTCTAGACGGGAAAATTTTTCTACTAATATTTATTACCGTATTTTCGATATTCTGAGGGTACGATTTGCCGGACCTAAAAACGTATATGTAATTTCAACTTCTTTGATAATTTATCTGAAATTGATACCATTGAGTTAACAAATCAAGTCAATAAATACCCAAACGACTTGGAAGAAACTTTATCTAATGAATGCATCCACTTACATTATCAATGCAACCAATTATTAGAAACTAATGAAAACATAAGCTCTGCACTAAATACAGGGTGTTCGGTAAATTGTGGGAAATCTCCCGGATATGAAAAAAATACGTGAAAGGAATACTACACGTTCATATAAACTTTTTTCGTATAGGCCTCCTCTTCGGAGATATGGGGTCCCAAAAAGGTGCAATGGAATCAAGTTTTTTACACATAATTATTGAATCACCAGGTATATTTAAATTTTTTTAACAGGATGTAGACCAGATAAGACCCTTCAAATTACTATCACTAGGAATTTCTTCGAACATACCCCTGTGGAATTAGCATAACGTCAGAACTAGGGCCTGGTTGTCTGAACGCGGAATAACGTAATAATATTTTTATATATGTTTGAAAACGTGTTTATAAACAGTAGATATTTCATTACTTGATACACACATGCCGATTTTATGCTATCCTTTTCTAATTGCATTATTTAAACAAGTATCATATGATAATCGGTATGTCAATTCTAGATATGAATGTATGGTTGCCTAAATTATTATATTTGTTATTTTCGATATGTAAACAATATCTAACCATATTTACCAATAAAAATAAGTTTTTAAATCCTCTTTTTGTCAATATTAATTGCAAACTTCGCATTTATAATAATTTCTAAAGCTTAAAAACACTGAAAAGAGTCACGACAGGCAATTAAAGTGAAATAAAAGATCAGTAAACATGTTCATGTCTGTCAAACATCAAAAACGCCTCTCCGCCACCGACCATAAACAGCCTTCAAACAAATCTATACGGTATGATCGAAGAGGAATTTCCACTCAACTAACATAATATTAGAATTTCAGAATCTGAAAAACCTGAACTAACCAGAAATCATTTTATTCAAAAATGTTTCGACTATTTTATGACACATTTTTCCCAAATTTTATTTGTTTATAATGTTATTTTTTATATTTTCATGTAACTGTCAATTTTTTCCCAGCCGATAACATTCAAAAGCAGACACAAACTATGTCGACTTTTTAAAAATTTAGAAGTTGGCCAACTTCTTAGTTGATAACGGATTGTTGTTAATTTTTGAGTTGCGACTATGAAGAGATGAAAGTAAAGTATATCATATAATTTGTAAGTAAAAGTTGCTAGAAGAAATTCTTACTGGTAGTTGATAATGTTTGGAAGTTTGAACCGACCATTAATCACGGAATAATAGTTAGTTGGTACGGTAAATTGGTGCGGCTATTCCGGCTTAAAGATATCCAATTGCCTTCAGTGCATTCGTCGCATTAGTTTCAACCGTCTCTTTGTCATCGAACTGGTGTCTTTTGAGAGGCATTTTTAATCTGGGAAAGAGCCAAAAGTCGCAGGGAGCCACGTCAGGACTGTACGGAGGCTGATGAAGCTGTACGACTTGGTGCTTCACTAAATAGTGCTGCACAAGGTTCGATGAATGCGCTGGCGCATTGTCGTGGAAGCAACCAATCACCGCTTGTCCAAAGCGGTAGCCGTTTCCTTCTGACTGTGTCACACAATCTTTTCAATACTTCAACGTAGTATTCTTTAATGATCGTGTGACCTCTCGGAGCATATTCGTGGTGACAACACCTTCATAATCAAAGAAAACAGTCAACATTGTCTTCACTTTGCTCCGACTTTGACGTGCTTTTTTTGGTCTTGGCGATTCAAAATGCTTCCACTGTGAAGACTGTCGCTTTGTTTCTCTAAATGCCTTATTCATCATATTAATTATTTCCGAGCAAGTTTTTTCAAGATTAAAGCAAAACTTGATGCAAATTCGTTGATCTAATTTTTCCGTCATTTTTTACAGTAACAATATACGACGAACGAAAAAAATACACTGTAAACAAACGCACACCGTTCACGAACTAACACGTCCAGTCGGTAACTGCGCACACCAACGAGTTCGTGAAGACTTACTGGTGACGCCCATGCCCCACAGAGGTCGCTCGGAAGTTTTGACGCGGAGAAATGAATGCAGGCTCGAAAGTTTTGAAACAAACCTCGTATATCGCCCGGATCTATGGATTGTTAAGAATATTTGTAAATGACTAACGCTCTTTTATTTTATTTTTATATGGAATTGATAATTTAAAATTAGTGTTAAAACCGATTTTCTCAATGAAAAAAAAAATATTTCTTATATTGCAACATTTAATAGTTTCAATAATATTTTTTATGATTCTCAATAAATCTTTTTAAGGTTATAATGTTGTAAGTATAGGCCAATTACCTGCCTTCCCACACTGTATAAGGTGATCACCTCCTGCTTGACCCAACGCATCTATGCACATTGTGAGCAAAATAACATCATTGCAACTCAACAGAAAGGATTCACGAGGGGAGCAATGGGAAGCAAGGAACAATTGATTGTTGACTCTGTCATATGTAACAAGGCTTGTACTAACCGAACAAACCTCTTTGCTGCCTACGTGAATTATAAGAAGGCCTTCCACTCAGTACCACATGAGTGGCTCAAAACTATATTGAGAATGTACAGGGTCGATAATAATTTTGTTTCCTTTTTAGAACGCATCATGTCAACCTGGAGAACTAGGATCCAATTGCAAGTGCCATCCAGAGACACCATCGAAACTAACACCATTCCGATACGAAGAGGAATATTTCAAGGCGATTCACTTAGCCCATTGTGGTTCTGCCTTGCAATGAACCCACTATCACGCCATTTGAACTCCACCAGACACGGCTTTAGTGTTAGAAATAACAACGAAGAGGTAGTCAGAGTGAATCATCTTCTATATATGGATGATCTTAAACTGATGGCTGCTACCAGAAACCAGCTGGAACAAATGCCTTAAATTGTAGAGGAGTTCTCCGGGGATATCAGAATGCAATTTGGACTTGACAAGTGCCGTATTTTGAACATCGTTAAAGGGAAGATACAACCAGGGGCTTTTGAAATGCAGAACGGTGAAACTATAGCTGCAATGGAAGCAGACCAATACATACAAATATCTAGGTATGAAACAGACTAAAAGAATTGACCATGGCACTATGAAAGCCGAAGTGACAACCGAATTTGTCAGGAGGGTAAGGCGGGTATTACGAACTAACTTAAATAGTAGAAATTTGTTTAAGGCGCTCAACACGTATGTTTGCTCTGCGCTAAGCTACTCTTTTGGAATTGTAAAATGGAGCAGGACGAACATACAAAACCTGCAAAGAAAAATAAGGACTATCCTAACAAAAGCACAAAAACTTCACCCTCGGAGTGCCATTGAACGTACAATGCTTCCAAGACACCAAGGAGGAATAGGATTGGTGGATATTGGTAAGCAGCTCGACCAACAAATAATAAACTTACGTTAATATTTCCACAAGTTAGCGGACTCTTCCACACTATATCGAGCAATATGCGAGGCAGACGATTCAACGCCGCTACAGTTGAGGGAATAAGATATTAATTATCCCCACCAAACAGACCAAGAGAACTTACAAACCTGGCTACAGAAGCCACTGCATGGACGGCATCCAAATGAGGTTAATCAGGACAATGTCGACAACTCAGCGTCGAACTACTGGTTGATTTCAGGACAGATGTTTTCGGAAATGGAGGGCTATCCAAGATCAGGTTATTTTGACGAAAAACTATCGGAAGTTCATCATTAGAGATCCCTCAATAGAAAATGACAAATGCAGATATGGCTGTCGAACATCAGAGACAATCCAGCACATAACTGGAGGATGCCAAGCGTTTGCCGCAACAGAGTATAAGGAAAGACACGTACTCAGCCGCTAAGATACTCCACCAAGAGTTAGCAGAAAAGTTAAACCTATTACAGGTAGGAAAAGTGCCTTATTACAAATACAATTCAGAGCCTATTCTTGAGAACAACCAGTTCAAGTTATATTGGGACCAAACGGTTCTGACGGATCAAACGGTTGCTCATAATAGACCAGATATTATATTAATAGATATAATTTTTAGTCGAACTACACTAATCGACATCGCTGTACCTAACAACAACAACCTAAGGCCAAAATACAATGAAAAGATCGCCAAATACAGAGATCTGGAGGTGCAAATCCGAAGACAATGGGCAATGAACAGCGTCCAAACGATTCCCATGATACTCTCAACAACTGGAGTGATACCAAAGAACCTCCTGCAGAACATCAAGGAACTGGGTCTTAATGAGCATCTGTATAAACCGATGCAGAAAGCAACTCTCCTAGAAACCGCTCGAACCGTCCGAAAGTTCATGGGAAATACAGCAGACCACGTCACCTAGGATCCGATAACATGGAAAGAGTTCCCACAGAGCTTCATACCTTTAGTATCTTTGTGTACCTGGTATGAGTCAATATTCCCTGGAGGGAGTGCGAAGCCGTTTGGCTTGTAAATCAAAATAATGTTGTTTTTAGTAATAGATTAATACCGAAATTCAAAACATGTATTTATACTTAAACTGTATATTAAGTTTTTGAAAAAAAATATTTTTGTTGAAAGTTTTCAAATTTGTTGGATTAAATTTTCTTCGCTGTAGAAAATGTTGTTTTTATAACAATCATATTATTCCTTACCATAGAAGGAGGCATATCATCTCTTGTTATAGAAGGGAGCAGCAAATTTTGTATCTACCTAGGGCGGCAGAAACCTACACTACGCCACTGTTAGGAAAATAAAAAATAATAAATAATTGTTAAAACTTGTTTATTCAAATATATCTGTAGGTATATTTTCTCCTTTAGCCGCTCTTACAAATAAGTTAGTTTGTGCTTTGGGCTCACTAACCAACATCCAAAAATTCTCGGCAGTTTCCATCTTATGAGTATCTCTGTAAGTGTGACAACTAACCGTGCATTCTGGCCCAAAGAAAGTAGGAAACCAACTTGTAGTTTCAACAGCTAAATTTTGACCAGAAGCAGAATGTTGAATTATAATTCTTGTATCAGGAGTAAAAGAAGTTCCAGTAGTTTCAGCACGCTTTTGAGGATCCCAGTGCAAAATCTTAAAACGGCAGTAAAAATCGGGTACCCGAGATAAACGCAACGATAAATGATTACCAAAGGTATCTATAGTAGAATTTTCACACTGGATATATAGAGGGGGTCCATCACTTTCAGCTATTTGTATCATAAGGTCCTCACCATATACAACACGATCACCTGTTCTGTTGCTACTACACCCAACAAGGGTAAACGTGTTTCTTATAAAGGCGTTCTTTATCGCTGATGCTGTAATCATACAGCCATGTTTAAAATGCTGACAAGTATCGATTTCTTTTTCCGTAATTAATCCCGAAAGGTACAGCCCTTTTGTGGATTTCGTAAATTTTAGATTTTGAGTCAAATCAGAAGTTTTTATCTGATAATTATGACCATACTGCACAAAAGCTGTTTCTACAGCTAAAGTTGTTTGTTTTAAGATATTACGCATCATCTTTTTGGTTTTTTGAATCAACATCTGGCAATGGTCTCTTTTGTACGCAGTTATGTTGTTCTTTTCCTCTTGTAGAGCCAAATCTTCATTCCAAAGACCTAATCTTACAGGCAAGGAATAGATTATTCTGTTTTCAAACATCTTATCTTTATCATCATCAGTTTTATCGTCACAAATCATGTTTATTGATTGCTATAATTAAAAATCAATGAATATAAAATTTCCAGTAAGTCAAATTTAAGGGGAAGTGGATATCTTTCAAATTTCGAAACCTGCCGGAACCTTCCTTGACGTATGGTATTATATAAAAAGGTATTCAGGTAAATTACCAGGTTGCTAAAAAGTAGGTATTGAAAGATCCAAATCGGCAAATTTGTTCTTAAGAAACTCTGTATAACGATGAATAAAAGACGAATATTTGTCAAATTTCCACTATATTTAACAAAAAAACTTGACGCGTTTCGCTAACACCGTAGCTTCATCAGAAGTTCTATTTTTAATGACAAAATATTTGGTTACTTGAAAAACTTATACCTAGATTTACAATAATGAATAAGTGCAATACCCTAATTTACATTTTATTACCTATTATTTAAATTATTGGGAAATCCACACTGGTTTTTGTTAAAAGATATTTAGCAGGGGTGAGGTGTTGATATCTGTTTGGTCATTTAATAGATTACCTGTGTTCTTTAATCGAATTATTTCTATGGCTTCTAAGAAATGCAGTTTATAACCTTTCCTTTCTACATGGAGAATTTCAAAATTATCCTCTAATAAATTTTGTTCTATTAAATGATTTGCGTACGAAGAACTGTTTTTATTGTGTAAAAAATTATTTTTGTGTTCCTGAATATTTTTTTAAACGATCTGCCTGTTTGGCCTATATATACTTCTGGGCACACAAGATAACAAGAAACGCAACTTTACCGCTTTAACATATTTTAGTAAATCATCAATTAAAATTAAAAAGTTTCTGAATAAAAAAGATATCGGGGTAGCCTTCAAAACAAATAATTCAATAGGAAAATGCTTAAAAAATTATAAAACAAAAACAAATAAAAATAACAAGTCTGGGGTCTACAAACTTAAATGCGGAAGTTTCCCAAAAGTATATATAGGCCAAACAGGCAAATCGTTTAAAAAAAGGATTCAGGAACACAAAAATAATTTTTTACACAATAAAAACAGTTCTTCATACGCAAATCATTTAATAGAACAAAATCATCAATTAGAGGATAATTTTGAAATTCTCCATGTAGAAGGGAACGGTTATAAACTGAATTTCTTAGAAGCCATAGAAATAAATCGATTAAAGAACACAGGTAATCTATTAAATGACCAAACAGATATCAACACCTCACCCCTGTTAAATATCTTTTAACAAAAACCAGTGTGGATTTCCCAATAATTTAAATAATAGGTGATAAAATGTAAATTAGGGTATTGCACTTATTCATTATTGTAAATCTAGGTATAAGTTTTTCAAGTAACCAAATATTTTGTCATTTAAAATAGAACTTCTGATGAAGCCACAGTGTTAGCGAAACGCGTCAAGTTGTTTAGTTTAATATAGTGGGGATTTGACAAATATTCGTCTTTTATTCATCGCTGAATATGGATTTCCATCAAGTAAATGCCAACACCCTACTTAGTTTAAACTCTGTATAATTCAGTGTATTTTATGTGTTCTATCTAGACAGGCATTATCTTCAATGTCGCTTATTCTTCATTACAGGCAAAGTATGTAATTTTATTTCCACTCTGTAGATGGATCTTGATTTTGTTCATTGTTGTCGATGCTTTGTTTAAATTTTTTTGGTTGAATTCCGACTTTTCCTTTCTAATTTTTTGATCTCTTTGACGTTCATGATTTTAAGTATTTTTCTTTTTGGTTTCTTCGAATTTTCTTTTCTTGTTCTCTTCAAATTTTCGTTTCTTGGTTTTTTATTTGTATAAGACTCCATACTTCTGAATAAATCGCGCAAGGTAACTTTTCTCTTGGTTTACTATTGGTTTTTTTAACGGGTTCAGGGTAGTGGATATTATACTCAAATAAATTCAACTCTTTTTTGTCTCAGTTAAAAAGTCTACTCCACTAACCTCTTGTATCTTATTAACATCAAGGAACTCATTTCAATCAAGAGACTATGTTTTACTATACTGTTAATAACTGCACGAGCTTTATTTATATTTTCAGTTTCTCTTAAGCTAATTTCAGGGTGACGTTTTAAAAATTATGATACCACTTTTGTCCTGTTCCATCTTTGAAAACGTTACTTTTTCCTAGGTCCTTTGTAATTTTCTCCTCTGTATCAAAAATATTCGATTTTATAAAGGTAAATATTCAGCTCGGGAAAAAAAAATTATATATAATCATATATAATTATATATAAATGATTATATATAATCAGATATGAAAATTAGCACGATATAATTTTATTTGATTACATATAATTCTACAAATTTTTATATAACTTTAAATTAAAGTTTACTTTCAAAAGATTATATATACTAAATTTCTTTCGTTATTCTTATAGTCTTATTGACGATTTAGAGTGAGTGCATCTTTTATTTGTGTAATCAGGCCTATATATCTAATAAATTGCCGAAGCACAGTAGTATTAGACAATAAGTAGTTAACTCGAACGTTAAGGAATTTGAAATACGAAAACTTGGATTATACCGAGAACGAGCAAAACTTCTAACAAAAGCAAAAGTAGAACTGAACGTACGGGTTAAAAGGTCGAGGGGTTACGAATTGTACCGAACGAATGAATGATCAATAGTAAAGCCCCGTATGGCAATGGTCCGTAGTCATGGCGACGGAAACCATCTTTTATAAGATATAAATAGTTAAAAATAACACAAAAAAAAATGTAAGTTTGTATTGTACGAATACTTACTATATTGTGGAGATTAGAAAGAAAGATATTATGATATAAAAAATATAATTTTAAATATAAGTCGTGTTATGACTTGTTTCATAACATTATTATTGAATAAAAAGATTAAATTTTGATAAAATAAATTCGAAAAATGCATGCAAAGAATTTATATGAAAATATATTAATATAGTTATACATAAATCTATATAATTATATAAAATTATATATAATTTAACATGACAAACCAGGCATAATGTTATATAATTAAATAGAAATATATATGTATAAATATATATATATATATATATATATATATATATATATATATATATATATATATATATGTAGCAAAATGCGACAGAACCTTACAATGTAGCCTTGAAATATTTAGGAGAAATAGTTGTATCCCAAAAACAAACCAAGTTTTCCGTTTTGATTTTTTATGCTTTTATTTTTAGAGTTTAAAATTTGCCTGACTTACTGTTGCATTTGTCAATTTCAGATCTCAGCTGTTAATTTAGGGCAGTTTTAAATTTAAACCATGTTAGTGAATCCGGCTGTTAATATTTAAGGAGATATTAGTTTTTCCATTATTCAGCTGCATCTGTCTTAATTTTAATATTATAATTTGTAATAAAACACCAAATTAATCAAATTATTTTTTTATTTAGTAATAAAAATGTAACAAAACAACAACAAAAATAAAATAAACTTTTCTAAAAAGATTTTTCTAATAATTTTATATGTTTTAGTTTATAAAGAAACATACAGTCTTTTGTTTGTTTTACGATATTTTGCATATACGTTAACTTCTGACGATGCCCCAGGATTTCCTACAATTTTAAATAACTGGTATTTCTACAGATTTGCTAATCGAAAGTTTTCGCTCAATTTAGAAAAATTAATGGCACCGGCCCTATTTCGTAAGATTTTGAGAGCTTGTTAAAAGTAAGAGTTCTAAGAGTAAGTGTCTCTATACGATTGAACCCAGGACTGGTAATATTTCTTTTGTATTTAATTTGAGGAAAAAAGTATAATCACAGCCAAAATAAAAAATACCAGCTTTATATTGTGCTGTAACAAATCTTTAACTATAAATAAATATAACGGTTATTCTCCGTTACATATCACATTCAAAACATTCAACAAATTAATTTTTTATTTGAATACTTTTCAAGTAACTTATTGAATCAAGAACCAGTATAACGATTGAAAAAATATTTTTTAACAACTGTATGTTACTTCATTAACAATTCAACATTTGTCTAAACAAATCAATGGCAGAATTTTAATAAATACTTAACAATTAATTTTTTAATTACACAAGTCTTCTGATTTATATCTTACAATTTAATTTCTATAATTTCCATAGCAACCTACTTAAGTAATATTCTTGTATTAATGTACGTTAATTATTTCTATAAACAGAGAATGAGATAAAACTAAAAATAACTAAGGAAAAAACACAAAAAATTAAATTATTTAAAAATATTCAAAATACATGTGTTATTAATTCGATGTTTATTATTAAATGCGAAACGGAAAAGTAAAAGAAATAGAAAGTGGGTTAAGTTGGGATAAAATTGTTTAATTTTATTCTTCATCGATGTAATATAAAAAAAATTTTAAATACCAAACAAATATTCGAGAAACACAAAAAACTCTCAGTTATTCGTTTTCATTTTGTTGTAAATTATACTGGGTGCGTATTTTAAATGGTAACAATATCCTCTCCGAAAGGTAGCAGAGAGCGATGTCGGATAAAAGAAAAATGTTTTCATTTTTATGTCTTGTTCAAAATATGTTAACAACAAAATATATAAATCAACAACTCTCAAGTTAGAAAATAACTTTTCTTGCCTAAAAAATGACTCTATTTTCATCACGTGTTAGTTTTGAATTTGACAGCTCATTTTATATTTCTTAAATACGAACCTGTACTGAAATTATTTCTTATCCTTGATGTACCCTATTTTTAGACGTCCGGCATGAAATATTCGTCATAAGGACTAGGGAATTTTACAAATTAAACACATTATTTTTACTTTATTTAGTTATAATAATGTTTAAAATGAAAATGAGTAAAAAATATCATCATTCTATTTTTTATTTCACGTGGCAAATGAGCAGGAGATCTCTCCATCATTTTGGTCGAGAGGCGATTACGTTAAGACGACCCAACTGAGAGGCAATCTCGCAAACCATAAGAGCTCCTTCGAATCCACAAAATGAGAGATTGTGTCGGGCAGGATGTGGGAGAGTTTAAAGTCTCTCCCATATCTTGCAACGGTGTTCTCTCGGGAAGTAGGCGAGAAGATGCAGAGACAAGTATGTCTGCAAATTTGCAGGATCCAAAGCCTTAAATGTTCTTAAAGTAAGATGCCCTTTAGGCATGTTGCGGATTGCTTATAATAACACCGGAATTATTACATACGAGGTAACAATCTCTTGCGATTACTTTTAACGGCTAGCAACAAATGGGCTATTTATCAAAACGGTGAGTTCGTTACCGGTGTTTAATCCCTTCTGTCCTGAAGGAACATACGTTTCGTCCCTATTACCTTGGGAACCAGGGGCATATGGAGCAGACATGCCAATTAACATGTAAGAAATTTCTTCCGCTTCACTTCTCAAAACATAAGGGAGATGGAGTAATACCATCACTTGCGACATTGGTACTTGCAATGCATTTAATAGAAATCAGTTTCTGTTCTTAGAGGAATGTGGTCCTCTTTTTAGGTTATACATTATTATTTTGGTACTTTAATTTCTCTATTTGGTTTTTTATGACTTAGTCTAGCTCTTTTAAAGTTAATTTGAGTCTAATTTTAGTATCTATACGTCACAGTATTTTATGATCACCATCAGTATATTTTATATCAATTTCTTCTGGTTCAGCGATCCTTGATATATTACTTTCTGCGACACTCTGAAGGGCTTCACCTCAGGAATCTAAACATTTGTTATTAATATAAAATATAAAGCTCTAATATTTTAATTAAAGGCGAGTGAGGTGTGACTAAGGGATGTTTTTTCCCTACAATTTTTTCCTTAATATTGGGGATTCATCGCACACCGTAACTACGCTCTTAAGAGAAATTATGGCCAATGCATAACGGTCATCGATTCCTATTTTTTTTATTTTGCCTTTACATTTACCTGATCTAGGTCCCACTGACTATAAAATAACAGATAATGACTTGAAAGATACTTAACCAATGACCTGAATAACTTGTAATGAAATTACACTGCCAATGTTTAGAAATATTCAAAATAAAATTATGAAAAGGTGACATTATGTTTAGCCCATAACTGCTGACAATTTGAGCATATAGAAAAGTAAAATTGTATATAATTTAAAATGATTTATCTTGTCTATTTTCATTTTTTTTTTTGTATTTGAAAATATTTTGCTACAGAATAGAAAGCTTATGTTACAGATTTTGACAGTTTAGAAATAAATAAATTAAAAATTATATGTTTACTTTAAAAATGCGGAAGCCCGTTTAAAGCTTTTAAAACAAAAAATAAAAATCTAGATCCGTATCTAAGAAATATAGCTTAATCTCGCAAACACAAAACTGTAACGTTAGATAATAATGAGAATGGCGTCACTTTGCAGGAAGAAAAAAATTTTAAATATTGGTTTTGAAAATTTTCTTTCAACTTTAATAGTTTCTGATTAGCAATTAATTCTTACTGGTTTTTAAATTTTATTCTATATGTTACAAACTAAAGATAAATTGGCGTAACTGTTAACATCATCTGAACAAACACTAAAAATGGAAACTTTCTTCTAAATTAACGGACTTCGTAGCTCCTGCCGTTTCTAAACAGATACCCTCTATAAGACAAATATTAAAAGAGCAGATTAGTATTTAAAAAAATATCCTGATAACCTGTCCATGACAAAATGCAGTTTCTTAATTTAATGGAATCTGAAAACGGACGTCTTCATTTTTATTGTACAGGACACAAGAAACTTAAAGATTAAAGAAAAGGTGTATAGGAATATAAGTCCTGAAGTATAACTATGTTTCAACAACATAAAAGCCACTTTATTTCAATTTTATATGATGTCTTTTCCAGTTTTTAAGTATGGACATCGACTTAGTAATACTTGGCCAGGGACGGATCCAAGAGCTTCAAATTCAGAAGAAATACATACCTGTCTACTGCGTTAGGAACGTGGATACCCCCCCCCCCTCCTGCTGACAACTCGCTTTCGCCCATCATACTATACTGTCTTATATAAAAATGAGGTGGAGGTTATTTCGATTTTTTTTTCTGCTCTTGTAATATTCTCCTCTCCCAGAAGTGAGAAGCTGGATCCACCCTGTACTTGGTATATTAAAATAAAGAACAACACTCATTTAAATACTAGTAGACATAATGTGATAAGTTCCCAATTTGACTGAAAATTCAGCAGAAAAATTTTCTTTTTTTAAAATTTTAATTTAAAAACGAAGGAAAAAATTCCCATAAATCAAAATTGTTATTGTCAGTTTTTTCTCTGTTTATACACAATAATTTCATGTAAATTTCAATAATTTTCCGTCGTTTTTCTTTATATTTATTTATCTCTTGTTAAAAATACTAAATTTGTTTAATTGAATAGTAGAATAATCAATACTCACTAATACGTGGAACCGTATACATTGTGGCACAATTCAAAATTGAATTTTTCCTTTAAAATAGCTATATTTTTCTTTAGATTTGCTTAACTTCCGAGACCACCTAAAACCTAATTTACATTCATTCATCACCTCAGTGATGTAATATAGACAAAATATACTCGAAATATTCAACATCATATAATTACTCTTTCAATTTAATTTTAAGTTACCCTTTTTCCATTAAAATTTAAGTTTATTTTAATTAAAGACAAAATGTATGTCCAGTGTCCACGTACATATTTTCCAATAACTGAGGATAGAAAAGGAAACAGAACTATAGTGCCCACGATTTTTATAACCCCTACATATTAATGATTATTTATTACTCTACTTTTCAATGAAATACACTGTAGACTATTGTGTATACAATTTCCTCCCTAAAAATAAATATTATCTATCCCATATATCATCCATGGCATTATCACTAACAAATTTTTCAGGCAGGACCTTAAGCATTTTCATGGTTTGCAAGTAAAAAATTATTTCTGTTGTAACGAGCCCGTGCTGAGGTCCACCATTGTTTTGAATATTCATTTTAATAATTTGGTCGCGTATTCGAGTTTTGAAATTTTTGTGTATCTCTTGGTAAATGTCACTAATCTGAAAAAGATAAAAAAAAATATTTTTGACAATAGCAAAAAATACAGTTGTCCCGATATCAAGGCAAATTGTAAAGAAAACAAGATAAGGTGTTGAGTAAAAGCCGTATTAAATAGTATCATTTATAAAGTGTGATACATAGTAAGTGGTGTTAAAGGCACTATCAATCCAGATGTAAAGGTATTTTATGGTCTAGCGATTTATGAAGTTCTGAAAACTGTATTTGGAGCTATCAGCAATTACAGTATATGATTAGATTAAAAATGATCGCAGCTAAATCCTCCGTAATTTACCCGGAAACACACGGTCGTCAATAAATTGGTCGTGGTAAACCACACGTAGTAAGAGTACCTCGAATTCCCGTCCTAGATTAGTTGGATTTTTATCTGAAGAATCAGGTTATAGGTATTGAGAAAGAACGCGGATGCCCCCCATGTTGGGTGCCAAAATTTGCTACACTCTTCTTCTGTTTGAAAACAAAGGGTGTAAAATTATATTTAAAGTTTATAAATAGAACTACCTAAAAGTAGCAACTTTTATACTGAGCCAACTAATATATTGAAGGCCTTTGAAGCTATGAGCTATATAGCAAGATGTTACACTTTCGTGTTATAAAAAAAAATAACAAACAAAACACAACTAATATGACAAAATTGGCAAAATCTAGGTTTTATACCACAGGCGTTTGCAAAGCGTGATCACGCTTTGTCACACGTCTTATCCTACTTAGTACAACTAAGGCTCAATTAATTTAGATGTATCAAATTATCAATCTTAGATCATAAAATCCAAACTAGAAACCATTAAACATAATTCATTGATAATAAATGTCCATTTTCTTTAATTAAAAGTCATTAATGAAGTCCCAAGGGACTGATAAACCATATAAATATTAAAAGTTAGTTAATGGTTAACGACCCTTAGCTGGGAAATTTCTTAAAATAAAGAAAGGGCTTATCTGATCCCTCGATGTAATTCTGGACCTTAGCAATAGAAACAACAAAAAAACAAAAAAATAGAGAACATAAAAGAAAAAAATAGAAAAAGAGCTCTGGTCAAAAAAGGGGCCTTTATAGAGTTTTGAGGATCCTCATGCCGAACTATACGTCTCAACGAATCTTGTGGGATAAATCGTTCCGAGAAGTGGTTACGCAATAATCTTCAACGATAATCACAGCAAAGGCAAAAAGTAAGGTAAAAAGAAACCAAAATGAGTAACTTATTATAACTAGCCGAAAAATCCCATCCATTGGAGTCAAATATGTGGGACATACGTTACTTCTAACTTCACGTCTTCGTTATGACCCAATGGCCCAAGGAAAATGTCCTTCCTTCCAAAGTAAAAGGATTGTTCAAAACGAAAACGGCCATGAAGGAATTAACCTAAATGACCACAATTGAACGTCGACATTGGGCTATGCATGTATTGACATGAGTACAATTGGACTTGTCAAGGTAACTTTATTAACCAGAAAAAGACAACTAATGTGGATACTAAATGAACAAGACACAATAATCAATACTTTACCGTAGAATAAAGTCAGAAAAATTACTTCGTCCAATTTAAATTTATTTTTGGTACAATTAAACGAAATTCACAGCATAAGTTATCTGTCCAAATTTCCTCCCGAAAATTACAAAACAGAAATTGCAACCCAATGATGTAAAATAGCTTATATGCAAAATCGAAAGTGACATAAACGCCGTAATATGAACAAGTTTACAGAATTAATTAAAATAATTCCAGGAAAACAGCCATAAGACAAGATAATTTTACTCGAATGGTAGGCAGGAAAATCGAGATCTATCTGAAAAAAAACAACCAAGCACAGTGTAGTAAAATATGAATATATTGAACAAACTGATAATGAAATTAACTTAAAACCGTATTTTGTAGTGTAAGAGTATTGGCAAAGTTCAGAAAGATAAAAACAAATGAGCTGGGAAAGAAATCAGTAAGGAAGTAGAACTACAAGGATTCATAATATAGTAAAACCAAAAATGTAAAGAAATAAGGTAAAATTGACAGAGTTAGCCATAGTGAATTTAAACTGAAATTTGAACCGTGACAATTTCCCGCAAAATTAAAAACGGTATTTACGATTCAATGAATCGATACTTGAAAATATGATTTTTTTTGTTAAACACAATTATTTCAAAAACTACAAAGTTACCATATATCAAACCCTTAATAAGAAGGTTTAAAAATTAAATCTTGGATCGAAAAAGTGCTTCATATACAGAGTGTTCTATCTAAAAAAAATACAAATTTATGCTGTTTTGTTTTTCTTTGGCACACTCTGTAAAGTTCCAAATATTTTTAAAATATGCATATAAGTTAATCATATAATACAGTAAATATAGTTTCTTGGTAAATTTTACCTAAAAGGCTCAAACTTACTTAACCCAATTGTTGACTCATCCTGTAGATAAAAAACAACGAATATAGTAGTTAAATTGAGAACCTACTCTGAAACGGTTGTAGTGCTAAAATATTTAAATATTTGTGACAAATAACTAAGAACCTTGTTGACATTACTCTTTTAAAAATAAAAGATCCACAAGTTCAGAAAGTAGCGCTTTAACTGCTTTTATAACTTTTAATATAAGATTTAGGATCAGTTCATAATTCCAAAAATTAATGGCTAACTCTAAGAATTTCCACTAAATTAACACTTACACTAAAGAATAATCATGAGTTTTTCATACTTAAAAATTTAACAGTTACTAAAAATTAAGGATAACCAATTAAAATCGTCCATTTACACTCTAACCTAAAAGTAAAAAGTAAATTTTTTGCTTTTCAATTGTGGTTGGTTAACTAATTTTTTTCCAAAGTGTTTCAACTATTTTATGACAAATTTTTATTAAGCTTTATTTGTTTATATTAGTTTTTCTATTTTGATGTACTTGTCAATTTCTTCTTCAGACGAAAATATTCGAAAACAGATAAGAATTAGTCGCAAATCAAAACGATGCTCATTTCGTTTTTCTATTCTCGTGATCCATAGCGAATACTTGCCCCCAGGCCAAACAGTAAATGCACAATTCTACAAAAGTGTCTTGGATTGACTTTTGAAGTGGATTCGTCGCGTGAGACGGAATTGTACCGCACCGGTGACTGGTTTTTACTGTACGACAATGCGCCAGCCTATTCCACAATACTTATCACACAATTATTAACTTAAAAGACGGTCTCCATGATTCATCACCAGCCGTACTCACCAGATCATCCTAAATTGATAATGACAATGAAGGGGGAGCATTTTGAAGACCTTGGGGCGATTCAAAGGAATGTGACGAGAGCTCTGAAAACTATTCTAGAAGAGGAGTTTTCCAGTAGTTCCAGCGGCTATACGAGCGCAGCAAAATTTGTATAGAACGACGAGGGGATTACGTTGGAATCTAAATAAAATCTTTTTTCTAAACTCTTCTTTTCATTCGTAAAAATAAATTAATTCCGGAACTTTTTGAATGAACTGCGTAAATCATTAAAATTTAAAAATAGCAAATTAAACTACCTTACCTGTTCCTCTGGTAACACAGAACTCACAGCCTCATGCAGCTTAGTTAAATGCCGTGAAATATTCCTAAACTGCTTGCTTGGAACGGGGGGCTTAGCCTCCCAATCGTTTAGCTGATCTCCCAGAAGCGTATTCATTATCGACAAAATCTTAGACTCTAACTGCTGTATGTGATGTCCGATATCTTTTTCTACGCTATCGAAACCATTCAAGTTGTCACCCGATAACGCCAGAAAATGATTTCTTATGTGCGGAATCATCCAGAGTACAAGCTGTAAAGATCTAGAAGCTAACGCCAGATTAGTACTAGTTATAGTTTTTAGCCCTGCAGTCCGTAGCGCACCTGCACCAAGCACTAGTTGACAGGAGCGTGAGTTAAACGTCCGTAGTAGCTCTGCTAAATTTCTACCTATCACCGGAGATAGTAGTTGTAAGTCGTATGCGCACACGCAGTATTCACTCACTAAACGAATAAGTATTAACACTGCACCGACTGTAACGTAGTCCTGAGATCCCACTTTTAAGGCTGGTAAGGGTTTACTCATATATTTGTTGGTCATTTCTTCTTCGGTAGGAGTACCTGGTAGAGATTTGATTATATCTCCTAGTGCGAGTTTGTCAACTAGCATTTGTATCTCACTGGGAACTTCAGCGGATTTCCACCTGCATAAAAAAAGTATTTACCTTTAATTCGATTTGAATCAATTGAACATAAATTCAATATGTAGGAAACTTGGCTGCAAAATTTTCAATCTTACATTAGTCCCTGTTCTACTACAAGTTCAGAAACAAATGTAGGTGCAAAACTTATTAATGTTTGCATTTTTTTTTTGGTTTCTATACACATTATAGACTATTTGGGGAGGATATCTTTTCTGAATTAAATTCCAACAGCCATTGTTTAATTGAAATTAGTTAGTGAGTCGTGTAAAGCTAAGTTTGCGCAACGAAGGTGTGTGCGTAATAATTCGTGAATATCTAAAAAACCATTGATGATATGAAAAAAGGGCACATATTTTTTACCTAATAAATGTTTTTGTAAAATGAGTATTTCACGCCATGAGCTATGGTGCGAATAATTCTACATTTTTAGCGTTTTACTTTATAAAAATAAGTTTTAGAAAGCAGCTAGTGAAATTCTGACTAAGAAAAAGCTACTAACAATTAGGAAAAAGGTATCTAAACGGAGACCTCCTATCAGGAAGCTGGAGACACAGATAGATAACATCTATTCATAAAAAAGGTAATAAAGGGGACTACATAACTAATGCTGCATTTCTGCAACCAGTACACTTAGACTGTATGGGAAAGTAGCAGGATTCCGAGCTGGTAGTTTTTATATCGATCATAGCCTTACATTAACACAACTCAATGAGAAAAAATAAGCCAGAGACAGAACAATCGATTTATTTTTTTATACCTGACAAAGACGTATGATACGGTACCTCTTTATAAATGATGGCAAGTACTTTATAGCTACCCCATTCATAAATATAACACTAATAAAGGCAATACAATAATGTAAAATTAAAAATCGATAATCAATTTTCTGAAGATTTTTCGTTAAATAGGAAATTAAGATGAGTATGCAATTTATCACCAAGGCTTTTTAAGATGTAGTTGAACGAAATCTTAAAAAAGTAGAGAAGACCGTGTTCTGACTCTAATTTGTAGATGACCAAGTAGGAATCGCACAAAACCAAAATAGTTTCAAGGTGATTTGGTTAGTCAGTAGCACAATGAAGGAGCAAGAGGTACATCCGTGTCTTGTACAACGCAACGCCATAGCGTAGCTTTTTGGATTAAAGTCGCGTCAGTAACGGAGACCATTTGACAACTGGACCTACAGTTTAACATGGGTTCCGAACCACGGTCACGCGATTTTCCCAAGTGGCAATCCAACCAAATATTAACTGCGTCCGGCGCCTGTTAACTTCGGTGATCAGACGTGAACCGATCTGGCCATTGAAATTAATCCACACCGCAACATCAAGCCAAAGGAAAATATTAAATCGTGTAAAACTTAAAGAAAACTTCATCCTGTGTTCAAGAAAAAAGATTCTTCATAGATTTGTTTCCAAATAAGGTATAACGATTTTGAGTGAAGAAACTGTTGCATACGAATGCCAGCCTTGCATAATTACATAAGAAAAGCAAAAGGGACTCAATTTTTTTTCACTGCCATTTAAGGATATAGTCTTCTGAAAATTATCCCCCCCCCCACACACACACACACACAAATAATGAAACTAAATTATACTAACCTTTCAGCATCTAACAGAAGGGCTAATTTGCTCTTTCTTTGATGATTAAATTTATGCACATAATTCCCGGCCTGAATTTTAAATGCAGCCTTTAGAGCTGCACTTTGTCTACCACAAATTTCTTCACATAAGTTTGTAAATTCTTCCACAATTTTTGCTAAATCGGCAACCTAAAAAAAAATATTCATGCAAAAATATTTTATACATGATTTTTCTAAACAATCAAGACTTCTTGTAACTATCATACTTCTCGAGACTAAGGTAATTGAAATATTTTGCCTGATTGTACGAGACGTCTTCAGGAATCAATACAATAAATCAGGAGTTTCCACTGGCCCGCGACCACCACCAATTTTGATTACACAATGTAAAAAAACAATTGAACTAATATATTTCCTGCAATATCACCTACTCTTCATGCCACAGTGGTTCCTGACAAACTGATATGTTTAAATAACCTAGCTTTTTCTAGACATTTCTTTTGCTGCTGCAATCATGCAATCATTAATTAAATCGCCGTCAATAAATGATTTCCCACGTTTCGCTACTGAATGAGTCACACGGAAGCTAGCACGAGCTGCTGTTTCTTGTTCAGCATTTAATTTCTTAAATAACAACTGCTGACATTTCAACCTGCGTTTCTAAGATTCATATTTTTTTAACCCGTATACTTCCGACTAATCAAGCATAATTGACGTTTTTGCGCAACTCCGCCCCTCCCCACCGTATTACTGTAGATTTCCTACGTCCTGCACATAATCTCCCTATTCTACGCAAACTGTCACTACTATACATTTAGCATGGTCGTAAGTAATCGTAACAATATGTAAGGCACAACATGCACATCGGCTATCTCCGCCGCAATGAAATGTTCTTGACAGTACCCACCGAAATTGCGAACGGAGGACTCCACCCTCGCCCCTTGTGCCATAGATATCTGTTGTCGGCTAGTCCCAATAGAAAATTCGAAATTACAGTATGTTGGATTCAGTCTGATCCTTAGGCTAAAAAGTCTGGATGCATTAAATGCATAGAAAGCAATTTCAAGTTTCATAATATAAAACGATGATATATCAGTTCTTTTTCTTCTTTCATATGCCATTCTAGAACCGAGACATGTAAAAAAAACTGGCGTTTGCATCGTTGGTCCTAGGTAGTGTTGTGGAACATAACATCTCACCACCGCTTTCCGGCAAAACTGGACTTAAATAGAGGTCCAAGTTTGTGGAAAGTACAAGGATGTCTGGGAAAGATACCGGTGGTTCCCACTGATGAGTCCACCACCGGTATTGGGACGAAACATCCATACATTTACTACGGTGGTCGAAAATAGATCGTTAGCTACATGTCCCTACCACCAGGGGCATTGCTAATTGCGACAGTAGCTAAGAGCTTATATTAGTTGAGAAACGACTTCAGAAAAGTTTTTCTAGAATGATGACGTTCTTCGGATAAGAAAACTCTTCAATAATGTTGTTTTACTAAAAAATTGGTAGAGATCCTTCGTCGAGGGTGAAGATGGAGTCAAGTCTTTCGTCTCCGCTCGAACGTTGAGGATCCTCCATTCTTTTGGTTCTGTTGGTTTCCAAATTTTTACTTGCTCATCTACACAGGTCATGCACAACAAACCAGCCTGTTGGGATGCGCCCGTTAACAGTGGACATTTCCTACATTAGCGCCTCCAAATTTCTTTTTAAGTGCCACCTGAATTTGTTTGACTTGCTACGTGACCAGTTTTTCCTCTGGATATTTGTCGGTAACAGTTGCCATCCCCAGTGCAGTAAGAGCCGGGCCATAGGTTTCCTCAGTTGGTATACTGGGTATTACCTTAGCTAGTCCATCAGGCTTGTTGGACTTGCAGCGACCACGTTTAGGAGCAAATGGATTTGCACCTGCTGCCACCATTTCTAGGTTACTTGAGTCTCAGCTTTTGGATCTGGGTTTTTTGTTACCTCAGATTTCACAGAAAGGTTTTTGGTTCCCTTTGTGTTTTTTTGCCATTGAGGTTTCCTGTTGGTGCGGGTTTTCCTGGATTGAATAAGTTCCTCTGTAGCACTGGCCGTTGCAATGGCTATCTTTCGACGCTGTACATCCTAATTTTTTTTGTTATAGTTTAGGTTCTCTAAAACCGATGCCTGCCACTGGGGCGTTTTTCCCAGACGAACTTGCCACGATAGGTCTGTATGTGTTAGGGTAGAATCAATATTATTCCCTCCAGGTTCTGCCTCCTCCACTTGTTCTGTAGTTAGACCTTGTGAATCCTCCATAGTCGCGTCTGGGAAAGAGAGTTCTATTTTACTTAGGGTTTCCATAAGGTTCCTACAAGTAAATCGGAAAGTTTGATCCATCCCAGCAGCGACGTTTACTGGGATATGGCTACTTACTCCAAAAGGTCGCACAGTATTCTGGAGATATCTTTAGAGATACATGTACCCTTCCGCACAATGCCTCTCATGTTGGGTTAGGCGACTTTTGACACTACTGGTCTTTCCGCTGCCGCCCTCTCGAGACCTGCAGCTTGAAGTTCCCTTCCGCGAACGAGAACGCTAGTATCTTACTCCTTCCTGGCTTAGTCTGGTTGTGACCATCCAATCCGACACGAAGCCAATCTAGGTGCCGATTCCCAGACTAGAAGGGGCGTGTAAGGAATAGTTCAGGGGAATTTAACTAATTGCTTTAACAACCATTCAAAAGAAATATCTTATAATTATGTTCCCTTTCATTATGACATATTTAATTGTATTAGGTCTAGGCCTAATAAAAGTTATTCTAATTACATTAAAAAAAAACTTAGTCCGCTTTTTGCAAGCAATGCCATTTTCAAAGTGAACTTTAAATACTACGTTAAGAGTTAACAAAAAATCTTACTTGGTGTGCGGTAATAGCATTCTTATCACTTTGAGTACTAACAAGGGCAGCTAATCGTTCATTGCAGTAATCACAAACTGACGTAAGTAAAATTTTAAGCTTACTGGTAACCTGACTATGATCTTCCTGGGATAAAAAATGCTCGATGCCAGAAGAAATATCTGGATTCTGCACTAGACCTGCGCTGACGTCAGCGGTATCCTTTATAATGTCATGTACTGCTTTAACTCTGTATATTAATTTGCCTGCAAAAATACATACCATTGTAAGTTTAAACTGTAAAAAAGCGAATAATGCAATTATGATTAATTCTGATGTAATAGTAGCTCACATTTTCTAAATTACTTAAAATATAAGATAATGGTATACAGGAAAAAACAATTTAAATAACTACAAACCAAGCGCTTCACTCCCCAACTTTAAAACTTTCAGCCAATGTGCTGAATCCATAGTTGGAGCCACCTCCCCCGATCCAGTTAATTCGTTTAATTCGTCCTCGGCATCAGCTAACTGCTCTATCATCAATTGTTTTAATAAGGCTTGAGCCGCTGTGACAGCTTCTTGTTTGTAAATTTCTAGAAATTGTAGGTGGCTCTGCCTTAAGAGACCGGCCACTAGACTTACTAAACGTTCTTGCTCTAAAACACCTGAAAGCAATAAAGAGGTAATATTCGCCTAACGCCACGCCAAAAGTTAACTTATTTTATTTAACTTATTACGAAAAATTTTAAGTTTGAATTTTAAATATACAATAAAATATCGTGCACCGTCTCTGTAATCTCCTGAACAGTTATATGAGGATTTTCTTCAATTATGGATTTAATATGGTCAGTAGGTCGACCAGAACGTTGGTCGCCTTTAAGTGAAAAAACAAATTCCAAAACGGACTTTTTTAAACTAATTTTGACACGTGCAATCAACATCATAAACTTCATATATGTGTAAGCCTCAGTAGCTTTCTTTCCTCTAAAGAAACAAAAAATATACCGAAAATACTCGTTTCTACATTCCATGCTAAAATTGGCTCTAAACTAATAGCTATAAAACAAAATTATACACAATTTGCTTTTAAAATAACCTAAATCTGACTGATATCAAATGCTAAAATAAAAGGAAAAAACCATAACACTGACAGAAGTCTTTCAAAACAATTACAACGCTCTCTATGTGTGACAACTAAAAATACTTTCTTTCCGGCCCAATATATGGTTCACTCTTGATGCAAAAATATATACACCAAAAATATTTCTTGAAACACAACTTCTACATATAAATAATACATTTTTTATGACAATAAGTGACGAATATATTTAAAATTAAAACTCTGGGCGTCATAGACTTACATATTTTAATATAAATGGTAAATCAACCAACCTTCATTTACATTCAACGGTCGATGCAGATCTGCAGCAGCGTACCTCTCAAATTCTGTACTTAACATTTTGTCGATTAATTTTGACATTTCTTTGAGCTGGGACGGCAAATGTCGTAAACTAGTCACACCAGCTAGTTCCTTTGCCAGCACTTCTTGTGTTCCTAAAGAAATAACTTTTATTTAATTTTTCGAAAAGTATCAATATTTTTCTTATATTTTGAAAAAAATAAAATTTATGAAAAATATAGTTGAGCTAATGGCCCTTTTTCTATATTTCTGTTTTGGATCGCCATTATGTATGTAAATAAAAACAACAATTTCCTTATCAACTTTTATTATATTTAGACTCATTAATTACTTCCTTTGAAAAATGGATGGAATTTAAATTATGCGCCGTTCAACAATCGAATTTACATTGTAATTATTATGATTAATTAACATTCCTTCCGTGTCATCTACCAGTACCCAAGAAAGATGGTATTAATAGTATTCCCAGAAATACTCCTGTGTGAAAAGCTAATTAATTAATGTTGTTGCCTTGTAAATATATTTATAAAAATATCAAGGAGTTGAGTTTCTATATTTATCAATAGAACGTCTTATATCTTCAGCGCAATATGCGTTGCCTCTCAGAGTATTAGTCAGATTTTCTGTTTGATTTTCGTGATTCTTCGTTACATATTGAAAGTGCTCTATGTAACAAAGAGTTTAGGACGGATTTTTTTTGAGAAGAATGATGGTGTGACGTTGTAGTGAGATATCGATTTGTATGTGTTGGTTTTCTTTACACAGAATGTCCTAATTTGTCATTCTCTTTCCTTTGTACTAGTACATCAAGAAAGGGAAGGGCTGGTACCCAACTCCTCAACAAAATGTCATAAATATACTTCCTATGGACAGTCTTACCTTACCTACACGGAACCACCGACAAGATTGCCAGATTGCTCCGAAAATCAAAAACATTCGAACAATTTTCAACACATGTAAGAAAGTTGGACAATATTTGAAGTCTCCAAAGGACGCAATTCCATTTCAAACAGAAGGCGTTTACAAAATACCTTGCTCTTGTGGTAAAGTGTATGTAGGTGAAACAGGACGGTCTATATCCACTAGACTTAAGGAACATGAAAGATGTATAAAAAAGAAACAGATTGCACAATCTGCAGAAGCTGAACACCAGCGTTGCTCAGATCACACTTTTAATGTAAAAGAAACCAAAGTGCTAGCATCAATGCCTGGTTTCTTTAAACGTAAAATTAGAGAATCAATCGAAATTTGTAAATATCCAAATAATATTAATAGATATGCGGGCTACAATCTACATCATACGTGGAAATTGATTGTAACGCTGGATCATGATTCGCTGAGCACCAGTCGTGTATAAATTCCGGACTATTGCTCATAGATAGTCCATTCAGTGTTCTAATCTCGTGAAGAAAAGATCCCTGAAGATGCCTAGTGCAATTGTAGGCGAAACGTCGAATAATAATTCCAATTTAACACGGTCTAAACCGAAGAACCATTATTTTAACTTGACCAAAGCCGTGAAAGCTTTCGTTCTTTATTTGTTATTTTATTTTATCTTTTTTGAGTTATATACATTACAGTCTTGTAATTCTAACATGAATAAATTGAACTGAATTAAATTGAATCACTTTGAATCTTGATTTGTTCATTCTAGCTTTTTTTAGCTCTCGGTGGAGTTGAGCCCGTTGAATGCATGGATTGGCGCTTAGTTTCACAATCATAAGTGAAAAACCAAGATTCGTAACATGATATCACTCCCCAACAAGACCGGGTCATTTTCAATGGCATTCAAAGTGTCAGTACAAAAATGTTTGTGAATTTCTTTTTGTTTAATTGTGAGAATTTTGGGCACCATTACACACACACTTTTTGCCTGTCAAAATTGTTATATAAAATTACACATTCTTTATCAGTTTCTACAGCTTAATAACAGATAAGTTTCATCGCGGTATCGCCAAGTATCATGTGAAATGTCATATTTCGTTGCTCTATTATTACATGCGTGGCGCCGCATTCCAAAGAGAAGGCTTCACACTACACAGCTGTCGGTTATTTGCCTTTGGCGCATAAGTACTTCTTCTGTAGAAGCATCAGTCTCGTTATTTATAGTCACACTTCGTAGTAGTTTCATGATTGATAATTACAGGAAGATAATCTAATAAAGAACGGCTGCACAATTAAACTCGTGTGGGTTCTGGGTCATTTGGGTATACACGGAAGCCAGGAAGCGAATCGTTTAGCAAAGACGGGATCCCAGGCTGAACCATACAGCTCCCAACCCATTATACCTGTTCTGTTGGTAAGAGAGAACTGAAACTGTTGCTGGAAAGCAAATTTATTGAATGCAAGAAGGCAAGCCTGTAGAATAAGATGTGTCAAGGAACATATAATTGAATCTAATGCGCGACTTACTAGGGACCTTCTTTTTTTGAAGAGGAAAGAACTGCGCTTCGTGGTGGAATTGCTGACGGAACATTATCACCTTCGAGGTTATATTCATGGGATTAGCGTCGTGGATAATCCCGTATGCAGATGGTGTCTGAAGGAGAATGGAACTGTTAGGTATGTTCTCAGAGGAGGCAGAGGCATTTTGGGAATACAATATCATCCGAAGCAATGAGGCAAGGTCAGGTAAAGATGAAGCTTGGATTCGTAAAAATGAACAAATGACTTGCAGTCATGGTTGAATGTAATAGGCCCAATAAGATCTAAGCATCGAAGATCGAGTATCACTACTCATTAGTCAAGACATACTAGTCAAATTTATAGAAAAGTTTTTTTAATACCTGAGATTAATTCCAATGCAGCCACGTAATCAGATGAGCTAAGTAACAATTGCAGTGTGGGTTGTGTTTGTAATACTGTTGACATCAATTTTAGCTTATCCACTAAGGTAGTGTAATTATTCTTAGATCTAGCTGAAGCTAGAAGTCTAAGCGCATCAGTCGTTAGACATTTATCAACTTTCTGGACCTTTGAACGAAGCATTCTCACCTAGAATCGGAAATCAGTAATTTTAAGAATTAAAAAAGTTTTTAAATTCTTGGGGTCAAACTCGGCCTTTTTATTTTTCAAATAAATTATAGACTAATTTGAACACAAAATCTTTTGGCCCCTTTTCATATAAATTTTTATTTGTTAATATACATTTATACACGTTTTCTTACACTAATTATCTATATATCCTAGTTTAGGGATTTAAGATATTCAAGCTTAAGTTTTCAAGGCTTAATATCAACCGTTTTGCAAAGATACATTAACGACTCCATAAGCTTCATTAAAAATCTTTATTGTATAACTTTTTTCATTTGATTCATTACATTTTAATTAAATTTAAGGCGACATTCTGTATTTACTTCCTTCTTACTTCTATCGATTTAAAACCATTATAGATTGATACTACTATGCTTTAAACACAATCGAACTGTAACTAATTAGGACAGTAAATCCAGCTCTTATATTTCATCAAAATAAAAAAAAAATATATCAAAAATTGCCATTAAATATTAAAAATTCTTTACCTCATTGGTGGCAACTCCCATCTGTTCCATGATGGTATCATGGGAAGTCATAGCATGAAAAAACGCACCAGATTTTTGTGACACTTGTTTAGCTATTTGTTCTTCCACTATATCAAGATAATAACTCAATTCGTCCTGTAAGTCATGCTCTGATTTGGATTTATATTCAAAAACTTCATTAAATATCTGAAAAAAAGTATAAGACAGATGCATATTGATAAGTCAGCCAAATGTAACATTTTGTCAAAAACCTTAACTAACTATAGACACATTTTTAAGTTTTACTGGGTGTTTACAAGTCCTGTCTATATACCTATCAATTCAATGTTATCACTTTTAATATTCCAGAAAGTTAAAATATGAAAAACTTAAAGGATTTTCTTTTTTTAAATTACTAATTTCAAGTCAAAGTTCGTAGGGAATTGGATAACTATTCAGCTCAATACTGAGGTCGGTAATTCCTACATAATATAATAAAGTCTCCAGTTATCATGTGTCCATCTATGTGTATGTGTCCGGACTAATCTTTAGAACCGCTGGACGAATTTCGTTGCGACTTCAATTATTCTATAAAAAATGCCTTAAGAAAGTATATAAAATATCAGTTTCAAATAAAAATAAATTCTGTCACAAAGTAGAAAAAAAAAAAGTAATTGTACATAATTTTTAGTTTTAAAATAGACGGGTCAAATGACTATTCCAGGAAGAATACTCAAATCAGCCACAAAAGAACAAAAATCATAACTTTTCATTTAATCAAAGTTGTGCAAGCTTTCGTCTTACATAATTTTACTTGGTACAATGAACTTTTTATGTGGAAAACATTTACCCCTAAATAATCTTCCCAACAAGACAATCCCAAGTAACTGGCCATTTTGAAGCTCGCACCATTCCTGCAATGCCTTGATTGATTGAATGATCGAAAGATGAATGAAGGCTTATTGTGTTGCCTATTATATTTGTTCTATGTGAACACATTGGTTGTTTTAACCAGCTTTAGGAGCCTGTTTACTAGTTTGTCCCCTATTTATAAACCTTTAGGATTGACTGATCCTTGAAAGTATTTTCAGTAGGATAGAAATTCCCATTCAAATTCGTTCAGGCTATTTCATCCGGTTCGTTACATAGTTTACATGTTGGTTCTACATTATATAGTGTGCAAATATTTCCTTAAGCTGCAGGGGCAGGTTATCAGTCCTGTACCAGCCTTATCTGCTGTCTGCTAAAGTGCTGGACATCGTGGCTGGTTTGCTCAGCAATAATTTGTGTGTCTGCATTCCACAATGTGTTTCCAGTGGTTCTGGTGTTGATGATTTATCTACCAGAATATTCAACCACGAATAGCCTTTTAGTGACTCCACATATGGTTCTGATCCAATTAATGTGGCAGTAAACCCTTGTTTTGCAATTTGGTCTACATTTTCATTGGCTAGGATACCTTCATGTCCTGGTACCCATGCAAAAGCTCCTATAGTGCTTCCAAGAATGTTCCATGTTAATCGATAAAAAAAGTAGCTGATATTCTGATCCATTGTGAAAAAAAAACTTTTATTTAATATAGAATAATTTATTTATATCTTCCGCTTGGGAAATATTTTTAAGGTATTAACTTAGGTTATCATTATGATGTCATAGAATACAGTCAGTATCCTCATAACCAAGAAGAAAGTAATGTAAAAAAAGTTTACATTTTTAAAAATGTATGCAATAAGGAAAAAGTACGACAATGAATCACATGTAAAAGAATGTATCTGCAAGTCTACTATTAAGAAATATAAAAAATATTAATATCATTTTTATTGCAATTCAACAAAATTAAAATAAGTCCAAGAGAAAAACTACACTTGAAAATTTACTACTCTAAGAGAAAACAATGAAGGAAATATACAACTTGTAATGATAAAACCTACTTCATGTACACTTGTAAAAATAAATTGTTAATAATATATGACAGAGACATTGAGGTGTTCAGTCTAAAACATATAACTTAAGAGGTTGTTTTTGTTTATACTAAAGAGACCTAAGGGGTATAAACAGGGCCTTAGGTAGGGAAATCGGGCCTGGGGGAAAACTTACGGTTCGTGGTATATTTACTCTAAATAATCCACATTCTCAAATTTTAAGTTATGGAATTACAAACCTGGGCCCCTTGAAAAGTCTGGACCCAGGGGAATCTCCTCCCTCCATTATCAGGCCTGGGTATATGTACCAAATTTAAATAGACAATGTTTTAGTAAATTACTGGTGGATGAATGTTCGTCATAAATAATCAATGTCATAAAATACTGATCCTTACCTTTGGGTCATTTAAATTAAAATCATTCTGCATATAAATTTTGGGAATGACGCTAAGTTTATCATAAGAACTAGGAACTTCGGACTTAATTTTTGGTTTAATACTGTCCTCAAGTTTTGCCTGGCTCAACCTCTGGTGCCTTTTATGTCTTCTACCATATTTACGTAAATACTGCTCAAAGTGAGCATAGGTAATTTCAGGCAAAAAGGGGCTCTTTTCAATTTCTGTCTTTTCCACAAAGGAATCGCCCCAAGTTCTAGTAAAAAAGTTCGACTGTTTACCTTTATTAGGGTCACTTAAAACAGCCGGTAAATATTGAGACGCCTTATAAACAGTCCATGGCTCTTCCCCGTTTTGATTCATGGTGTTTTAATCTTTTTCGCTACCTTTTTTTAACTTTCTGGATTTCTTTTACGATCATGATTATTATTTTCTGTTACTGCCCAAATAATGCGTCAGCTGACATTTTGACACTTGGACGTGAGGTGACAGCTCGACGGACACGTTGAGATGTGACATTTCTCATAGTGTGCACCATCTATAGGACAAATTCAAAATTACCAATCTGGGTTCCGAACACGAACTTGATATGTCAAATTAGTGGTTCCGAACAGGGGCGGATCTGAGGGGGTCGGGCAACATTTTTTTCCTGGGGTATTTCCTACTTTTTCCATCGTGGACAAATTTCAAGCGGCAGTCCTTAACTTTGTGTTATTTTGCAAACTCATTTACCACCACAATTTTATAGATATGATCATAATTATTTCAAATCGAAAAAAATGATAGAATCGACACTGATTTGATACGATTATAGTACAAATTAAAGATGGGTTATAGGGCGTTTATTCAATACACACAAATAATCCCGGTGAAATTAATTAAGTATTTTTTAGCTATTTCCGAAAGAAGTAAATAGTTAATTATTACCTTCGAGCATGAAGGCAACCTTGAATGCTTTGTGCGCATTATACGGCAAGAAGAGAGAGAGAGAGAGATCGAGTTTCTCCCTATGGCATGCCTCGCGCTCCAGCTAATTCCGAAGAGATAGCTTATATTATTCAACGTCTCTCTTTCTTCCGTGTAACGCTTGCGGAGCTCTAAATGCTGTCTCCAGGGTACATATTCTCGTTCTTGAGAGAACGATCACTTGATGGAGAGTGGGCGTGGTTTTTACGAAAAAGTATGAAACCGTATTCTGGGTAGCTCTTCTCGTTCTCGAGAGAACGATCATCTTGATGGAAACTGGCCGTGGTTCTCACGAAAAAGTAAGAAACCGTATTCTGAATACGTTTTCGTAGTTTTTCGTGAGAACCTAGCCCACTTTCCATCAAGATGATCGTTCTCTCAAGAACGAGAATAGGTACCCAGTACTACATGGAAGAAAACGACAAAAACCAGATATAATCGATGCTGAACTTCGAGCATATATCACTGGAGGCAGCATGAATGTTCCGCGCATGTTTTACGGCAAAGCGAAATAAAGAGAATACGGGGTTTTGTTATCTCTCTCGCTTCGAACTACGATGTGGAGCAAGAGAGTTAGCATGACCCCGTAGTCATCCTCTCTCTCTCTCTCTCTTTGTGGTGTAACGCGCTGTACATTAATTACTGAATCCAGAATGTTTGAAGACTCAAATGTTCGGTTATATCATCCAACTATAAATATATCAGCCAAAAATGGCTCAGGATGCATTTTGCAAAATATCGTCTATTCGATATATCGATATGTCATTACCAACCCTACGATATAACCTATAAGCCAGAACCATAGACATAAAAAATGTATTGGATCTATATGCTGCCCTCGTTCAAGAGTTTTAAGCTCGGGTGCATCAAACCCCGAGTAGCTCCGAGTAAATCTGAATAAAGCGGTTAAAGTGTTAATTTGAACAGTATTACTTATTAGTTTTGAATTTTATCTGGTGTCATGGCATTTTAGGCCATAAATAATTCGCAATTCGTTAAAAAAACTATGAAGGTAAGTCCGATATCTCGTGAAATAATCTTATTTTTGTGTCTCCATTTCATGTATAAAATGTTTTTTACCCAAAAATAGCATCTGAAAATGATAACTGACAGCTGCTAGAGCTTTATACACAAAATATTTTTATTGGTGCTTGAGGGGCAAGGGGAAAGCAGATCTGACAAGCACCGAGGCATAATGCATTACTTGAATAAAGCGAGCGTGTCTTGCATCTGGATAGCCCTGATCTGCTCATGCCAATGGATCGAGGGCAGTAATAAGATGAATGTTGACGTTCGCTTAGAAACGACAGCGAAATAAAATTCCAAGGAATGTATTTCGCTGTCTTTTTCTAAACGAGTGCCAACCATGGACTTATTAAATAAAGGTGCCAACACTATAGGATCCGCGGTTTATGTATTATGTCTATACTCAGAACAATAGACTTGAAGCATAGATACATAAACTGCAGGTTCTATAAAAGCGAACTGGATTTTATTTAGAGACAGAGCGATAAAGGTCAATAGTACCTCTCTTTCTATGGGTGAAATAAAGAGAGATACTACCGATATATTTCGTTGTCTTTCTAAGCAACGGTCAACGAACTCCTATAGAATCCACAGTATATACTTCATATGTCTAAGACCTGTAATAACTTTTATTTTGAACCTGGGCCAGAAAGTTAGGTTCGATCCGTGAATATAAACTTTCAAGGCAGGTTTTAACTTTTAATATGCTAAAATTATTTATAGTTGTGTATTACCTCGTAAATACAGAAAAATAAAATATAAATATGTCTACACATGAAACTAAACTTACACCTAAAAACTATATAACTACAGGAATTAACAGAAACCTGTTGACACCCTGCCGAAGAGTAGGTTTATCGCGATCAAAGAAAACTCCTAAACATGCAAATGCAAGTCCTCTAACTCAAACCCCAAATTCGATGGTTAAAAAGGTAGAAAATTGCCCTAATATACAACAAAATACTAATGTCAATGAAACACCTAATAAAATACCCACACCAAAGAAAACAAAAAGAAATGCTGATAAAATTGTAGTCGAGACTAAAAATGAAGCATTCAGTTCTGAAAAAGGTAACGAGTGCCCTAATGCAAATATAAAATTAGAAACAAATTCCATTTTGAAAGAAACAGTCTCCCAAGAAAAAAGCACATTAGTAGAAAGCCCAATCCAAAATGTTCCTATAAAAACTTTAGTTATTGCACAAGTACATTGTCCTGCTAAAAGAAATATTAATTTTAATGAAATTGTTAAATTGCCTGGCTCATTCAAAAGATCCAAGGAACATATGGTTGAAAAAAGCACAACCATTTTAGATCAAAAAGAAACGCCTTTAGAAACTGTTGAGATAAGGAACAAAAAACGTAGATTAAGACTAGACAGTGATGATTTTTTGGCTTGCAATGAAAATCGAGTAGAAAATGAAACTGCTTTAAAAATTGAAGTAAACTCCAAAAATGAAGTTATCAAAAAAAGACATACAATTTTAAATGGAAGTAGTAATGGTATTGTCCTGAATAGATTTACTACAGAAGATTATTTACAAGAATATTCTAGTAATCCGGAAATATTCCAAGAAAACTTGGAAAAAGATGCAGATGCATTGGATACTTTTTTAAACACCACTAAATCTAATCAAATCCAAAGTAGAGTTAAAAAGATTAGTGTATCTCCAAATCAAAGTAATAAAAAGTATGCGGCCATTGTGTGTTCATCTACAAACAACAGTTTTGACAACAAACCTAAATACTATTTATCTACAAAGAAATCTAGCTTAGAATTAAAAGAAACATCAAAAAATATATCAACGTCTAGTGAATCTCGTCTAAAAAAAAAATTATCTGTAAGTTTAGAACGCTTAACCAAGGAGAGCTCTAAAAGTACATCAAAAATTGATAAAAGTGAAGATATTGAATTAGAAGAACTTCCATCTACCCCAAAATCCTTTAGTTCTAAAACAAGTCATTCAAAATTAAATTTTTATGAAGATGACGATGATGAATTATTTACTTCGTCCCCTGAAAATGATATGAAGCAACGAGAAAATTTATTGAAACTTATCCTAAATATTGAAAATGAAATAAAACTAAAAGAAGAAAAACTAGAAAAACTGAAGCAAGCACAAGTGTACAAAAAGAAACATAGCCCTGAAAAACTAAAAGTATCTTCAGATAGATGGCTTGAAGGTTGCAGAGCCGGTCTCGACAATTTATTAATAAAAATGCAGGAGCATGGTCCAATGGAAATGGACGCTTTGATTAAAAAATTAAGAATTCCTGATGATATTGTGGAGAAGTTGAAATTATAGTGTATTTTTTTAATATAAGTTAGTAGAAACATTAGAATATAAATAAAATGTAAAATAAATATAACCAGATTGTTAAAAAAAAATAATTTTATAGTTTGTAATATAAATATATTATATATAAAGATTAGGAATTTAAAAAAATTGAGAAATTCTTATTTAACGTCTAAACCTTTTAACAAATAGTTTTAAGAATAAGGTAAATGTAAACTAAGACCTGTTAAATATTTAAGTTTTAATAAAATTAATTGGTATTGAAATTTTTTACCCAATGACTATTCT
Source organism: Diaprepes abbreviatus (assembly GCA_034092305.1). NCBI lineage: Eukaryota > Metazoa > Arthropoda > Insecta > Coleoptera > Curculionidae > Diaprepes > Diaprepes abbreviatus. The sequence continues at coordinate 1,036,573 of JASJET010000288.1, read as the reverse complement.
TGTCCCCTTGAAGGGTTATTACTTTTTTAAATAGTTTTAGAATTTTTTTACATTAATAAAATCAACTGCCACTCATATATTTTTTACCTAAATTAGAATATTTTTTTCCCTATTCAAAAATCAACTTAAAAATGAATTCTTGTAAACGACAGTTTTAGAATTTCCAAAAAAAAATAGTACATCGAAAAAAGTCTCAGTTAACAGCTGATTAAAAGCACAAAGTTTACATAAGCTTTATTTTAATTCCAATTTAACGCTAATAATATATTCCTTATTCTTTATTTCATCTTTCACAATAAATCAAAAAAATTAATTCAAATCTGGATGTAAAAGAAAATATTTATATCTACTACTTAATGCGACTAAGCCATTCTTGAAGAATTCAATATTTTTCAGAACTTTCCAAATAAAAAAGAGTTTTCTAAATATTTCCTAAAATCTTTTCAAATCCTGCATGCTTCGTCGTAATTGTTCCCTGCTATCTGTATTATCAATGTTATTCCACTCTTACATAAATTACTTATCCATAGTGAAAAACTGTGGGTTAGTGATGCTACTTCTTTCCAGTATTAAATCTTTCACCACTGTTAGCTATCAGCTATTTCCTTTTTAATAGCGACAGTTGCTTTTGTATTTATCTCCATGCTTTCTTTACATTCTGGCACTGGAGAAGATTCTAGATTTTGATTATCATTTTCGCAGTGTGATAACCTTGTGGGACTATAAAGGCAAGGCATTGTTTGAATCGGGTCGTCTGGAACCTCATTTTTAATTATTATTTCAGAAGTAATTGCATCTACAGATTCTTGTTTAATTACTTTATGGAGCATATTGTTTATCTGATTATCTTTTTTATGGTTGTTTAAGTCTGGATAAGTTCCAAATATATCACCCTCAGTAATTTCCATTTCCTGTACATTTATTTTATCTCGTTCCACTCTGACTATCTTATCTGATGTCAAAGATTCAATCGAAACGTCTGAAATCTCATCTTTAATTATTATTTCAGAAGTAATTGCATCTACAAATTCTTGTTTAATTATTTTATGACACATATTATTTATCTGATTATCATCTTTAGACTTGGCCAAGTCTGGATAAGTTTCAAATTCCATTTCTTGGTCATTTATGGTATTTCGTTTCTTTTTGATTACATCAACCAATGTTAAAAATTTATTATCTTCTTCATCAAAAGGTGATAATTTGATAGGACCAAGTAGGCCAGTCACTGTTTGATCTCTGAACGACAATCTAAATATTCTTGCTGTGAGTTTGCTTCGTCTCTGAACACTATAGTCTTGAATTTTTGAAAAATAGTTGTCTAAAAAATTCAAATTTAATCGACTTGTTAACAAAAGGTAATTTTTGTCTTCCTTTTCCTCCTCAAATAGCTGAAGAATTGCATTAATTGCCTGGACAATCCCATCAAAACATAGAGGACGTCTTTCTCTATAGGTCAATGATTGGAAAATGTGAATGCCCATTCTTAGAGTTTTAAAAACAATTTCGTTGTTATTTAATCGGCAGTTAGATGGAGTTTTTGCAAATATTCGCCCGCTATTTAGAGCATTATATAAATCGGCCATATTATCAAGGAAAGAAGCAGTATCGTTAGCTAAATCTTCGTCTATCTTACAATTTTTTGCATATGTTCTCAGAGCAGCTGCCACTGTTCTTGAAAAAGGTCCAAAAAATAATTTACATGATATTTTCTTAATATTACTTGGAGTAACGTTTTCATTATCCAGTTTTGGCAATAAACCATTATTAGAAGCTATATCAATTTCATATGTTTCTTTTATAATAGAAAAACTAATGATTTTATCAAAAAGTTTAAATGTTCCGTTTAAGAAGTTATGCCATATGTTATTAAACAAGTGGGGAATATCATAAACAGCAAAAATTTTGAAGCCTCTGTGTATAAAAAATGGTTGTTCCTTAGATACTCCCAGAGATTTTATTATACTCTTGTCACTTCCCTGGTTACATACCAGTACTTTAGGAGAAAACCCAATTTCAATAAGAGAATTCAGGACATACATAATTAAATCTTTCAAGTTATGTCTATTAATTGAATTATCAAAGAGAAAATAGGCGAACGGTATTTTCCAGTTGGAATACAAGCCGCGGATAGCAAATACTAATGCGTCGGTAGCATTTCCTGTACTTCTCCCAAGTGGGCCTAAATCTTGAAAACCTTCAATTATATCAAGCTTTTTATTATGTTCCAGGTATTCTTCTATTGGAATTTTATTAAAAGCAACTACACACTTTTTTTCTTTCTTAGACATAGAAGAACATTTAAATTTATATAATTTATGAATGCTCTCGTCAACACCTGTCTTAAACTCATTTTGAGATATCCATTTACGTATAGTATAGATCGATGGTAATATTAATCCTTTTTGTTGTAAAAAGTGATATGCAGAAGAAGATTTGAAATAAAGTGAAATGGCAAAATCTTTTTCTGTTTTAGACCATACGCGGCGCTTTCCTTTAAGTTGCCTAATTACAAAAATTTTTGCAAATGAAGATAAAAATGTAATAATAGGTAGAACATATAATGACTTTTTACATAGAGTATTTGTTTGTGCCCCTAAACTGTTTTTGGCAGTGTATCTAAATTTATATACAGGATAGGTTTGTTTTTTAGTCTGCTTTAGCTGCTTTGGTAAATTTGATGCTGAATTCACTGCACACATACTTGATTCAAATGAATCTTCATGAAGCTGCCTCTTGAACGGTGGTTCATCGGAGGTACTTGATGAAGCAAACCGCTTTTTATCAGAAAGTGTTCTTGTTGGAATGAGCCGTTCAGGAGAAGGTTCTTTAAAGGGGATTGGAACAGCATCACTTTTTAAAAAATGTTTTTTCTCAGTTCTGAAATCATCTTCCTTAAAATGCTTCTCACATAGAACTCTAGTTCGAAGTAATTCTGGAGGCCATTTTGCCAAGTGAGAATTACTGTTACCTGAAGACAAGAAAAACTTTTTTTTTCTAAATGTTAAGGAATATGTTAGTAAATGTAAGTAAAAATACCTCTTTCTCTTCCGTCTTTATTAGAGAAACTTTAACATAACTAAACTTGGATCTGTTTGTATTATATGCACATTTTCTTTTCTAGGGAGTGAGGCTCGACTAAACTGAAACTGCTTAATTTGCATTAAATACAAGAAGATTTTAACAGTACTATTTAAAAATTATCATAAAGCACTGACAGACTGCAATATTTTTTTAAGGGTAAAAAAAAATTTTTATGGTCTAACTTACCATTAAACATTACGACACTTTTTTAAAAGTTGAGTCTAGTACTTTTAATTTTACGAACAGTAAATACAACCACACTAGGTACTACAAATTCAAATCTATGTATGGGGATCTGAGTAAATTAAAATTCTGTGGAAAAATTTGGACAATTTCAACTATTTCCAAATATATCTGTAAAAAAAAAACAAAAATCAATTATTTTGTTATTATTTTTTTCTAAAATTATTTGAAGTAGTATTTTAAAATAAATGGCACAATACTTATTGTCTCTTTTTATCACCAGTTAAATCAGACATTTTGAATTTTTAGATCCATCAACAGCTTAATTGTCTTAAAAATGGACCTGACACTTAACAATCATACAAAAGCCCAATCAGGTCCATATTTAAGAAAGGTAATAATAAGCTCAATATTTAATTGAACATCAAATTGTGCAAATTTGCTCCAATTCAACTTATTTATTTGTATCTTCTGTGATTACTGAGAACCATATACATATACTTGAAGTAGCGCCTAGCTTTTGACAAGAATTTAAACAATGAATAAGAGACAGAGTGGATAGTGTTTTTTTATATGAAATACATAATATTAAGATATATATATATATATATATATATATATATATATATATATATATATATATATATATATATATATATAAATTTTACAAATGATTTTAATAAGAAACCCAGCTCCATATTTGAAAGAAAAAATACAAGTTAACATCAGTTCAGTAAAGCCAAGCCAAGACTATACAAAAAAAAAATATTTTGAAGAGAAAGAAAAACCACAATGTATTTATTCCTATGTTAAATTTTGATTATTCCGATTAGAGTGAATCTAGGAAATGGAAAATGCCATTTTGGTTTTGTTTGTTATAATTTGTTTTTTGATAATTTTTCTTGATTCCACATGAATAGAAGCATCTGTATTATATAAAAATTTATAAATTTGCACTTTTTTTCATAAGAAAAATCAAGAAACAAACAAAACCAAAATGGCATCTGCCATTAACCAAAATGGCACTTACCATTTCCTAGATTTACTCTAATCTGAATAATTACCAAAATGACCAAAATTTTTGAGTTTCTCTAATATCTTAGAAAATATTAGAAATATGGCCTACATGAACTCTGATCAATAAGTTTTTCTAATTTATTTTAGATATTTTGCTGCTTCATTCAAATATACAATATTTACATTTATGTTAATAAAATATCTATAAAACTTCTGAATCTAATGTTTTGTACGATTGTTGACCCAATATTCCACCCAAGAATGCCCTTGGGAACAGCTCACATCCATGTTTAATTAAAATCTTTATTTTAGTATGATATGACGCGTATACTTGGATACTTTGTATGTTTGCACACAAAAAGCTACACTAAAGGGGGAACTTTTCATACCACTGTTGTAAAGCCATTTCTTGTACAAATTCTTGTCGGTAACCTTATCAGAAGGAAATCTAAATAAACGTAGTCCAGGAGTTAGTCGTTTTGTATCTCCACAATTAATATATACACACTTATTTCCGGCAGGCATTTGTAATATATCAGAGTTCTAAAAAAGAGTTTTAAAAAAGTTCGAACCTAAGATTCAACTACCAAACAAAAATAAGCAAAATATTGACTTTCTTGTTCTCCATAAAATATAGATAAGAGTAGAGATGGGCGAACGATACGATATTTTGGAGTATCGGTAATTTTGCTTTTAATACCGATATTTTATATCGATATTTTTAATCCGATAAAATGTAAAGATCGATACACTCTTTTGGATATTCAAACGTACTGTCCGGGATCGAAAAAACGGCTACATCTAATAATTGTCAGGATAAACTATGTTTACAGAAATTTGCAGATTGCTGTAACAAAGCTGGCCGGTTAGCTTCCCGTATTTTCACAGATTTGATTGGGTTTTGCGATGCTAAGGCAGGCATTAAAAAAAAATAAATTTGCCATAGATTATAAGGATAAGGGTTTGAATTTTAACCATTAATTAATTTAAATTATTCATCATAAGTTATAAATATGTTATTGAGACAGGCTAACAGAGCTTTTATTTTTAAGTTCTTTAAAGCTCGAAGAGTAGAACCTATAATATTTTGAGGTTCTAGAAATAGAAAAATAATATGTATTTTGTTATTTATTTCTTCGTTGGTGTTTATTTATCTCATTTATATTTTGTTATATTTTTACTAACCTGAATAAAAATGTTTTCGATCGCCCTAGTCCATCACTGTACATTTCTATTGTCATTTTTATGGTCGATTTCTTATTTACCTCATCGATGGCGCCGCCTCAAAATTATTTATTTGGTTGCCTAACCTAAATACAAAATAAATTCCATTATTTTTGTTACATACCCCTGGATAAATTAGTTTTAGACTATCTTTTACTAATTTCATCGTCTAAAAAAGGAAGGTATGTTTACTTGTGCTAGTTCCTGGGAATAAATGAATTTGACAGTTCGATTTCTTCAGTCTTGACAATTCTGTCAACTTTTTCTATTTCCATTTTTTTTTATATGAAAATTCGTTGTGGAAATTAACCCGAAATGGCTGAAGTAACGAACTTACCTGTCTCAGAAAATTTAAATATAAAAAATGGGAACTTTATTTGTGGTGTTGTAGAAGGTAAGTTACGAAATGAAAAATTACCTATTTTAAAATATCTTACTATAAATGGATGGTTTAATAAGAACCAAGTCTGTCTCTTGCTATTTGTAATTTATATTAGATATTAAACTTATTTAATTATCTCTACATATTGTTACATTACCAATAAATAAGTAAAATTATTCATACTTCAATGGCATTTTACTCGGTTACTTGGCACTCAAGCTACTAATACAATTTACTGAGCGAATCATATATCTTACCAATATCCTAATGGTCGGGTTTTTCAGGGTTGTTTTCCTCCCTGTTTATGACTTTTGGAAATATTTGCAATTTTAGAATTGGGAAGAAATGGAACTTTCTTCTTTATTTCTAATTTCATTTATATACATCAACATTAAAACTTTTTCAACATGTTTTAATATATGACTATTAATAAAATTAGGACATATCAGTATTCAATACCAATTAGTTAACTCGTGAAAAACTAAGTTAGAACAAGCAAAATTAGGTTAGGAACAAATAAGTTTTGTGCTGGCACTATTTGGATGCTAGTTAGCAATGTGTTTTGAATTGCATTTTTCTTTAAACAAATTGAATTAAGATATACAATGTTGGCTAATTTATTAAAGTATGTCTGCCACCACCAGTGTTCTATTTAAAAATGAACATATCAACCAGCCTCATGGTTTTGGATATCCTGTATATTTAAAAAATATGTAAAATATAGCCTTGGTACCTACAACACACGAGATCTATTTTGTGAAGATCGAATTCTTAATTCCATTTTCATTTTACCACTCTGTATAAAATTTGATGAATGTATTTAATTTTAAAAAATTGAGGCCTCGTCTGGAAGATATAAAAATTTGAAATATAATACTGTTATAGGGATTGAGGATTCTGAACCGAAAAAATTTTGGAGCTGAAAGTTAAGTGTAATTAAAAGTTTGTAAGGTTTTAATGAAAGGAAAAATCAAATTTTAAAAATGAACTCTAATTCTGTAAGGAATAAAAAAATTTATCTAAAATTTAGTGGTTCATTGAGAAGGTATCTATTGATAGCAGTAAAAGGTTGAAAAATTACTATATTTTTAATTTTCTCTACTCATTTATAAATAAATGCTTTTTTAATGGTTAAACCAATTTAAGTATTTACAGCACTTTGTAGTTTACAAACAAGTCTAATTTAAAATAGAAATAGATTAACATTGTCAGTTAATATCATTGTACATAATGGGTATTTCTCTGGATCGAATAAAGTCATCAAAAAAGTAATTGATGTCAAAACTTATTAAAAATATATTTTAAATCAATTCACATATCATTTTGTATATACAATTTAGATTAAAACCAATTTGAGATTTATTCCGTTTATAATTCACAATTCAGGATTTCGATGCATAATATACTTAATATTTCTGACCCTAATCTAAACTTACATTCTGTGCTATCCTTGATAGAAACATTTATGAATATAATAATAATAATATCCTTTATTTGCCAACAAAATTATGATCACATAACAAAGCAACGTCAGAGAAAGAAATGTTTAACATTAAGAATTGTAAATATATCGATCTAACTACAGTTAATATAAAAACTAATCGACATTTCAATAGGAACTTTACACAAAGGAAAACAAAAGGAGAAAAAGACAGATACAAGATAATTTAAAAAAGTAGTGGTCAGTTTAAACTGAACAAAGTTTTACAGTTTGCAAAATAAGATATTCCAATTTAAAAGGAATAAAATTTTTACACACAAAACAAATGCATGAGAAAAAAACCACTAAACAAAAAATATTGACATTACAAAAATTATTCATTAAAATTGAAAGAGTAAAAGCACCTATCAGACAGTCATTCATTTACGCGTCTCTTAAAGCAATTAATCGACTCGATAAGCCAGATTTGTCTTGGCAACATCCTTACGGTTTTAATCGCCATATAGTATGGTCCTCTCTCATAGAAGGTGGAGTTATTGTAAAGGTACCCTTAGGTCATTCACCCCTCTGGTAATCATAACCATGTTTCCCCCATAAAGCTGTCTATTTAGCGGAAATAATTCCGTATTCCTTCTGACAAGCATGACTAAAGATCTAAAGTATAATGAGGGAACAGTAAGCAACTTAAACTGAGTAAAAAATGGTCGACATGAACCTCTTGAAGGTAAGTGGAAAAGATGCATCTTATTATGCGTTTTTGAATTTAAAATATATTAATAGCCTTTCTTGATGATTCCCAAAAGGAAATACCATAAGAGACAAGAGATTGTATTTGCCCAATGTAAAAAAGCCTAACAGTCTCTACAGTGATGACGTCACGAAGCCTTCGGACTACACCACACAAACTGCTAAGCCTAGCCCCAAGAGCTGAGATATGATGTTCCCAGTTTAAATAGGGGTCCAAATGAACACCCAAGAACTTAACCTGTTCCAAAGAGGTTATAGATCTACCCCCAAGCCACACAAGCAGTGACTCAGACCTTGTTGCATGCTTTGAAAAAAGAATGAGGCCGGTTTTATCTACCTTTAGAGTAACGCCGTTATCAGAACACCACTGCCGCATTTTCAATGCAGCGTTTGTGCACTTTTGAGACAGTCCTGCCATAGAAGTGTCCGCCAGAATCACTGATGTGTCATCAGTAAACTGGCAAACGCTATCTGCGGCCAATCCATCCTCCAGATTGTTTACATATATTAAGAATAATATGGGTCTCAAAATGAATTCCTGAGGTATTCCCTGCAACAATTTAGTTCTATCTGAAAAGAAATGATGATTATTTTTAGCAAAGCAGAGTGTTTGCTGCCTATCTGATAAGTAGGATTGCAGCAAACTGGCAGCAACACCTCTGACCCCATATGCACCAAGCTTTGTCAAAAGCAAGTTATGATCCACAGGGTCAAAGGCCTTAGACAAATCAAAATATAGGCCTGCGACTTTATCATTTGTGTGAATTCTTTCATTTATATAGGAAATTGTGTTGAATATTGCCATTTCAGTAGATTTGTTAGGTCTAAAGCCGAACTGATTTTTACTCAGGATATTGAGTCTGTTTAGATGTTCAAATAATCTAGTATATATAACTTTTGCAAAGACCTTTGACACTGCTGGAAGCAGGGAGATTGATCTGTAATTTTTGATGCACTGGCGATCCCCTTTTTTAAATATAGGAATCACTTTGGCTGTCTTGAGATTAGTGGGAAAGATCTGTGTGGCAAAACTTTCATTAACAATATTTCCTAAGGGATTACTTATGCAGTGTGCGACAAATTTTAAAACATATACGGGCACGTCGTCCAGTCCCGCTGAAAATTTATTAGGTAAACTCATAAGTGTTCGAAAAATTTCATTGGAATTAACTGGTGATAAAAATATTGTAGGATAATTAACTTCAGTTTGAAACGTAAGGTTAAGATATAAATTATTGTGTACATTGAACTGTCTGCTAAATAGTTCAGCAATATCTTTTGGGTCACTATGAATATGCTCATCTATTTTTAGGGTTATGTCGTAATTATTTTTAATCTCATTGCATTCGATTTTAAGAATATTCCAGACAGTTTTAATTTTATTTTTGGAATTAATAATCCTACTATCATTCAAATGATCAATAATTCGTAATGACATGAATAATGAATCTGTTACTTTATTTCTTATAATTTTTGTCTCAATGTCTCTAAAAAAAATAGGTATAAAGCTACTTCTATATTAATGTAAGCTCTTATTGGAAAGCAAAATTTAAAAAAATATATATATGATTATTCAATAAAATAGTTGGTTTACAATTTTGTTTTCCTAAATAACTTCAATTCCAAGTTAAATTTGAATCAAGCATAAATACTGATATTTAAAATGACTGGAAAAAACCCTTAAAATCTGGTACCCCTTGCAAAAAATTGTTGTAGTATTTTGAATTTAAAAAGTAAAGTGTTGAACTTTAAATAAGCTATTTTTTCATTTTTTCTGTACTCATTATTATCCCAAAACAAAACAAACTAGTGGTGAACTTAAAGGCTTGAAGGATAATTAGTATCTCCATAGAGGTGTTACTTAATTTCACCTAATTACCTTGTTATATAGGTCTCGTATTTCGCCTCATTTATGGCCTAAAAATTATCGCCAACTTTATTGACCATTGAAGGCTTGTATTGAAACAATAATTCCTTTAAAATAACTACCCTGAAATATTGTAGTCTTAGAAGTGTTAAAATCTCCTAGTTCTTACATGACCAATGTTATCAAAGAAAACGGAGAATGTAGTTTTAAGGAAGGATTCCTTTTATTGGTTATGCTCATTTAAATGTGTTAAATCAGAAAACAAATTATGAATTTGTAATGCTCACAATTTATAAATCATTTGTTTAAAATTTACAGATCACAAACTCATTGATAAAAATAAATTGTATACGCTAAAATTATTTAAAATCATAAATTCAAAACTGTAAGCCCTGGCATCACATACATGTAAAATAAATACTGAGCACGTTAAAGTTTGCTGAACAATCTTTGATCCTAACATTAAAGGACGAATGCATATAAGTCCCCCCATAGGTCGATCTTCCCATTCTCAAGGTCTTTGGTGCGCAACAATAAAGCAAACTTTATGTTATTTTTTATTGTTTTGACGGCAAAGATTTTCTGAAAAAGTGATGTTTATTATCTTTAAATCACGCATCAAATATAAAGACGGCCTTTTATTCAAGTTTATTATTTATCGTACATTAGAAAAACATAAAATTTTGTAAGAATTTAAAGGTTTTTTGGGAAAAATATGTAAACATAATCATGCTAGAGTTCTTTACATGCCAGAGATCGTTCAAAATAACCAATAAAATAAAAGCAATTAGCGTCTGCGCATTGAGGACATTGGGAACTAGTAGATAAACTTATGTGACTTGAATATTGTTGGGATCATATTTCACTGATTGCTTTTATAGGTCATTCTCATTATTTATTTTATATATGCCTGGCACATTTTATAATCCAAAAAAAACTGATCCTAAATTTTAAACTTCTGAATATCCAAGTTCACAAGCTCCACTTACTGTAACATCTGCTTAGAAAGTTGTCATGATGTAAAGTATAACATGATCAAATTGAAAATTTTCACCCTTTTAAATTCTAAATTTCAACTCCACTCATTGTCAATAGTTTTCCAACTACAATCATAAAACGTAAACTAAATTTTAGCCAAATATGTAGTCTTAAATGTTGGTTCCTGCTTTTGCGCTTGAGCAACTCTGCCGAGCAGAGATTATTAAAAGCTTTAGAATTTCATATTGAATAAAATAACTGCACATATTGGTTATGTGTCTCTATGATGAAAAATAATTAATATTTAGTTTGTAATATTTTAGGTTAAACATTTAAAAAGGTTTTTTTGTATTTCAGGTTTTTATGGGCGACCTTGGACTACTGAACAAAGAAAAGATTTATTTCAAAAGTTAGTAAAATTATTTTTTTAATATACTAAAATTGTTGTAATATCTTTATACAAAAAAATACCATCATATCCCTATTGTCTGTGCATCTGCAACTGTAACTTATTTGATATATATCTATATTTTAACCATTCTAGTTGTAAAATATGTATGATTTATTTTTCTACATGATTAACATTTTTTTCTTTAATAACATTTATATTATTTTGAAACATGAGGCAGCATTCTACCGTGTGTCCCATTAAGAATGGCAACTGGCTGTATCCCAAAGACTAATAATCCTAGGGTTTTGTAAAAAAACATTTTTTTTGGAAAAGAATCTGAAAAAAATTGATGATCAATATTTTTAAGTCTTTAAGATGACCGCTAGGGGCGTCATAGTGACAGAAAAACCAAAAAAGATTAAATTTTTTCAAAAATTACATATTAAAATAGGTCGAAAAAGACTTTATTGTTGTAACCTTGACAGTTTTCCCAATAAAATATTTTTAATGGAAGCAGCATGCAATGGTCAGCGCGCGTTACACGTTAAAGAGAGAGAAGGTTAATACGGGGAAATGCTTTCTCTTTCGCTCTAAACGTGTAGTTTTCTTCTCCCCCACATTGAATCGTGCGCCGGTCAAACTCGGTCCGAAGCAAGAGAGATACCACATACCCTTGGAGCATTACTTGCCTCCCGTAGTGTATGCTCGACGGGGAAAATTGAACTTTTATTTTAAAAAATTCTCATCATTTCAGCCTGATTCATCCAAATTTAGTAAATTTAATCTCCTTTAAAAATCTTTACGTGTGTGATATTTGGCGTTACAAACATATCATATTACAATACTTCCAACTTAAAAACTTAATAGTAACATAAAGTTTAAAAAAATTGCTTGCGCAAATTTGTATATCTCTTTAATTCATATTTTTTCTAATAATTCCAGTTTTCAAAAATATATCAGATTATGATTTTCGCTAGTTTTTAAATTTTTTTGGTTTTATATAATAATGTTTAAAAATACATATTGTTGTATTTAAGTTTTTTGGAAGAAATTGCAAAATGGGACAATTATTAAGTCAGCGCCCTCTCGCGTCATCTGTAACCGTAGTTTTTACCGCTAAAGATCAGGTATGTTAAGCTCTTTTAAACGAGATTAAATCCACCAAATAAGGTTGAGCCAGACTGAAGTTATAAACATTTTTCAAAATTAAATAACTTTTTCCTTTTACTTTTAATATAATTATCGAAGCTTTTTTTAAGAACACTCTCAAGGTTTATAATAATTTGGCGTTTTATTGAGATAATTAGATAGATAGATAGATATTTATTTGTGTCACAATTATTACAATTTTACACACGTCAAAGTAATCATACAAAAATAAAAATTCCTACAAGATACAATAATAATCACACTGACAAACTTATGAGTCAAAAAATGCATCAAACTGGTGGTTTTCAAAAAAACATTAAATCAATCCCAATCACATCAACATATTTCAACAAGACGTTAAGTCTGCTTTAATAAAATCGTCAAGCGAATAAAAGCTATTTTGCATCAGTATATTTTAAACTTTGCTCTTAAATAGACTAAATGATAGACTCTTTAAATGCAAAGGAAGCCTGTTGTGTGTAAAATTGAGGAGCATAATAATTGACAAAATATCGATTCTTAGTTAGGTGCCATGAGTGAAGCATGTCTTGTATTGTAATGGCGAATGTCACTATACAGTGCAAATTGTCCCCGTCTTTCATGTATCCACAATAAATATATATACTGATGGCAATGTCAAAATGTTTAGGTTCTTGAAGTGGAGTTTGACGTCTGCGCGAAAATGCAGACCCATAATAATTCTAATGGCCTTCCGTTGCAGACTGAAGAGTTTGCCAGAATACGGTTAATGTCCCCAGATAAGAATGCCATATGATAGATGGGAGTGGAGGAAGCTGAAGTAAGCACTCATACACGTTTTATGATTTGCAACTCACACCAGATTTCTTAAAAGAAACAAATTCTTTGAAACTTTATTTGACACAATCTGAATGTGTTCATTCCATAACAATTTCTGGTCCATATGTAATCCCAAGAATTTAACAGTCTGCCGATCACCAATCAGCTGTTTTTGAGTAAATATGACATTTTTAGTTTTTTTGGCATTGAGATGCAACTGATTGACATCAAACCACAGCGAGACCCCCGACTGCACCTCAAGCATCTCAAGCCGAAGGTTTGCCAAATCAGGGTTCCCATTAGCCAAAGTTGTGTCGTCGGCCTACAACACAACCCCTGAAGAAGAAAGGACACTATTTGGTAGATCGTTTATATATATTATGAAAAGGACAGGTCCCAATACCGAGCCCTGCGGCACTCCGACGTGCACTACACTGGTTTCTGAAAGATTATCATTATAATAAACACTTTGAACTCAATCTTTTAAATAAGACTTAATTAGAGAGATACTTGAAGGGCCAAAACCATAGGGTTTCAATTTTGTTAGAAGAATATCATGTGAGATGCAATCGAAAGCCTTGCTGAGATCACAAAAAGTAATCCCGGCGAAGCCACCACGCTCAAATTCAGACACAATTGTGCGTACCAAATCAAGGACAGCCAATTCGGTGCCCCTTCCCGCCCGAAAACCAAACTGAGAAGGATTAAAGATATTATAGGTTTCCATATAACCGTAAATTTGTTTTGATAGGATAATTTCAAAAACTTTTGGGACCACCGGAATAATGCTTATGGGCCTATAATTCTGCAATCATCAATAGAACCTGTCTTATGAACAGGAATAACTTTAGATTTTTTAAAAGAGTCGGGAAATAAACCAGTGTTGACACATTTATCAAATAATATTGTTAGTATGGATATAATTAGGTTTTTGATAGACTTAACCATTCTGACATTAATGTTATATATATCCCTACTGTCCGAACTTTTAAGACTATCTATGGCATTCCTAACCTGATTCGGGGTAATATCTCGGAAATCAAATTGAAATGCACATTCAGAAAAAAAGTGAGTAGGTGAAGTTTGTGATTGTTTTATATTCTTTACAAGCTCAAGTGGTTGATGTACAAAAAAGTTATTCATCGTATCAGCGTCCAGTACATCGGAATAAGCCACTCTCTTCTTTAACGGTCGAGAATTGTTTACCACATCCCAATTTTATTTTTGTTTTATGGTCCCTGTTACGCTCCCTAGCAGCCAATTTAAAAACTTGAAAATATTTTCTAGCAATTTTTTTGGGCTACTTTTACCAAAAAAATGTGTCCTCGGCCGTACAATGTTAGCCCATGAGATACATCCGGTAACTATTCTTAATGATATATTGGTTAATAATGTTTTTTTATTATGTACAAAGCTTTTATAAATTTAAAGTAATTGAAACATTACATTAAAAGATGTGTGTTTCTTTTAGGGTAGTAAAAATTATATTGTCATTTTTTTGTTCAGTTTACACGCTTTCAAACTGAAAATTTTTCATAACTTGTTTTTTTGTAAATATTCTTTTTAGAATGAAAAAATGGGGCATGGACTCGTATGTTTACGCGCCGAAGGATGACTACAAACACAGGGCATATTGGCGAGAGCTATACACAGTAGAGGAAGCGGAACATTTAACGGGACTAATCCAAGCAGCAAAGGATCAAAATATTGTTTTTTATTATGCTTTATCTCCTGGATTGGACATCACATATTCCAGTCAAAAAGAAATCACAACTTTAAAAAGGAAATTAGAACAAGTTTCACAGTTCGGCTGTATAGCCTTTGCTTTACTTTTCGATGATATAGAGCCGGAAATGTCTGAAGCAGATAAAGAAATATTTCAGTCTTTTGCGCAAGCTCAGGTGTCCATTACTAACGACATTTTTCAGCATTTAGGCCAACCAAAATTTTTGTTATGTCCTACACAGTATTGTTCAACTAGGGCTGTACCAAATGTCACTAATTCAGAGTATTTAAATACATTAGGGTCTAAATTAGCCCAAGAGATTGATATTATGTGGACAGGTAAGAAAAAAAAGATGGTGGAAAATATATAGAATAACATTACTAAAGTATAACATTTTTTTTAGGTAACAAAGTAATTTCCAGGATTCTTACAAAGGAAAATATTCAAGAAATTACAGAAGCTCTCAGACGACCTCCTGTAATTTGGGATAACCTACATGCTAATGATTATGATCAAAAAAGAGTTTTCTTAGGACCCTATTCTGGAAGGTCTCCAGATTTAATTCCAAAGTTAAGGGGAGTACTTACGAATCCAAACTGCGAATATGGGGCCAATTTTGTTGCCATCCATACATTGGCGCAGTGGTCTAGGTGTAATTTAGATGGGCAAAGAGATCTTTCTATTAGTAAGTTTATTTATTTTAGGATTTTCTATTGGGATGATATCGCATGTACAGGGTGTCTCAAAAGAAAGTTCACATTTAAAAAATCGATTTAAAAAAAAGTCAGGACTTTATTGAAAAAATGTTTATTACATATTAAAATACATTGCTTGGGAATTTATTTTTTAAAAATGATATCGTCCAAATGTAATCCGTTGCGCTCACGGCATTCATTTAATCGAGCACTAAAATTGCCCATGACGGCTCGGCAGGTATTCTCCGTGATGTCTGCCATTTCGTTGCGGATATTTTCTTTTAATTGTGCCAGGGAAGTCGGTTTGTTGGCGTAAACTTTTGATTTGACATAACCCCATAGGAAAAAGTCCATAGATGATAAATCAGGACTGCGTGGAGGCCAACTTATGTCACCTTTCTTTGAGATCAATTTGCCAGGAAAAATTTCACGCACTCGTGGCAGAGACATGTTGGACGTGTGTGAAGTTGCTCCGTCTTGCTGGAACCATGTTATTTGGTTATAGCCAGGAAAATTTTGCAGTTCAGGCACGAAGAAGTCGTCTAACATCTCCACATACCGCTCTGAAGTCACTGTTACTGTGCGTTCCCTTTCATCTTCAAAAAAGTACGGGCCGATAATTCCTCGCGCCGACATCGCAGCCCATACAGTCACTTTCGGCGAATGTAGAGTTTTCTGATGTTTGTGTTTTGGATTGTTTGCACTCCAATAGCGGCAATTTTGCTTGTTTACATGACCATTAAGATGAAAATGGGCTTCATCCGAAAAGAAGATGTTGGTAAACGTTGAAAAGCGTTCAGTCATCTGGTTTACGAAGTCAAGCCTCTGACCAGCATCCTGAGGCTTCAATTCTTGCACCAACTGAATTTTATAGGGGTTCAGCTTTAAATCTTTGTGTAAAATACGGAATAATGATGACCCATGCACATTTAAAGCAACAGCACGCTTACGAATCGAAACGTAACACTCTTTACGTTTTCGACCGTTCTCGAAGACCTCGGACGCCCGGATTTTGGTTTATCTAGTGTTGAACCGGTCTCTTCAAACTTCTGGACCCATTTTCCAATAAGCCGAGCGCTTGGCGCATCATTTAAGTGACGAATATGTCGAAAATTGCAGAATTTTCTACGCGCTACAGTCGCCGAATTACCGTTTTTGTAAAACTCACGTACGCACAAAGCACGGTCCGCTCCATAGCGACTAAATTCCCAAGAGCCAGACTACCGATTGACACACCCCCTGCGCCGCTCGGAATAGTTGCGTTCACGCAATAAGCAAAACAAATGTGTACTTTCTTTTGAGATACCCTGTATAATTAAACGGCAAACGAGGATAAAACAAATTAAAGTGAAAGAAGTTTAGGTGATTATAATAGGGTTTTTGAGTATGGTTGTCAATAAAATCTTGTTGATATCGATGTGTTAATTTTTCTTTTAGATGATACTGTTTCTGCTGATATAAAACTAGAGACTGAGACTGAAGATGGGTTAACTGGTGAAGATGTTCCCACGACTCTTTCGCCAAATATGTATCATCCAAAACAAGCTTTAAAAAATGCGATAAAAGAGTGGTTACCGGAATTTTCTAAGCATAAGACTGCTTGGGGGCCTATCGCAAAACCACAACCTGCAGTAGCAGGTAAATAAGTATATAAAATATCAATCAAAAAGTATTAATGGATTATAACCCAGTATTGTATCACCGATTGTCGATGTTATTCGACTCTAGTCATAAATATTATTTTTTTAAAGTGCTTAGCAGATATTGATTAGATGACTTATTTTCAGTGGTTCCTGTTCCCATTATACCTTCAATAAACACATGTATGAGCTTAACAACTGGTACAACGACTCTGACGTCGAGTGGTACCGCCCAACCTGTTGTTTCGGCAAATCAATTGCAAGCTTTAGCCGAAGTTTGTAGCACGGTACGTAAAAAGGAAAAAAATATCCATTAAAATCAATGAAATTAGAAGATAGCATTGATTTTATATATCTCAATTTCACTTTTTAAAATTTTTTTATGAGAAAATATCAAAACCAAGCAAGCTAATTTTAAAATGATTTTTAAACTTAAACAAAATTATACAATTTTTTCAATTTACAAAGTTATTTTAAAATAAATAAAAAATCTCTCGTCCAAAGAGATTTTAATAAAACCTTATTTAGATGGGTGACCGCTTGGGAATACCTCATGTTGTTTGTTTTTAAATTTGTTTAAAAGCATGACTTAAACCCACTAAGAAAGACTATTTTCGACTTAATCTAAAGTAATCTGTAGACAGATGCCTGATTTAATAATAAAAGAAGCTCCAAAGCTTGTTCATTTTCAACAACGTCAATTATTTGAATTTTAAAACACAAAAATTTTAATACAATATTTTGTACATATAGGTGTCGACTGTTTCTGGTAGTTTAGTTAATCCCGGCCCTGGACCAGTGATGAATTCATTAGTTTCCGAAACAAAAGTAGTTACAAATGATTCAATACCAAATCCTATAACGCCCATACCAGTTCCAATACCTTTGGGGAATGAAAAGAGTAAAAGTATTACTGTTCTGGAAGGAGTCGTGATCAAAGATAAAAGTAAGTTTGTATATTCCAACATACTTGTTTTATTGTTAGGGATAATGTTATTCAATTAGAAAAGACACTGTATCTTTGAGACAAAAGTTCATTCTTTTTTAAATATAAATAAATAAATGTTTAATGCTATACCTGTTTTTGCAAGTATTTTGAATTTTAGGTGCTAAATTTCATGCCTTATTAAAGTATGTGTCCATATTTTTATTAATCGTACAGTTTAATATCTACATCTTTCAAGGATTTCTAGCGATTTCCGTCACTTTGGCTGTAGGGTTTAAAAGAATTCCATTCTAGATCTTCTCTTCTACCACATAGAGGGAGAGCTGTGTCTCTGACGTGAATTATCTGTATGTTAATATTTTTTAGTCTCAATATTTTATTTATTTATTTATTCATTTAATCATGGCAAAAACCATTTTACAGAAACAATTTGTCTAAGTCCAATAGTAGAGAAAACAATTTACTTATATAAAATCAATCAATAATTAATGAAGCTGAAACATTTTTAATAAAGAAAGTGACAGTCTAGAATCAGTAATAAAAATCACAGAAACAACCGAAGTCACAGTTAAAAAAACAAAAAGACACTATCCAATAAGATTTTAAAAAAATGTCATAATTTAAATATCTTGTTTTGTAATTCCCTATATTTACAATAGTATATTAACGGATCAAATAAATACAATCCATTTCAAAAATAAAAAATACGAACACTATTTAAAACAGTCAAAATTAAAAATCTTACAAATATCATTATTTAAAACAGTCAGAAATAAAAAAAAAACCTACAAATCTAAACATACATCAAAGTGCTTCAAAAGACTAGTAATGACAATTGACAATATTAACTAGTTTTTCAAGAATTGTAAAATTTTTAATTTAAAGACATTAATTGGCAAATGAAAAATATCAATCTTGGGAGGAACTGAATTCATTTCCCTGCACATTCGAGAAATAGGACTGTTAATGCCATAATTCGTTCAGTGATATATCACATCAAACAAATTGTGCGCTCTAAAAACTCTTTGAGGAACTGATAATCCAATATTATTGAGTAGTTCGGGAGAATCAATACAAGAGTTAATAATCTTATAAAGTAGAACGAGGACAAGATATATGCGTCTCACACACAATGGTAACAACCTCAAAGCGTCGGCAGTATCATCATATACAGACCGCTCCTCCTGCATTCCCTGTTTAAAGGCAATGAAACTGAAAAACTTTCTTTGTACTCTTTCTACTTTTTCTTTGTATGTAAAATAATGAGGTGACCAAACTTGGGACGCATATTCTAAGATTGATCGAACTACAGAGCAGCATATCACTTTAAAACAGTCTACACTATTAAAATCTGTAAGCATTCTTTTCACAAACCCGAACAACTTCAAACCCCTGTTCATAATATTATCAGTATGTGTGTCGAAGCAAAGAGCCCGATCAAATTAACACCCAGATCCGTCACACATTCAACGCGATTAATCATGTTATTATCAAGAAAGTAATCAAAAGTTATCCAATCCCTTTTACGACAAAAACTTATAATGGAGCATTTATTAACATTGAGGTGCATAAAATTTAACTTACACCATTCAGAGAACCGAGCTAGATCCTGTTGAATGCCCTCGCAATCGTTGTTACTCCTGACAACCCGAAATATCTTTAAATCATCTGCATAATAAGACATCTACTGAAAGTTATGATGTCCTCAATATTGTTAATAAAGCAGTTAAAAAGGAGCGGAGCGAGGTGAGCACCCTGAGGAACACCAGAAGTAACAAATATATGATTCACAGTTATTAATTTTTTCTCGCTGTACTCTACAGGTAACTATTTATCCATTGTACAAAATGATCCATGGATGCCCAAGCCTTCCAGCTTGTAAATGAGAAGCTGATGGTTAACCTTGTCGAAAGCCTTGGAGAAGTCAGTTTAAATAGGATCCACTTGACACCTCCCCTCCAAAGCCTCCACCAAGTACTGCTCATAGACAAGCAGATTAGGAGTAGTCGATCGACCTGCCATAAAGCCATGTTGTGAAGTTGCTAACACATGCCTAAAAAGAGGACACATCTTTTGGTAAACAATACCCTCAAAAATCTTACTAAATGGTGAAAATTTCGAAATTCCACGATAATTTTCGACGTTATCTCTGTCTCCATTCTTATGGATTGGCTTAATGTAAGTAGTTTTCCATACTTTTGGGAAAACACCCGATGATAAGGAAATATTAAAAATCTGAGTCAACACTGCAGACCAAACACCCTGACAATTCTTAACAAAACTGGTATCCCGTCGGGTCCGGTACCCAATTTACTGTTTAAGTAGGATCCACCGGACGTGTTTAATGCAATAGATAAGTTAGGCTTATTACAGTAATTTCCTTAGATTATTTTTAATGGAATACAATGTCTCTACAAATAAATCGTTATTAAATGAGATTGCACTTTGCATCATTCTAGACATGGGAGAATGTTGCCTGTACAGAATACGATGATGGTCTGATTCAAAAGTTTTGTTCTATCAAAGTATTTTTTGGGGAATATAAAATTGAAGTTTAGTATGCAATTCGGGACAGTTAATAGTTATTCTTGATCTTGAAACAAGTCGGTATGTCGATATTTTCTCCAAACATTCTGCAAATTTGTTGATCGTTTAAATTTTCCATGGATATGTGTAATTTATAGGCAATAAATCTAAGAAATTTTCTCTGTACACTATTAAGTTTATTAATGTAAGTTAAATAGTATGGATTCCAAACAACCGAACAATTCACTAAGTGTGATCTAACTAGAGAAACATAATAATTTAATTACAAAAATGTTACTAAAATCCTTGGTATTTTTTTTACAAAACCCAAAATGCGTAATGCTTTGGTTTTACAGCTTTTTACATGGTGTGAAAATGTTAACTTAGATCAATGTAAACTCCGATATCTTTGATTATATCAACGTGTCCTAATTTCTTATTATTTTTTTGTAATATTGACCTGGTAAACTTTTTTACATTTTTCAATATTAGGAAACATTTTATTTGCAACACAGTCATAAAAATTGTTTAAATTATGTTGAAGATGATAAGTATATGATTCAATAATAAGAGATTTATATATTTCGTCAGCCCAAATAATAAATTCAGAATGCTCAAAACAGTGCTCTAAATCGTTTAAAAACAAATTAAATAAAAATGGAGCAATATAGTCACCCTGAGGCGCACCTGACGTGACTTCAATTGGATTAGAATATGTATTGTTAACTTTAACATACTGAGTCCGTCCAGTTAAAAATGATTCAATCCAATTCAGCATATTACCAGATATGCCATAGTATTTTATTTTTTTTTATTAACAAGGAATGCGTAAACCAAAAGATCAGATTGTATAGATTTCTGCCATGAAAACTTGATTCTAAAAATTCTGTTATTATGCTCTCAAAGATTTTAGGAATTAAAGACCTTAGAAATTAGCCTATAATTTACTATTTCATTCTTGTAACCATTATTTTTATATTTGGAGGTTAAATAGGTTTGTCTTTCATAATGAAGGAAATGTTCCACAATTGATTGAATTATTGAATAACAGCCATAGTGGTCTTGATAGGGAAGATGCAGTTTTCTCATAAGAGGTCCTATTCCATTTCATTAATTTAGGAATTTCACTTTTATCCTTTTTTGAATTCACATAGGTCCAAAAATTCTTGACATTAGATATTATATTCTGTTCGATTTTATTGATATAATTATAAGACTTCTCAGACAGTTGTTGTACTACTATTTTTTTGATAAAATGTAGTTTTAAGTAATGCGTTTTAAATATAAAACTTTTTCTTGTTCAGGAATTATTAGAAAACAGATGCTATCAAATTATTTTTACTTCTCACAATGGCTGAAGAGTAAATATTATTTTTTGCAATATTTCTGTAGGAAAAGATGGAAACATTCAGCCGGCGAACGGTGACACTTTACAGGATGATCAAAAAGATAGTGGTAAAGATGAAAATGTAATGAATACAGATCCTAGCATAAGTAATGAATCTAGTTTAAGTCCTTCGGAGCCGATGGATTGTAACAGTACACCAAACATATCACCGGCACACGGTATCAAAGTAGCCGACGGCTCAACCGAGGATGTCGCTATGAGTGAGAATAATTCTGTAAGTTTTATGTTTAAAAGAAAAACATTAGATGTTTAAACCCAACCAGCAAATACCGAATTGGGTAGTTTAATTGCAGATATAAAATTATTTGATATAAAATTATAATATTTTTAGACTTCCAGTGGATCAATGCAAGTTGAAACTAACGAAGCTAGTCAAATGATTGTTGAGAGTCAACCAGAAAGTGAGAGGTGAGTTATAGCATAAATTTTTACAAATTACTTAGTTTTTGAACATGTAACTGTACATGGAACATTTTAGGAAGGAATGTGAGCTAACATATGAAGATTTGGCTCTATTTTGTGATCTATTTTATTTACCTTTTGAACATGGTGCTCAAGGTGTACAACTGTTACAAGAATTTCACTGGTTAAAATCTAACGCGCATGTTGTGATATCTGCAAATCAGCAAAAGAATAAGTCAAGTCCAGAGGTAAGAGAAAAATCTACGTTAATATAACAAAAAAAAAATTGTAACTATTCTCAAGTTGTAATCTTATAAATGTGCTCAAATTTATCTAATAAAAATCACAAACAAAACTGTTGAGTGCTAGTGATTTATATAACCATATAACAAGGAAATAAGGTTAGGCGCTTTCCTTGATACTGAAGGAACATTCGACCATATTTCTTTAATTTCCATGACAACGTCTGTCAGAAGACGTGGCATAATAGACACTTTATGCAGGTGGATATAAAACTTGTTCCAAGGCGGATTGGAGGTGTCTGTAGCCAAAAGCTGCCCACAAGGGCGGGTTCTATCCTTCCTGTGTGATCTGGTGGTTCACTAATTTCTGGTAAGCCTCAACGACACGCATATTATATCCAGGAGTATGCTATTGAACTAGTCTTACTCATCGTATGGATGCAAGGCAAAACTTTCTTGGAACTTATGCAGAAAGCTCCGACTATAATGGAGGAGTAATGTACTAAGGATCACCTTAGGATAAATCCTGAAAAAACCACATTTATAAAAGCTTGACGAATTAAAACTAATCTCTCTTTAACATACAATTGTAGATGAGCCAGGAGGTTGAGTACCTAGGTGTTATTCTGGATGCAAAGCTTATTTGCAGAAAGTAATTACCAAAGATAAAATGGTCATCCTAACAGCAAAAAGTGCACTGGGCAAAACATGGAGATTAAAATCACAGATTTACTCTGCAGTGGTAAAACCTATAATCACCTATGATTTGGTTATATGGTGGGTAAAAAAACACTCACAAAGGCGGACTACTCTGGAGCTCTCTAAACTCCAGAGATAGGTCTGTCTATGATCACGGGAACTATAAGAAGCAGCTATGGAAACGTTACTAAATCTTCTCTCTCCTTTCATATAGTAATAAAGACTGAGGCGAAGTTATAAGAAAGCAATTACAAATAAAGTATTTCTCACGCCGACTTCAAAAATTTCTATTTCATAGAAAAACATATATTGTTATGTTATTTTTCGATTTTATGTATACAATTAACTATATATATATATATATATATATATATATATATATATATATATATATATATATATATATATATATAAAGGTCCCTGTACCTAGCGAGAATTACAAATAATCTAAAAATTTGGGGTGTTTCGTCCCGGTGCCAGCCTTGGGACTCCTCAATGGGTTTTGACTGACACCTTCCCAGACACCCGTGGTCGTATTATATAATATTTGATTCTGATATTTAAACTTAAATTGTGGCGGGAATTGACGGTGAGATGCAGTTTACACAACAATATATATATATATTGTAACGGACTTTATAGCAGTCATAGTATTAGTTCGTGTTTCTAGTTTGTAGGGTTTTAGATTTATTTTCTACGAGTTCATAATTTATTTAATTAGTTTTACCTTTTGTTAATTTCCTCATTAGACGTCTATGAAAGAAGGTCTGGACAGTTTTCGTGGACAGTTTAGTTTAAGAAGTTGTTAATGCAAGTTGAATTGTTTGACAAGTTGTCAGAATTGAAATTTTAATACAACTTTATTGCTCTAGGTTCAAGAATGGTTTTCGAGGGCTGAAAAAATGAACGAAATGACGCAGGCAGTGAATCGACTGTTTCAACATTTGTCTTCCTGTAATAACAGAGAAATGCTTTACGAACTTTATTCTTATGTCTGGGATATAAGGGCTGTGATTTCATTGCTTAATTCATATATTAAGTGGTTAGGTAAGTAAGAAAGGTTTAAAAATTACATTTTTGGCATAACTTTAAAATTGTGAATATATGTGTGGTTTTTGATTAAAATTAAAACAAACTTGCCGCCTCTATGCTGCTTTTGCGTAAGTAATATTTTTGCGTAATTTTAATCTTTGCTTAAAAATCTTACCAGATTCATTTTGTCTTTCATGATTTTTACAGTTTTTATTGTTTGCAAACTGGTGAAATTTTAAGGTGGATAATATAAGTTTTTGGTTTAATTTATGAACTTTTATTAAAGCTTTATTTACTATTATAAAAATCTAAAAAATACTTTGATTTTAATACCATTTTATAGCTGTCTTGATATGCTGAAAATGGGGATATTTTATATATATATATATATATATATATATATATATATATATATATATATATATATATATATATATATATATATATATATATATATGCATTTATGCGTAAATTTAACGTTTTCAGTCCTTTTTTCAGTGTTAACGATAGCTGTATATCTGCAACACTACAACTAATTTACCAGTAGATTCCATGCCGAAAACAGCTCAGGATTGTAGCGAAAGCCACGGCGACGGGTTCGAGTTTTGTGTAGTGATAGTATTGTGAACTTTATTCTTTTGATCACTTTACCAAATTAGGCAAATAACAGACACGATTTTTGCATATCCATTAAATTTTTTTAATCCTCAATGAACTTTAGTACACTGTCAAATTTTCAGATTCTTCCTAATTTTAGTTTTCCCAGAATCGATCGATAAAGTTCCCTGTGAATCACCCTGTATATATATTGCTTTTAAAGTAAATAAAGAGCTACATGATTATGTTTGTATTATCCACTAAGGCCTAACAAAGAACACACGCCAATGGCGTAATAGTAATTCTTGTTAAAATTTATTAACTGCAGCGCCGGTTGCGATCACAGAAAGCGTAGCGACTTTATGAAAAAAATTTTTTGAAGATCTTGTTTGGATAACAAACTCTCATAACGCTTTGCGTACATTTATGTTTTTGAATTTTATCATAGAGGTTGCAAGGTTGTTTTAATAGGAACGTTATGTTTCAATTGAAGAAACTCCGGACATTTTCCCTTAATACCTGCAATGTACTTATTGATATAACAATGCGTACCTATATAGGAAGTTACACGACGTGCTTTTCTTGTTTTTAAAAATTTCTAGAAGTAATTTTTTGAAAATTTTCAACATGGTTTAGATTAGGCTCTAAAATATAATTAACATTTTTTATACTACGCCTTGATTCAAAATTTATTTATAAACGTCCAACTAAAACTAAAAATGTTTTTTTTTTTGTAAGATTTAATTTTAGTCTGCAAAAATGATTTTTATATTTGTATAAATAAAATAATAAGTATTTTAAATAGGCGAGAAATTACACACCTACTTTGCAGTATATTCTATTTCTCAAAGCAATCTTTATGAATATCAACAATATATTGATCGGCAATAATTTTTTTTTAGTAACAATATCGGGTAAAATTGAAAAATAGGAATATCAATCAATGAATAAACTTCTTTAATTGATAATTTTAAAAATAAAATTATCCATTAGGGTAATTGAAAATTTCATTTTTCAAATTACCCACTGCAAGAGTGATTAATAATTTAGTTTTCCAAATTATTGAATTATTAATTGGTAATTTACCAGAATTAAATTAAAAAATTATTTTTATTGAAAACCTCCATATTTTAGATAAACTGAAATTAACAGTAAGAAAAGTTTGTTAATTCTACGGAAATAATTTTCACGAAAACCTTTTTGACATTGTTGAAACATTTTTTCTTCGATACAAAACAAATAACAAATAATTAACAATAAAATGATACTTCTTCTGTCCACGATGATATGCTTTAGTCACGTCAGTAGGATTCAAAACAGCCGAAAAAATTAAAATTTATTGATTTAATTTAAAAATCTCAGAAAAGAAGCGAAAAAAAGGTGAAAAATTTTGACTACATGCCAAAGTAAGGTTTTTACAACAAATTCCTGTTTTTCACACCTTTTGATTAAAATATCTTCGGACTAACGCGTTAGAGTTCATGCTCAGCTCATTTTGTTTTTGGAAAAAGTCATAATATAAGTATTGTCTTCGTACATATTCTGTTCTTTATTGAAAGTGAATAATAATTATAAGCGCACAAGCAAGATAAATAATCATAGTTATGTTACTAATTTATATGATGCTGCATTATTTGCAAAAAACCTCATTAAATTATTAAAAAAAAAATAATTTAATTTAGATAAACTGCCACTTAATAATTCAATATTATTAATTATTCTTGTAATGGGTAATTTGGATAATTAATTTTTCAGTTACTCTAGTAATAGGTAATTTTATTGCTAAAATGATCAATTATTTCGTCAATGAAAAATGAAGTTATGAATTACTTCGCTAATTGATAAATTGTAGGATTAAAATTACCAATTATTTTATTAATTGATAATTTGAGGAAAAAATCTCCAATTACTTCATTAATTGAATTGATAGAATAATTGTTAATTTCAATTTGCTGATTAATAATTTCCCAGTAATGGTTAATAATATTTTTTTTGCCGATCACTGATGATACCAAATATTTTCATATAAAAATTAATGGTTCTAGTGCTCAGACCGAATAACGACACGTGATCTGCAAAACAGTTATTCTTGCTTTAAACTATTTATTCAAGTAGGGAGATCGTTCTAAATAAATGATTCTTTTATGTGAGTGAAATGAATTAGGAAACCTAGTTTCAAAAGGCCAAAGAAATATTTCTAGATTTTATTGTTGTTTTTAGGTAAATAAGTAGTTTTTATATTTAGTAGTCTTAATGTTGGCTGTACATTTACCAGTATTACGTTGAATAAGTGGATAAATGCTTATGAAATCCTTACATGATTACTTTGTTTTTTATATTTAAAGTATTTTAAATTTCTTTTTTCTATTTTTTTTTCCTTCTTAAAGATCGTGTATGTATGCTTGTTTGTTTTGGCACAATTTGGGGTCATGTTCATTAAAACAATAAATTATAAAAATTTAAACAAAATGGATCTATATGCGTTAAACTGCGAACTAAAATATTAAGAAAGAGTTCTTCAAATAATGGAATTTTTATAGTTCGTTCAGGTTGGCTGGTGGTGGGAATTTTCAAATGATTTGTTCGCGTGCCAGAAGTTAAAAATAGGGAAGATCTAACAATAAAAAATGAACATGAATACTTCTGACACAAACTTCTTAATTAATACTCCCCTGAACTGATACTCTGTTAAGCAACATGAAATATTTCAAATAATATCTAAAAGCCCTTGCAGGAACATTTGAAGGTAATCGACCTAAAAGATCGTAACAAATACTTTCTTGCACTAGTGTCTCCATAATTGATACTCTGTTGACCAACATAAAATTTTTCACATCACATCTAAAAGCCCTTGCAGGAACATTTGAAGGTAACCGACCTAAAGGATCGTAACAAATACTTTCTTGCACTAATGTCTCCATAATTGATACTCTGTTGACGAAAATGAAATATTTCATATAATATCTAAAAGCCCTTCCAGGCAGATTTGAAGGTAATCGACCTAAAAGATCACAACAAATACTTTCTTGAACTGATGTGTTCAGATCCACCTACTTAAAAAATTGTAATAACGATTTACGATAATATTAAATTTTTACAGCTACAAAATCATTTGATCTGTAATATCCTATTTCGATTGTATATACAGGATCAGACAAGTAACTTTTTAACCACTGCACAAAAACTGGGCTCAATTTCATACCCAACAGCTTAGCAAGCAGAAGTCTGTAATTAACCCTATTAAATGTTTTGGAGAAGTTGCTGTAAATCGAGTTAATTTGCAACCTCCTTTCCAAGCTATCGGAACAGTTCCGACTTGTAGACCATCAGGTTCGTTATCGTTGATTTACCCTTAGAATTCGCCTTCCCAAAAATTTTATTCCCTGTTATTCCCAACGACAAACAAATAATATTACTAAATTGCCACCACCTCTCTATCTCCTAGTTTTGCAGCTACTCTTGTGGGTGCTTTTTATTTAATAGGTTTTGGTCAGTTTCGACATATTTTAATTTAGCTTATTTAGATAATATAAAATAAATCCTGGCGACATAATGTATTTCAGCATTTGTAGAAATTGAAATTTGCCACACATTTTCATTTACCCGTTGGTTTAACCTAGTGTTACAAAACCCAACACACACACATAGTTTTTCTATGTTTAAGCCGTATAAAAAAGTGTATTTAAATACTTTATATCGAATTTAACACAGCTTATATAATACTTTCTTATTTTTATTATATGTATTGAATATACTTAAAAAGGTCGCATGACAAGATTGATTAAAATTATATATGGTTACCAAATTTTGCCAATTACAAACGGTGCTAACAAAATAACGTCAAATAAAGAGCAAAAGACAAAATAACATTTAACTAATCACAATGAACAAAGTTCTAATAACATTTTTAAACTAACATTATTAAAATAGTATAAAATATTTTATAAATCTGTTTTTAAAATTTGTTAAGTAATGGAATCTTGTGAATTTGTCGAGGTACCACGTTTCACAGTATTTCAATACACTTGCCATTTTTTGTGTTTCACTTCATTAACCAAGCTTCTTTATTTTCTCAAGCGAATGGCCAATTTCCCCCGTCGATGCCGTCGTACACCCAGGGAACCTATACATGTACGCATCGTCCAAAGAATTGGTATATGTTGCCTGCCAGAAGGAGCAAGATAGCGCTGTGCTTGCGTAAATTGTTCTCTCTTGCGTTTGGCATAAAGATGTCGCGCAGTGCGTATTATAGACTTCACGTAAGAGTTTATGGCTTTGGCGCTCTATCACCAATATCATATTGGAACAGTGTTATGAAATTGGAATATTATTGGTTGAGTATGAGATGGCGTAAAATAAGCTGAATAGTTTCTTTTATTTAGTAACCTGAAATAAATGTAATATTGGATATTTATACCGTTTGAGTCTTAAGAAATTTTGTTACTATTTGAGAAAAAATATGCTGCAAATGAACGCTTTTTTGGTTCTAAAGAATTGTTTTACTATTTGAGAAGCATATGCTGCACATGAACTCCCTTTTTATTATTAACCAACACATATTGTGTTTATGGAATTTTATATGGTTCTCTATAATTTAGGGAAATATTGAAGTTTTCGTACCCATCCTGTTCAAGGTCACAGGGGACCGTTTCATTTTCTCCGATAGTCGGGCAGGTCTGGGATTATCTTCAAAATAATAAGGTTACTCTTGCATGTGTATCAGGATACAGAGGCATCCTGGGCAATGAAACAGCGGACTAACTAACAAGACAAGGGTTTGTTACCACATTTATTGGATCGGAATCAGTTTTTGGCATTACTAAGGCTGCCATTCGTGTATGGTTGTCCTGGCGGATAAACCATCAACACCAGACCAGTTGCAAACTATTGCTGAGCAAACCATCTGGCAAATTAAGCCTTGAAATCCTATGTTTAAGCAGATAACATATTAGGTTAACCTACTGGAGTCACCTTCAAGGATAGATCGTTCCAAATAGCTGATTCCCAGAGGATAAGCTAGTGAACAGTCTGCTAAATCTGATTAAGACAACCAACCTGTTGACATAGAACAGATATAACAGGTGATACAATAAGTCACTAGATTGCACGTAAGGTATTGTCAGAGGTTAGAAAACTGAGTGAACTTCATAGTATTGGAAATTAAAGGTCATAGATATTTAAACTTATTTTCCTATGTGGTAATTTTTAAGTTATGAGTCGCCAGCACTAGTTTAACAGAACAAAGGTTAATGTTTTAAAGGTTAGCTGATATAGATTGTAGAGCCTGTCTCCACTTCAATCATTGTAATAACACCACAGTGTGTGAGTATGATGTGATTAAAGAAATACTATCTTAGTAACTTCAGTGTGGGTTTTTTTTTGTCGATTTCTGCTCTCAAAAGCTACCATCGAATCAAGATAATTAGTATTTCTGAGAAACCCTTCAAGCCCACGGACAAAACAGATCTCTAATGCAGTTAAAGGTCACACCGATATACTAGTAAACATCATCTAATCTCAGTTACGGCGAATTTACCAATGGCCTAATAATGGGGTCTGCGTTTGAACCATATGGAAGGGATGGAGTTTGCGATTGAACCATATGGAAAAGAAGGGGTCTGCTATTTAACCATACGGACTTCGACCTGTCCTTATTACCGTTGGTAAAAGGAAAATAAATTTATTGAATCCTGGAGAGGAGTTCCTGGAGTGAGGTGTGCCAAGGAGCTTATTGGACCTAGTGCAAGACTTACTGGGAAACTTCTCTCCTTAGGAAGGAAAGAGCTGCTCACGAGATTGGTGTCGAAGATGACCTGATATGTCTAGATGGGGATGACACTTTTGATCACGTTCTCAGAGAGTGCCCAGCACTCAGCTGAGGCAAAGACATTTCAGAGATACAATTTTGTCACGGAGGCTGTTTGGATTCGCAAAGGCGATCGGCCTCAAATGCCAGACGGTATGTAAAGGGCTCAACGAGGCCTAGGCATCGATGATCAAGTATCTCCACCTTTTGTTCATTCATTCATGTAAATACACCATAATTGTAACCCAATTGCAATAATAAAGAATATTGAAAA
The DNA here is from genome assembly GCA_034092305.1 of Diaprepes abbreviatus. Classification (NCBI taxonomy): domain Eukaryota; kingdom Metazoa; phylum Arthropoda; class Insecta; order Coleoptera; family Curculionidae; genus Diaprepes; species Diaprepes abbreviatus. Next base: position 1,005,319 of record JASJET010000288.1, on the reverse strand, counting down.
TGAAATATGAGATATTGCCCATTGTGATTATGATACCATAAAACCACGAATTGCGATCCTTTGGGAATTGGAGGAGCACAAAATTATCATCTCAGTTATCCTGCAGTGGTGTCTCTGCATCGTCTCATTTAGGGAAAAAATTAATATAAATGGATGAGTAGTTTTATATAGAAAACTTATCGGCCTTATTGTTCTGAAATCTAGGAATAGTGATAACTGTTAACTGAAACAAGTCTTTTAAAATAACTTGTTTTCTTCAAGAAGTCTCACGCGTATTTTATGATATCTTTCAAAAGCATTTTGGGTTTTCAAACAGTATTATTTCTCATTAATTTTCATAAATTTATAAAATAAATTACGTCGCTTTTTAAAATAATCAGCTTGTTTTACGCCTCCCTGTACTTTGTTTTGCTGATGCTTTAAAATAAATTGTTTTTAAAGTATTTATATGGTTTTATGTTTTAACTCTTGGAGTTTTTTTATTTTTCTCTCACAATTTTTTTTAAAGAAATTTGAAACATGACACAAAAGTGATATATGTGTTGTCCGCCGAGCAGTAAAATCTTACGTGGAAAGTAACCTTATAGATTACTTTTCTATGAAGCTTCAAATATGATTTGTAAATTTTTGATGATAGGTTTTAAAAAAAGGCTTTATCTTTAAAATGTTGAACCATACCTACTAAAAATGTTATTCTTAATTAATTTTTGAGAGCGTTTACATAAACGCGAATTATTGGTAAATAGCTGAATGTAAGGGTCAATCATCAATGTTCTTATGAATTCAGATTACTTTACACACTCCAGCTTTATTTTATCTTTCTTTCAGCTGCTCCTGCGTCACTAAAAGTTATCTGAATTAATTCGACCAGTATCAATGAGATGGGACTCTTATTGACGTTTATTCCTCTTAAAAAAATATCCATACTAGTTGGCTGATTTTTGAAGCTTTATAGAAATTCTTAGTTTAATAAATAGTGCTTATACGTTTTGCGTAAATTAAATTTAGCGTAAATTCATAGCTTCTAGTGTCTTGGCGCTTTTGCGATATTTCCATTTTTAATTGACAATATTGTTGAATTGTCGTAATATTTTTAGGGTTTTCAAAAGGCTGGAAAGAGGCTTTTATGTCTGGCGAGCAAGAACCATGGGTGTTTAGAGGTGGCCTTACTGCAGATCTTCAGGTTGGAACTATACCTATAACAAAGTTTTGCTTTTTTTTGTTAGAACTTGTACACCTTTCTGAGGCTTCAAACTTTATTAAGATTTGATTGCATTTTACTTTTTTTAACCAAAAATAGGAGGTAGACAGTTACATTATTACAGGTATTAAATATTTTTTACATCGCCAAGCTCTTTAAATCGACTTGCGAACATTTAAAGAGCTCTCACTTTAGGAGTTTTACAAGAATTTTTAGTGATCTCTGGTTTCTCAAAGGGTAATGCTATGCTACAATTAAACATGAGGAATTTTAAATATATTGCTGACATAAGTGATGCTTTTAAAGCGAGGCGTCGGTACAGGTGGTTATTTTTTTGGCATTTATCGTTTTTCCCTTTAGGGCAGTGCCTAGGCTTGTATGCAGGAAATCAGAGGGACTATACAAAAGTGCCACCTGTTTTTAGGCATTTTGGCAAGAAAATGCGATGACATAAGCCAAAGCAAGAAACAAAGATTTTTAAAAATAATACATCAAGATATGAAAATAGTTAAAACCTATATTTAAACAATATGTGTAAATTATATATATATATATATATATATATATATATATATATATATATATATATATATATATATATATATATATATCTGAAGTTTCCCCTATTTTGGTAACAAAGTTTCAGATTTGTGCTTAAACATGAAAAATAAATATATAAGTTCTCTTTACTTTACAGTCCATGTACTGTATCAAAGTCCAAAAAAAAATTATTTGTGCTTGTCTTTACGATTCTTTAATTTGGCTATAAATATATCTAAATATTTTTATATATAAGAATCTAATAGTTCATTATTTGTTTTAAACTTTTATATATTATTTTTAGCGTCTTATACCTGTTGACTCTGGTAATGATCTGTTCATTTATAAAGTACCAGATGTTCCCACGTGTCGAGTATATACTATAAGGCCGTATCTATCCTCTGACGAAGAACAGGTCTATAATGTATGCAATAGGACATGTAAAGATGGTCTCGAGTATCCCCATCCATTACCTCCAGAATTAAAGGATGTTCATGCGGATAGAATAGTGGGACCATACGTGACGTTACATCCAGAGTTTTGTTTTGTATTAGAGGTAAGAGTAAAATTTGCTTATATTATACAGGGTGTTACAAACGGGAATCTCGTTCTTCATAAAAGATATAAAATGGAAAGATATATAGATAAAAAAAAATCAGTAATCAGGCCTTTCTTCACCAATGTTAAGCTTAGTGGTATTTTATGCTTTTTAAAATATAAGTAGGTAAAATTTTTTAATGAATACACTTTACATTAACATTCTTTTTATTTAAATTTGTAAACTATTGTACTGCCTAACCCCCCCGTTTATCTATCTTATCATATACTCTTAAACGTTCCTAGTGTTGGAGCAGATTAAAAAGGAGAGACGGGATCCTAGAGTACTTACTACTGCATTGAACTTTAAAACGATTTTCCTACAATTGAAACACATATATGGCCTTTTTAGATTAAGTTTTGTAAAAATTATATTCGAGCGAAATTAGATTACAAAAAATAATAATCGATAATTCAACTTAATTAGGGAACAACTCTAAATATTCTTCTATTTTATATTAAACAAAGTTAAATTGACCAAACGCTTACTTTTCGATGATTTATTATAGCTTATAGCCAGCATTTCTCTTAGTCACACGTCACAGCTAAGCAGGGTAAGCAAAAAATTTTGTTTAACCCATTTACAAATTCTTTACCAGATTGCAAAACAACTTCTAATTTCACTTTAAGAATCGTACGTAAAACGGTACCAAAATCATTTTTCACCGTACTGCCAAACACTCTGAATTGTCTTTGAACTACTTCTTAACTATCTTTCTGAACTCACGGTTTTTAACTTTGGTTGCCAACTAACTTCTAATAGCGAGATTGCTCACATTTATATGAAGTTTACCGTGATGTCTTGGCTAAAACTGGATTTTTCCAATTCAACTTGTTTTCAGCCAAAGTCGTGTGACCGAGGGTCTACGTTATGGAATTTCTCGGATCTTGTTCTTCACCTAAAAGTGCGTGATCGTTGTTCTACGTAAGCAAAATTTACTTCACATTCCTGACCTACTTATTTTTCAGCATTCCAGAATCAAAATACGTCACATATTGTACGATTTAGATTCAGAGTTTATATTTTAGATTTTTAAATATATTTTATTCTTATATTTTAAATTTATGAACTTCTTTGAAAGATTATATTAGTCTTGGGTATCATACTATTGAGTGATGTATAAGATTCATATTAGTTTTTCAATATTAGCCAAGTTTGAAGCATATGTTGAATAATAAAAAAGCAAAACGTAACAGAAAAGAATGATCATCTTTGATATAGTTGTTTTTTTTTTCTCTGAGAGAGTCATTTCTGCAGCTGATTTAAACGTGTGTTTAATGTCGAAACATATTTTTGCAGAATAAAAAATTTATTGTTAAAATGATTTCAAATCGCAAACTCTGCCTCAGCAAAGACAATTTCAACGTCTTTGGTTTGTATTTAATGTCTTCAGGGTTAACTTATTGAATCAATAAATAGTTTGTATCCTAGTAGAACGTTATTATTAAGATTTCAGTTATCAATATTGATAAATCAAGAAGGAATACTTTAATAGAAACATACATGGTATTTTTAGGATGACGTAGGGATAGTTGGGTATGTGTGTGCGGCACCGGATTACAAGAAATTTAGGATTAAACAAGAATTAGCATGGATTCCAGAAATGTGTAAAAAATATCCAGAACCACTAGCTAAAGACGCCAATAAATTGGTTCAGGTACGTAAAAACTTTAAACTATTGTGGTTTTGATGAAATCTTAAATAATAACAAATACAAAAGCAGTTTTTGCAGATTGTTTACTATTGTGAAACGAGTAACTTTTCGAGTTAACTGAAAGTACGTTAATAGTTTTTTTACTAATAAATTTGAATTTATTTGATATTATGAAAATATCTAATAAGATAAGAGCGGGTCAGCTGAATAAACGTGACGATGCTTTAGATATTCCAAATGCATGGAAAACAGTAATAAAGAATTAAAACAACAAACAACACCAAATATACGAGAGAACAGCACACAAAAAACAAATATATCACACCCTGTCGAAGGGAGGAGCCTGTGAAACTGCTTAATAATACAACTTGACAATAAAACAATAATTATTTGATTTTGTATGAAAAAACCCTTCTTTTAAATTCACTTATATGTCCCAAATTTGTCAAAAACACAATATAAATTGAACTTAATTGTTAGCTGTCAATAAAATAATATGTTTACTGAAGGGTCAAAAGAATGTTTGTAATCATGTAGCAATATATCTCGTTTATCTCCGTTGTCTCTTTCTCTCTTGCTTTATCCCTAATGTCAGATTCTTTGCGACATATGACTGTCCTTTTTATTTATAAATAATTAAAGATAAACTTGTGTTAAAACTGTTTTAGATATGTTTGTAGATCGATGACGCACATGTATTCTATCACTGGATCAACTTCATGTTATTTTTTTAGATGCCACCCTTTATTTCATAATTCAGTTCAGCGTTTTAAATTGTAATTTTTCGATATATATAACTTGATAAAAAGTCCTGTCCACTTACCTACTGCGCAAGTGCATTATAGACCCTTTCAGAGGAGTAAAGCTTTACATGACTAATCGAATTTATTTTACTGTATACCCCTTCCGTTTACTTTCGTGGTTGCGGCAATATTAACTTTTGATTACGATGAGATAAATGGCGTCTTATAAAAAGTGACCCCAAATCTTTATAAAATTATATTTACTACTTCTGAATTTTTTTCCTTTTTAGGAATGCATATCACATTTTTATAATTTTAAAGACGAGGTTTACGTTAGTAGTCCTACGCATCCTTCTAGTATGATCTGCAGTATTTTACCATCGGTTTTAGAGCAGTCAGTGAGTAAGAGGGGAGTAACGTGTTTATTGGCAGCATTAAGAGCAAATGGTAAGTTTTCACTTGCGATTCTAATAAAAAAGTCTTTATTTTTCCTGGTATTACCTTGTAAAGGTCTTCCAATATTTTACACTATCAGTCAAAAACAGAGGAATAGTTTGAAAGATTTAAAAATCCTGATTTTATTATATGCTAACTTATTGACGACAACAATGTTTCTAGCAAAGATTTAACTTCTTTAATAAATCTGGCTGTATGCTTATCATGTAATTACCATAAATATTGAGATTTGAACATCTTTCGAAAGTGTTGCTCTACTTTTGTCCGATAGTGTATTTCTGGTGCCTTTTTAACAGACTTCTAAAAGAAGGAGGTTCTGAATTCGGCCACTATAATATGGCAGATAAAATTGATTTTGCCTGATTTTCTAAAAAAAAAATAATTAGAGAGAATTTTTGGGGTCTTACATAAAGAATCTAAAATTATTTTTAAAGCCAACATAGCCGATTCAATATGGTGGATTAAGAATTTTCAATATGGTGGGTTGAAAAGTTTATATCATTCACATCTTTTCAAAATTGATAGTAGATGGTTTTTAGAATCATAGGTTACGAATCTGAAGTTAATTTTTTACAATTTAATACAACAGAAAAAATATGGAGGACTATAAATTTTACATTTTTCCCATTTTCCATAAATTAATGGGTTCTTGTGCTAATAATACCAATCTTAAAGTAATTTATTCAAACTCAACATACAGGATAAAATATGTGAGAGTAAAAAATGTATTTGTCTCAAGTTCTTTTTTTATTGGTGTTGGAGAATTTTGGGTCCTAGGTTACGAATCTAAAATTAATTTCTTATAATTCAAAATAGCGTATTTACTGTAGCGGACTAATTATTTGTTTGGTACAATTTCATTCAAAGCTGGTATTTGGAGAATCCTCAGAATCAAATAATTTTTTTGTTGTTCAATTTATTGTGGTCTACAATTTTGAATAAAATGGGTAACTTTTTGCGACCAATTCAGAACTAAAAATCGAAAAACAATGTATAAAATAATAGAACCGACTTCTAACAAAGCACTAAAAAGTCAAAAATAGCAATATAAATTTTTATATGAAGTTAAAATTTCTTAAGTCGGTGCTGAACTAATACCTGACAAAATTCGATTGAAAAATACTTTATTTCATTTAGTAATAAATTGGTGCCGACTTTAAAAATTTCAATTTTATGTAAAAATTTATATTATTTTTCTGTTTTTAGCACTTTTTTAGAAATCGCTTCAAATTTTTGTAAAGTTAGACCATGTTAGTGAATTAAGGGGATAATATTTTAAGAATTTTAAATATTTTAGCCTTGAAAATGGTACCAAATAAGGGTCGAAACTTTCCCTTAAAGATCCTTAAAAAGAATAATATGTTTTTTTGTAATAAAATAGAAAACTAAACTACTCCGCAAATAATTCGCACCGTGCTTTTTATTTCTTAATAATTTATCTGCCAGACAGGAAAATCTACAGATACTGTTGATCTGCCTTTAGTACATTCATCAGTATCGATGTAGCATACAATGCGCTACAACAACAAGGCTCTGAACCGATAGAGGTTGGATAGATCAGAGCAGTGTTAACTTAGTGACTAATACAGCTCTGTCCTGCATGGACTGTATTGAGGGACTCTTATCTTTGCTGTGGAGCTTTGTAGTGGACAACCTATTAAATGGAATAAACGAGGTTGATTTATATGTACAGGCTTACACCGGTCATCCTGTGCCCTGGTCGTTACGTCTGGGACCGGCGGAGACCAATGTTGCAGGCCTTCCGGATCGCGGAACCATTGGCCATAAGGAAGGGCTGGGAATAAGCCCCGACAAGGCCGGGATGGTATTCTTTACAGAAAAGAGTAAGATAGGGAAATTACCCATAATTATATTGAAGGGAGGAACCCTTTAATACAAGGGAACAATAAAATACTTGGAAGAAATTTCGTCGGAAATTAACCATAATTATATTGAAGGGAGGAACCCTTTAATACAAGGGAATAATAAAATTCTTTGAAGAAATTTCGCCGCAATTGTAAGGTGGCATAGTACAACTATGCGCAAAGGTCCTTTTCAACTTGACAAAGTTCAAGGAATGGCTTGTATGGGAATAATGAGTGAGGTGGGGACTGTTCTTACTAGGTCACTGAAAATCTTAATTAACTTACTTCCTATCTACTTACTTATAGAGAATGAGGCTTTGAAAGCTGTTTATCGTCGCAGTTGCATAGGGCAACTTGGAACTGGAACTGGTGGCTACCCGTGTAGCTATGGAAGCATGGTGGAGAGATGTTCATTACTCTCCATGCAGATAGACTCCAAGCCGCCGGTTTTAAACTTAGTCACTCTCTTGAGATACTTTTGCCACGTGGCGAGTATTGGGAGGAGGAACAAACTCTGGTGGTTTAGAGATGGCTCTCAGCAGGATGAAAAAGTTGGAGTCGAAATGTTCGGTAAGGCACGAGAGTCGGAGAGTTTTACTCTCTAGGATAACATGTAGCTGTCTTTCAGGCCGAAATTTGTGCTGTTCTGTAATGTGGCCATCTCTGTGAGAAGGGCATAAACAGGAATAAGGCAGTAAACACTTGTTCAGACAGTACGGTTACAATATTGGCATGAATGTCTAGTATCGCAGCTTTACGGCTGGTATGTGAGTGCAAGAATATTCTGGACAATTTGACAAGGAACGGCTGCACAGTCACACTCTTATGGGTCCCGGATCACTCAAGTATTCACGGAAACGAGGAAGCAGATCGTCTGGCAAAGATGGGGTCTGCTATTGAACCATTCGGACCCAACCAATTCTACTTGTTCCCATTACCGTTGATAAAATGGAAGTAAAATGGTTGCTGGAATATCAATTTATTGAATCCTGGATGGAGGCCACTGGAGTGAGATGTGCCAAGGAATATATAACTGGACTTAACTCACAATTTACCAGAAAGCTCCTCTACCTAAAGAGGAAAGATTCGGGGCTGGACTACTATTGAGGCGAGACCATCTTCATAAGTTCTGCATTATGGATGATCCGATGTTGGCCATGTCCTGAGAGAGTGTCCAGCACTCAACGGATTCAGGTAGAGATATTTCGGAGATACAATATTATCTCCTGAAGCCATCAGGCAAGTTCAGCGAACGAGGCTGTTTGGATTCGCAAAGGCGATCGGCCTCGAATGACCTGCAGTTATGGTGGGATCTAAAGGGTCCAAAGAGGCCTACGCTTCAAAGACCTAGTATCACCACTTTTATTCATCCATTCATTATTGCAAGTCGTTGCAAGGCATAATTTGGTTAAATGGACGTGGATTTGTCTTTAATTGTGTTTGGGTAAGCTACATATTTTTTGTATGGCGTCCTTAAACCTCCTCTATAATGTCCAAACAAAAAAAAATGATGCCACTTCGATGCTAAATTATACCAAAAGAATCCTTCTTCCTATTGCCGAAAAGAAAAAGGAAAACTATGTTTAATTAGGTCAGCTTCCTCACGTCAAAATTTATTTATTAACTTCTTTTAATAGGTTATTTTGGAGTCCACGCAGTGATAAACGCAACAGACAGCTACACACACGCATTCTATGGAAAATTAGGCTTTGTAGAAAATGCCCATGAAGCAATAAAAGGCAAAATTGTGATGGGAAGAACTTTTTAGCTTAAAAATTAGCACAATAAGATTCTACCTTCTGACTGACTAAAATTTAAATATTTTCTACTCTACTTTTTAAATGTTTCTGTTTATTAGATTTGTTGTCATTAAACCGTATTTATAAAGTAAAAAGAGTTACTGCAGATTAGAAAATATTATGCCTAGATTAAAACTGATTTTAATGGCCCGTATTCACAGAGTTGCGAAATGTTTTATTCAATATCAAAAATAGGATGTAATTTTTTTTTCCTGGTTTTTAGTCATTAAAAGTCATCGACGTGGAGGCTTAGAGTTCTGAATTTGGTCATTTATAGTCTTATACAAGACTAAATTCAGAACTTGTGCGACCCTTGTATATGATAAAGTGTGACAAATAGTGCGCGAGACTCCTCTATGGGTAGTTCGCTGTGCCGAATTTGATTATTTATGGTTTTATAAATTACCAAATTCAGTATTTTGCGCTACCGTTTATATAAGACATGGTATAAATATTCTTCATTCTTGTATACTTTTTGTCGATAAATAAGCTATTTGTAAATGTGTTATTGAAGAAACCTTCGAATTTTTATTTTATCTCATGTATTAACAAAATGATTGGTTCCTTTTTTCGACTAAACTTTGTTACCTCCAAATAATACACATATAACACAAAACAGTTTACTTGTTACCTGCTATCCACACAGCCAACTATGTATTTTTAATAAATTTTCAAGGGAGACTTTTTCTCACTTCCACCTTGTCAATTTTTAAATCAACACTAAAAGAGTTCTTTAATATATATATATATATATATATATATATATATATATATATATATATATATATATATATATATATATATATATATATATATATATATATATATATAAATACTTTGTCTGATAGAGATTCTCAGAAGCAAAAATTTGGATGAAAGGGATTTAAGGTTGATATCAAATCTGTATTACAATCAGCGAGCGGCAGTAAGATTTGGACAGGAAATATCCGGAGATGTGGAAATACAAAGGGGAGTCAGACAAGGGTGTATATTGTCACCTTGACTATTTAACGCTTATTCTGAAGAGGTCATATTGGAAAGTCTTGAATCTGAAACAGCAGGGATAAAAGTGAACGGAGTTTTAATCAACAATATTAGGTATGCAGATGACACCGTAATAATAGCTGATAGTTTGAAAGACCTAGAAAAGATAATGAATAAAATATTAAAAGTTAGTGGAGAATATGGACTCTCTCTTAATACGAAAAAGACCAAGTTCATGATAATTAGTAAAAACAACACCAATAATAATGAAACCCTAATGGTAGGAGGCCAGCACATAGAAAGAGTTAAGAAGTACACTTACTTGGGAACCCTAATAACAGAAAATAATGACTATACCGTCGAAATAAAAACCAGAATCGAGAAAGCACGTGCCAACTTTATTAGAATGAAAAAGGTTATCTGCAGCAAAGGTCTAACGTTAGCCCTGAAAATACGACTGACTAAATGTTACGTATATAGTGTTCTATATTCTGGAATGGAAGCATGGACACTGAATCGAGAGGCAATGAAAAGACTTAACTCTTTTGAAATGTGGACCTATAGAAGAATTCAGAGGATTTCGTGGGTGGATCGAGTTACGAACGCCGAAGTGTTGAGAAGAATGGGGAAAGAAAAGGAAGTCGAGATAACAGTAAAACAGAGAAAACTGCAATATTTCGGACACATTATGCGAGGAGAAAAGTACAGCATCTTACGGCTCATAATCCAGGGCAAAATAATTGGCAGAAGAGGCGTGGGACGACGACGAATTTCATGGCTAAAAAAACTAAGGGAATGGTTTGGATGCAGTACAAAACAACTATTTAGAGCAACTGCCTCAAAAATTAAAATAGCTATTATGATTGCCAACCTCCGCAATGGAGAAGGCACTTGAAGAAGAAGTCATAGCGGCAGATAAAACGACTTTTAGTAACAAAGCAGAAACACCCGTTGAATAATAAATATTATGTAAATACTTCGGGAAAACACAATAGATAACTAAAACTAAATTTAAAATAAAATATTTTTCTTTTAGAACCACCAAGTGCAGACAAAACAAACATAAACGCTGAATTAAAAAATTAATGTCACTTCGGATTCGGTAGCAAGTGTATTCTTTATTCGATTTATTTAACAGCATTCTAGTCATTTAACACCTGGCTCAAAAAATTCGTTATAGCTGCACACGGAAAACAATAAAACATAATTTTATTTTTTTCGTTCACATATAAGCCTCTTTAGATCTTTTTCTTTTCACTGCGACGTATCAATAAAAAAGGCACACTCCTATATTGCCGATTATAGAAAATCCACGAGTTTAAGCTGTTGCTATGTTGCCAAATTATAAATATGAAGAAGAAAAAAATATTCGAAAAAATTTAAAGTGAAAATATGTTTTGTTAAGTAATGTCATGGCACTGTGGTTCTACGCTATGAGCCGCTACGGTTTTGTGGGACTCTATATAATGTATGTCTAGTGAAATACATCGTTTTTGTTTCTTCTTGCATAGTTCACACAGCGAGATTAGGTAACTGTTTGATTTATCTAATATTAAAAGTGCCTCATTAAAATAGTCATTGTAAAAAATATATTTTCGTATTAAAAAATTGTAACTTTAGGAATGGTCTTTAATGATCTCACAACTTCTACAGGATGTCCTGGAAGTCCTACTACTGTGTACATGACTAAATTCAGAAGTTTGCCCTGTACGTATTATTCTAGAATAAATTGTCTTGCATCAATATATTTAAGCTGCCAATGTTCTTACATAGAGATGCTTAGAGATAACCTAAAGATCTTTATTGGGTCGCTAGAACTATGAAATATTCTATTCTTTAATGTTCGTTCAAAAATGGCATATGGAAATTTCAAGTTATCCATAGGGGTAACTTGAACTTCCGAATTCGATTGTCGATAGTTTTATAACCTACCAAACTTTAAAACTTTGTGCACAGATTACATATTTGCGACAAACAGCCTTCTCGCCAAAACCTAATTTCGGGACCGTGCTGCTTCGCTACCCTACACTGGAAGAAATTGTTAAAATTAGAGAGAATAGAGCCACAGATTGTTTCATATTAATAAGATGCGACAAAACGCCTTTCTGCTAAAAACAAATAGCTATGACTTTTATTGGAGTGAACCCAACTTTATTCTTTACGTTATATCATGTCATTTTCTATTTGTATTTCATGTTTGTGAAATTATCATATATAAAGTATTTTTGCCTTAAAATGGTACGAGGAACTTCCTGTGCTTGCCGCAACTGCACGTTGAAAATTGAAAAAAGCTCGTTTTAAATCCCCCAAAATTCCCGGGACTTAAGCTTGGCTCATACAACGCTTGTTTCGCTGTTGGATTGTTTTCCGACTTTGCTGCTGAGTCTTAAGCGGGTTGTCATGTTGGACATTATCATTGGTCCTCTGCGTTGTTAGGTTCACGCTGAGTTGGGCTTGTAAAGGATTTCGATGTGTGTAAAGTTTTGAAATTAAATTTTCAATCAATTTGGGAATCTTATAACATTTGATAGTCAATTTTATAAATAATTACAATGGACCATAAATAAGGCGTCATTCCTTGCCGGGAGTTCTCGTAATTAATCGACTAATGGCTCTCGTGGTAAGCTCATTCTTACGTGACAAGACTCGACTTCCTTATCAGTTAAAACTTAAATCCACCAGAGAAATAAACACGAAATATAGAATATGTTCTATAGCGGAATTTATGCACGGGTCCATGAAAGGAAGCTTGCCTCATTTTGTATCAGTGTAGTTAAACACAGTGGTCATCAAAGCCCACAGCACGCATGCCGACAGCCAAACGAGCAACGCGTGAACTAAACCTTGGTGTAAAAATATTGTTCTAGATGACTGATAAAAAATATAAGATATGAAGTTATCTAATAATTTTATTATCCATATTTGTAAAGGATGCTTAGCATATTTACTAATGGTTATATAAATATATTCTATATACAATTCTCTCAAGTCATTCGGAACCTATAAGCAACAAAATAAACGAAAATAACTAATTCGTTATACTAGAAGTTTTTTCTCTCCTAGTATAAGGATATATGATACTTTTTACGAAAAAAAATGAAGTAACAGCTATTTGGACCTTTATTTTTATTTTTTGTCAATCGAGAACTATATTTTGTAACATTTTTTTAAATTTTAATCATTACTAGAAGTATTATCGCGATAATCTTTCTAATTTCAACACTTTTCCAGTGTAATATAGCGGGTAGCGAGGCAAGCAAGGTCACGAAAAAGTACTATTCACATTCAAAGGCATCGTCAAAGTTGCCGCATCTGTGAGATGATTTAATCTGTGCTTTGAGTAAATCTGTATATAGTTTGAATATTGTCCTTTACACTATCATTTAACTGCTGTTGGCGCTGAGCGATAAACTTAAAGTCCTGTGTACCTAATATTAAAAATGTAGTGTGCAAAAAAAGTTAAATATTTTCTCTATAAAAAAAAGAACGGTTCGTTCAGAAATGATCTCCAATGGCTTTGAATCACCTACAGGATGGCTTCAAGTTCTGAGTTTGATCACTAATAGTCTTATAGTTTTACAAACAATCAAACTCTGCATTACATTTTTGTTTGTTCTTTTTTTCACCATTTTTGTTAATAAATTTAACCATAAAATAAGTGCCTTTTAACGCGAGTGTTTCAAAATTTTTTTTTGGCTCATGGTGATAGAAATAATACGTTTGTTGCTTGTACAAAATTATAATATAAATATATTTGTAGCTCGTGTCTAGCTGTGTTAGGGAGAGCGTCTATTTATCAAAGACAAGACACAGGAGCGACAAAGTCATAGAACAAATATTTTCCAACGAAATCGATGTAGCGCTGTAACATATGCTTAACGTTCAATGGAGCGACCATTGGTGCTCTATACGGCTCCGAGAAAACTGCTGTGTTCAACAGGAGGAGGGCGTTAAACTTGTGAAGACTTCCTTCAGGAACCTCTAAATTAAATATGTCTACTATCTCTTTTTGCTTCTCACATGTAGTTATTTATTTCTTTATTTTATGATTTTGCAGTCTAAAATTTAAAGGATGGTCAATCTTGTTATCATCTGTCTTTTTCTAATATTCAGTTTAATTGAGCAATATCAGCTTTTTCTTGTCACAGTATTTTTCTGTGGAACATTTGACAGCACTGATCCTAGGTGGTCTTTCCAAAGTAGGGTACCGGATTTAGCACAAAGCCACGACTCGACGGCCTTCCATCTCTTCGCCCCTGCTCGGGCGCCATGTCATAGTAATGGCCCTGATGTTAAGGGCATATAACTAACAAACTATTTGCGACCACCTAAAATGTACGGATGTTTCGTCCCGATACCGGTGGTGGACTCATCAGTGGGATCCACCGGTGTCTTTCCCAGACATCCTTGTACTTTCCACACACTTGGACCTCTATTTAAGTCCAGTTTTGCTGGAAAGCAGTGCTAAGATGTTAAGTTCCACAACAGTATATATTATTAAATCGAATTTAAGTTTTGCCACAGAAGACATCTTGGAAAATCTAGCCTTAAGCTGGTCGATCGCTAGATCCGATTCTGACGAATTTTGCCATCGTTTGAATGTGTCCACTGTGTCGGTTATTCGCATCAGTTTTGATCAAGATGTTGGTAATTACGTTTTTTTAGATATTCCCTATTAGAACAAAAGATGGCTAACAGATAGAGCCTATCGCTAATACTAAATTATCTAATGTTAAACTAAAGAAGTATTTTTTGGCTAGTTTTCCATTTATATTCTGATTTGTTAAAAAACGATAGAAAGTTATACAATTACATGGTATTGTTTGTTCTGCATGTCCCACAGTCTTCGGACGAAGCAGCAAGAACGTCGTCGTTTCAATTCAATTTAAAATTCTTTATTATTCGATTATACACATTGTATGGTATAACATTCTGGAATAGTATAATACACCATATTTTACTCATAGTACATCACACATTACAAAATTGTTTTTGCCTATCAGAGACAGCACTGTCTAGCCAGGGGCAATGTAACAGTTTTAGTAAAAACTGCAGCCGTTGTTTCGCTTGGGATTGCTACTATTTATTTTGTTCCTAATTATTGTTACTGCTGCAGTAATTTTTGGAGTTTTGAGGGGAAAAAAGGAGGAAAAAACCCCTCCTTCTCCCTCAATACAGTCTTCGGAAATGAGATTGATTATTCGTAGCATTTCTTCCGAATTCGCACCTTTGCAGTTCGCGTGAATTTGAATCTAGTGGACGATCATCCCTACTCGTCAAATTATATCATTAATTTAACATTTAAATTCAGAGAAAGTAACGATTATTTTGAAATGAATGAACATACACCCAAAATTAAATATTTTTGAAAATTTGTAAAATTACGTAATATCATTATTTCTTAGAAATCAACATAAAACTGAGAAGTAAGCTTTTTAGTGAAATAAATAACACGATATAATGCTTGGGCTTTTATGTATTTAAGGCGATAGTGTAGGTTTTGTAATATTTGGGTAGAATTAGGTGTTAATACTATCTATTTCTTCGTGATTCCTCCGAGCTAGGGTTTTTTTCAGATTTTTACAGCGTAATTCTTGCTGCATAGAAAAGCATAAACGCTTGTGTTTAACTTTACGCTACATTCTCCGTACAACGTTGAATATTTATTACTTTCTCTTACAAATTATTAAAGGAAACATAGACACATTGTTTCCTGTGAAAGCATCTTTGGTTCACTCTCCATACGTTTTTCGATGCTTTTATGGTATCATCGTGGAGCTGTAATAACCAAGAGTAAAGTTACAGCAAACAATAGTTTATTTAAAATTGTAGTTTCGAGATATGCCGGTAAAATATTCTTAAACTCACTTTAGGACCGTAGAGATTTCTTTATACAATGTGGACATAAAGTCTGGAATAAATTAATTTTTTAAAAAACGTTTGTTTTTTTTTGTAAAATTGTTCGGCTACGTCGAGTTTGTTCTTTTTGGTACAAACTTTTTCCAATATATTAAATCATACAGAGTGACTCGAAAGAAGCTGTGTAATAATTAAGTTTGATTTATTAAATAGCGAATCGATTTTTTTTGTACAATTTCAGACTCCCTGCAATGTAATTGTTTTCGATTTACCGACAGCTAAAACTCGAAATGAAGTAGTAATAACCGATAATTTATCATTTTGTTAAATGTTGAAAATGCCTTTTAGTGGTTAATTGACAGTAATCTAAGCGATTTATAAATTCATTCTGAGCATTTATGATTATTTCTGTAGTAATTAACCGTATTTTTTGAGTAGTCCGATTCTTTCAGCCTTCTATGTCAGTTGACTTAGTTTGGAAAACTTTACCTTTAAGGTAACTTCACAAAAAGAAGTCAAGAGGGTTTAAGTCTGAAGACCTCGGCGGCTTCTCAATGGATTCCCTTCTAATCCACCTGTTTACGAAAACATCATTAAGAAAGGCCACAACTTCTGCTAAAAAATCGGATTATTCAAAAAATTAAATACTACAGAAATAGTCATAATAAATCAGGGGCGTTTAAGGGGTGTGGCCACAGTAGCTGGTATAAAATCATGTGCAAGTTTAACAATTTTTTTTTGCATAAAAAATAATCTATTTAAAAAACTATTTACAGATATATTAAGTTCAAATATCAAGGTAATAATTTTTTTTTTGTTTTTTTCTGCACAAAATGGCTACTTTTTGTATCGTTTTTTAGACGCTTTGCGGCGTGACGTTTGCATCCACAATTTGTGACGTAGAACTAAATAAAAATTGCTTTAATCTATACAGGATGTCCGGGAAAATGTGGGAAATCTCCCGGATATGAAAAAAACACTTGAAAGGAATACTACAAGTTCATATAAACTTTTTTCGTATAGGCCTCCTCTTCGGAGATATGGGCTCCCAAAGAGCTGCAATGGAGTCAAGTTTTTAACCCATAATTATTGAACCACCGGGTATATTTCAATTTTTTTTTATATGATGTATACCAGGTAAGACACTTCAAATTACTATCCAAGAAAGTATTAGACGTTAGACGTTTGTCAACTCGTTGAAATATTTTCTGATCTGTAAGAGTATGATTAGGATATCTGTCGTGATAAAACGTCCTGATTTCCAAAGTATTGCAAGATACAAGACCATACAGCAGATGCATATCTGCATACTCAGTAAACGTGTATTCAATAATTCAAATTATTTCACAATTAATTTCACCACGAAATACAAAAATCAGTAAATTAATATCCAAGTAAAGAATCGATGTGTCTGCGATGTGCAAGTTGACAAGTTCTAAAATGCAGGATATTTATTTATTTCGTATCTAGCAACGTTTGCAACAACAATACTTTGATTTTGGTGCCGATAAAATTAAACGCATATTTTTTGCGAACCTAGGCCGAAGTGCAATTCACGGAAAATTGTTACTTTAACTAAAGAGGTAAACTCTAATTTTAGATTGATTTTTTTTTATCATAAGGTTGAAGGTTGAACATTTGATAGGAACAAAAATGTATCTTTTATCGAAATACGCCAAATACATGATGTAAATAAAATGACGTTTTTTCGAAAACGGTTAGGATTAACGATATGAATGAAGAGTATTTAATTTTGAGTCAAATGTGAGTATGTAAAAAATGTTGTCCAAAGTTCTTATCATACAGGGCGTAGAAGAAATGGGGTCATGAGTGTCACAGCTAGTCCATCCTTGCCGCTGTGAGTAATTCACAACGCTTTCTTGGATAGTAAGTTGAAGGATCTTACCTGATATACATCATAATAAAAAAATTGAAATATACCTGGTGATTCAATAATTATGTGTAAAAAACTTAATGGTAGATAATTTAAGTTAACTGTGAATTTTCAGTGAAAAATTCGTATAAAACTGCCCATAAAATGAAAAATTTTTAACTAATCAAAAATTCTCTACGTACTTCTTTGCGAAATACAATTAGAAATATCAGTTTAAAATTTGACATCCATCGGATTATCAGCTTTTGTTATGCCAATTAGAAAAAAGCTGTTTTGAGAAAAATAACTCTTTAAAATTTTTCGCACTTATTTGGAAATACCCTGTATTTAGGTGTAGGACATGTAATAGAAAAAATTTTCAGAATTTTGCAGGGAGTCAAAAGTGTGCAAAAAATTGGGGGTCAATATTTAACAAATCAAATTTATAATCAAAGCACAGCTTTTTTCGAGTCACCCTGTAAACTGGAAAAAATTCGTATGAAAAAAAAACAAAGTCAACGTGTCCGAATAATTTTTTAAAACCACAGCGTTTTTTCATAGTGAATTTATTTCAGACTTTTCGTGTCATTATTTTATTTTATTTAATTTCCATTCAAACGAGAGTCTATAAAAATTTATGAACTAAGTTTTTCAATTTATTATTGAGAAGCATCATTTAAGAATATTTTTCTGTCGAATCTTGCAATACAAGAATTTATAAATTAAACTATATTGTTTATTATTATCCAATAAAATAACATCGTGTGTCAGGAAGCAGAAACTTATATGTAAAAATATGACCTGAGGAATGTCTACATAATACTGTTAAGTTATAAAGTATGTCTTGTATAATAGGAATCAAAGAGAGGCAGTGTTTTTCCCTTACTTTGCGGTATATTTTACATTTTCAGTTTCATTTTTCATCGTCAAAATATATTTTCTTATATAGCTGTAAGGAAAAAATAACAATGACATCCCCAACCTAAGGATTTATTAAATCTGTGTGCACTTCTTTGAACATGTTCACAGCTAAAAAATACATTTGAATATATTTAAAACAGAGCTAGTTTTTGGAACATCATTTTGCTCCTCGTACATATATTGTGTCTCATTTTAACTTCTTAACATGACTTCTTTTAACTATGGTAGTATTAAAGACCGTTTAAATATGAATTTATATATCAATATAACTTGAGTGAATACGGGCCAAATGATTAAATATAAGCCAAGCATTAGGTTCCCCGTAATCTAATTTTTATCAGGATATGCTAAAAAACTATTGTGTATGTTAAGCAAAAAATGCTGTTTTTGTGATTTTTGTTTTTATTTTACCCTAACCTAAATAAAACAACTAGGTTTACGATATTAAAATTTTGTTTAAATTTTTGTATATAATAAAGAATGATATATTGTAAGAATTAATAATGTTTATGTTTAATAAACAAGTATTATACATCCATTTTGAACAAATGTGTTTTTTTTTTCCAGAATTTTCCTTACATGTAGTCGTTGGCTGATTTTAGTTTTAACAGTTTCTTGTGAATATCGACAATCTAGAAGAGAAAATGTTAGTTATATTATAATGTACCAATTTGAAGTAATGCTTTATAATTTTAATTTAATGAATATATTTAAAAATTACTTTAACTATATCTCAACAGATTAAATTTGGATTTAGACCGCGGAAAATAAATTTATCGTTCGCCATTTGGTTTTCGTAAATCGCAAGAAATATAGGAAAGATTTTATATAGTTTAATTGTTATTTTAACTACTCTCCATCATGAGCGTAGTTAGGGGGGAGCAAGGAGCAATCGACAATATTGAGGAAATATATTGTTTTCATTATTTTTATTTTGAGAAAAAAGTTTTTGATTGACCTCCCCCTAGGAACACTCCTAGCTACGCCAATGCTCTCCACATTATCCGGAAACAAACCAAATTTTTGTTTCGACGTTTTAGTTTATTAAAAAGTTTTCTCTGGGATTTAAGAAAAAAGAAAACAGATAGATACAATATTTTTTTATACAATTCGCAATTAAAATTCAACATTATCAGATAGGAGTTGCTGTAATGTAATAGAATTATTTTTTTACAATAAAAAAACACCGAAAAAAATATCCTAAAAACGGATTTCGTATGTTAAGTACCGTACACATAAAAATAAGGACAATTCATACAAATTCGGTCAAATCAGAGAAGAATAACCGTGAAACAATTGAAAATGTGGAAAAGTCAAATTATTCAAGTCCTAAAATCAAACCGAGGAAATGGAAACGAGTCTCCATGGTATGGGTATCATACGGAAAACTCTTGTATGTCCTAAAGTACCAGAAAATCCGGCTACATCTAACATTAAGGATATTTTGACTTCTGTATCATACATGTCATTATATATGAATTCCAAACATGGATGTTCGAAAAGACCAACTTGGCCAAAATAGGGAAGACACCAAGATTAATAGAACGACAAATGCTTGGAGGGTCACTTAGTGATCACAAAAAAAGACTGGATCAAGAATAAAGAAGTATGAATGTAACGAAAGATTCGGGGACCAACGATGCAACAAAGAAATCAGTAATTGGCGCCTACACTTAGAACAAAGATCTCGAGGCAGACCGTAAATGCTCTGGTCAGTTGATCTTAAGAAACATGCAGGCTAATGTGGTGAAGAGTGTAGCAGGATGCAGAACGGTGGAAGTACCTAGGAGAGGTCTATATCCATTGTCGGAAATGATAGGAAATAGTTTAATAAAGAAATAGATACATTCGATAATAAAAACATTGATTTTGACGAACCACTGCACAGGAATTACATATTTAGTATTGGAATTCAACTTTCCAAAAAATTTTGTTATTTAAAATATCTGAAGAATTGGGAAGAGCAAAAGATATTTTTCCAAAAATTATCATTTACTGTACCATAATTTAAGAAATATGTTGATGACTAAACCTAACTTTTTAAAATATAGCCTGTTTATAATTTCTATCCTTTATTCCCCACATTGATCAAATGGTGGCTAGCGTATCTCGAACATTGGGTTTTATTTTGCGAAACTGCAAACCGTTTTCTAGCAAAGCCACTTTCAAACTCATGTATTTTAGTTACGTAAGATCGAGGCTAGATTATGGATGAATTGTGTGGTCCCCCATATACAATTGTCATGGCCTTGCGATAGAGGTCGTCCAAAGGAAATTACTAAAATATTTAATGTTTAGAGAGGACAATATTTATCCTCAGTTGGATTTCAATCATGACCACATTCTCGCAAGATTTAAGGAACTGCCATTGGCTGTGTGTCGTAGCTCCCGGTCCGTATCATTTGTCTATAAGCTTCTGAACGCGAGGATTGATTGCCCATTTCTGTTAGAGCAACTATCATTTCACGTTCTCCGTATTAATGCCAGGCATCCACCAGCTTTCTCCACCGCCTTTGCTAGGTCAAACATTTTAATCCAGTTCCTTATATACAAAATGTGCAACAATTTTAATTGTATTTCTACTCTATACGACATGCATTTTGACGGTCTACCAACTATTCTGAAACATCTGCGCGAGGTGTCTGCGTATCCTTTGTAGCTTGCTACTTTGCTATGTACATGGATATTTTATGAGAATATTGTATACCTACAGCTTGTAAATCCAATATTATAATGTATGGTGAATTGATTTTAAATGGATTTTTTGTTTCAGATTAACTGTAGTTTTTTTTAGATTAATTTACTTTATCCTATTAGCTTGCTTATCTGTGTTTCAATTTCCTATAAGGGGGCCATTGGCCTGTTGGAAATAAATGGCTATTTATTTATTTATTACACCCTATTTTTACGATGTCGCTAACAAATTAGCAATAGCTTTAATTCTCAAACTCTGAAAGCGGTTTTTTGTAAAGAAAATATAGGAAAAACATTTTTCTGATCTTCTCGTTATCGGATACTGGCTATCACAACGGGTGTTTGGACCTTGCTGGCGGCAGTTCTGAATAGGGATGTTGTTGACCATTGTCTCAAATTTTTCTGCTAGAATATCGTTCTTCTTCCAAGCCGTTTGAATTTATAATTTTGTTAAAACATTTGTACCCGACTCGTGGCCACCACGATATCTTTTTAAACAATTCTATATATATATATATATATATATATATATATATATATATATATATATATATATATATTAAACGACACATGAGTGATCCTATAAGATTACCGTTTTTTCCTTTTAAGTACGCAATCCCCAAAAAATATGTAAATATTCCCGCAACGCAGCAAGAACTTTAAAAACAATTAAAGATATGTTGCCAAATTGTGTTTATTACCGTTTGAATTTGTTTTCCTGCCATTTCAATTTCACTTCTTGGTGACCTAGGGTCATTGTAGGTTACTTCCATATCTTTTAATTGTTCAACCAAATCGTCTATCAGTTTATCCAAATTTACGTGAGATTGCGCTGGTCTATTCCTATTTATAAGATCATCAGATTCTCGGAGATATGCTTGGAGTTGCGTTGTTAGTTCACTTCGGCTTGGCATTTTCGAGTATTCTGGAATATTGAAAAGAATGTTTTAAAACAACAGACTACAAATCTATTTTGAAAAATTAAGTCATTATAAAAAGAAAAGATAAATTTAAAAATATTTAAATATAAGGGCAAATGATTTAACTCACAAAAATAGCAACTGATGATTTGTGTTACGATTGTATTTCCCAACGAGTACAGCTTCCAGCATTTTGAAACGATCTTAACCCAGCCTGCCGTAGAACGCGAATTTTCTATAGGATGGAAAGCTAGCTCGCCATCAATATTTTCTAGATCAAAAGGTAATATTACTACATTCTTTTAGAATTTCCCGTAATTCCCTCAGATAATCCTAAAATTTCAATGCTATGCATTTTTCGGCAATGCCTTTGGAATAAACTGAGATGCCTTGAATTCGTTGTATTTTTATTTGTAAAGTATTTTAGTTTTTAAATATCCTTGTGGATCAGATCATCACAGACGTAAAAACCGCGGGGGGAGCATATAAAATAGGCAAGAAGGAATTTAAAATAATTTGCTATGTTGATGACGCGGTGATAATATCGGAAGCTGATGACAATATACAGAAGTTACTATATAGATCCGAAACAGTAGCAAAGGAATTACATATGATCATCTCTGTCCAAAAAACGCAGTCTCTGTCAATATCGAGAGAACCTAGAAGATGTAAGTTAGCAATCTATAATAAAAGCCTGGACATGACATTAAAATATCTAGACGTTAATATTACAAGTAATAGAAACTTAAAACAAAAAGTACAAAAGCAAGCAATAACAGCAGCTAGGGTGTCAGGATTTCTCCGGGACGTAATATGGAGAAATAAATATATGAGTATTGAAAGCAAAACGCGAATCTACAAGATCTGTATGAGACCTATTATGTCACAGAAACACGAGCAGAAATAGTTGCTACTATACAATTGCTAAGAACAATCGAGGTGAAGACACTAAGAACCATTACGGGCAAAACGCTTATAGACAGAATATAAAGTAGTGATTTCAGGTCCCTATGTGACATTCAAGACGTGGTAAGCTGGTCTAGAGAAAGAAGAAGAGCATGGAGAGACCACGTAGATAGAATGGTTGATGATCAACTTGCAAAAGATGAGAAACCGAACACCTGCACAGCTGGAAGCCCTCCCAAACGCTGGTATGAAAACTAGACATCGGAGTCACAACTTAGGCTACATTGAAAAAACAAAACGCTGTCTTAAAATCAGAAAAAGAAGAACAAGAAGTTTTTAAGTATATAAGGGTGACCGTTTATATTTCGAGAATAGCAAACAACAATACACATTTATCACTGAAAATGATTTTATTGTTTTTTAAAATATTCCCCACGATGATCAATAAACAGCTGCATGCTTTTGAACCAGTCGGAAAAGCATTTTTGCCATTGTGTAAATGGTATACCTAAAACATTGTTTTTGAACGAATTAACCTTTTTTTCAGCTTGCGGTCGTAGATCTTATCTCTTGGTTAGAGTTGGCTCCGCTCATTTTTTGAGAGCCATTGTTGGTCAGTTTAGGTTCAGGAGCCTTGTCGGTACAATGATCTTGCTTGAGAAGAATTTTCCACGTAAAAGGAAGATTGAATGTATCGTCTTTCTTATTCAGAGTGTCGTTCTTTTTTATTTGGACTCGCAAATCAATCTTGCCTTGTAGGGTTCTATGCTACCGATTTGCTCGCAGTTGTCAGAATCAATTTTGTGTATTGTCTCGAGCTGATGTTGAAAAAGGATTGGTGTTGTCTATTTATTTTCTATGCTGAGTTCTCCTATCCTTGCCGATATTCTTCTGTTGTATGTGGTGCTGCATGTGATCTTATATACTCCTTGATTTTCCAGATCGATTTTGTCCTTTGGATTTCTTAGAGATGAGCTTAATGTTTTGTATGGTTTGTAGTATGTAGATATGTCTCTGAAGCAATCTGCCGATTCTATCTGTTGTGCCTTTTATGTATGGAAGTATAGTGATTTGTCTATTTTCGGTAGGTGGTTTTATTTCTTGCATGGGTTTCTGTTGCAATTTTATTGCTTTATTTATGGTTGGTGGTTTGTAGCCATTTGATTTGAGGGAGCTTTTCATGTTTGATAGATACTTTTCTTTTCTTTGGTTGTCGGTTAGACCAAGGCATCTTAATATTAAGCTGTTGGCTACGCCTTGTAGGGGTGGTGGTGAGAATCAGCGTTGAGGAATCTGTCCGTGTGGGTTAGTTTTCAATAAACTGTTGGTTGTTTTCCTCAAGTTTTACACTGAACTGTATCTTCAGATGGATAAACTTAAGAAACTCACCTTAGTTTATTGTAACATTTCCAAACCAGTCTGGATAATACTTTTTTGCTCTTGAGGACCTTTTGGGCTGTCAACAATTTACCTCTTGGCCTGTGCATTACGAATAAATAGAATGAACGATTTAACCGGTTAAGGATATCCAATAGTTGGCTACTTTACCTGGATAAGTTGCGAATGGAACTTCAGGTCTTTTGGTACCAACATCGCATTCGCAAAATACTTTCGGTGTAGATGGTCTTTTTTGTCTCCATGACGAAAGGGTCCGTAAATTCCTAAAAAGGAATTCACATGTTGAAATAAATGCAGATTTTGTACTAACATTGGAATTATCTAAACCATATAATTTGGTGTGAAAAACTCTAATGATAGGTCGCAAACACCGTTACCAGTAATAAAAAATTTGAGCGAGATAGAACTAGTAATCACAAATATGAAGTCATTAATACAATAAAGAGCCAAATAAATAGAAAAGAAACTGACCCTGACTAAATTCAAACCGAGGTTATTAAACTGACAGGCAGGATGACAAGGGATTGGACTTTTTAACGTCTCTTTTTAATAAGGCCAGGGACAGGATTTGTTCTGATTGGTTAACATTATTCAAAAATCAAATTCCTTAGTTTGCAGCGACTATTATACAATTAAGCTCATATCTCATGACCTGAAAATCTTCGTAAGATTGGTACACACTCGAATATATAAAAAATGTAATTAAGTTGATGTAATACAGTTTAAAATCTGAAATAGAATCAGTATTCGTGAATAACTCTTTTTCCTAATGTGTAGGGATATAAATGTAAATGTATTTGTATTGTTCATCAATTACCGTAAAGCTCTCGACTGTGTACAACACGAAAAAATGATTAAACTTTAAAGAAATACCGGAATAGTTGTAGGATAAATAAATGAAATTCTGAATTGTACTGGAATCGGTGAGCGGAACTAAGAATTGAGATGACCACATTGGAATACATATCATTAAAAAAAGATCAAGATGCAAATTGGCACCGCTCTTTAACATTTATTCTGCACTTTATTTAAGGGCGCTATAGACGACATCACAGCAGGAATTAAAGTAATTGCTTCAGATAAAGAAATTTGATATGCAGACAGTACTATCATTCTAGCAAATAATATCGTCGATTTACAACAGATAACTAACGCTATAGTTTGTAGTGTACAGTAAAAATTTTCGGTTTCATACAAACACATTTAAATCGAAAAGGCGCATATCAACACATTTAAATCGAAAATGACACTATAGAAACAAAAGGAGAAAGACATTCAAATACCTGAGTATTGTTATCAATGAATAAAATGACCAAAGAATAGAAATTAGAAGAAGAATTGAACAAGTTAGAGGAACCTTGACAAATATGAAACATTTCTTCATAAGGTCTGATTTTAGTTCGGAACTTAGAATGCGGATGATTATTAGGTGTTATGTATTCTCTGTTTTAGTCTGTGACCGCAAAAGTTGGATGCTCAATCCATTCGCTGAAAAAAAAAAAACGGAAGTTTTTGAACTGTCATGGATGCAGAGAATTATGAACATTGCCAAATACTTAAACGTAGGCAGAAAAGAAGGGAATTGATGACCACCAATAAACAACGAAAAATCAGTTATATATTACGTAGAATGAGAGAAGAGAGGTATGAGCTGCTGAGACTCAAAGCAGAGAAAAGAGTACAAGAAAAAAGATTAGTGGAAACATGACAGAATTCATGGTTAAAGTACTTAAGAAGACGAAATGGTCGCTAGTCAACAAACATCTTCAAAACAGCAGTTTCCATTACCACATTAGCCACTTGGTACCCCAAGTTTCCACATTTGGAAACGGCAAATGAGGAACAAGACCCATAGAATATATTTACAAATATACATTTTAGATAGTGTTAGTTTCATTCTGACAACTTTTATACTATCATTTACCATTTCTCGTGAGCTTTTAAATAATATAATAATAAATAATATAAATCAGTGTGAAAATATACTGAAGAACTCTGAATGTATGATACTGGCAAATGATGATGAGATGGGATGAAAAAGTATAGACCGTTTTTTTCAATTTTTCCTGGGATTAAGACAAAGTTATCGAAAAATGATGAGATTAGAGTTTAGTGTAGATAAATTGTTCTACTAATTCTCAATTTATTTCATTTCCTGGTATAGAAATACTTACATACAAAATCTGGTGGAATATTCTTTATATAGACGAGGTAAGATCGTGATGTGAGAGAAAGAAAATTTTGAATGTCTAGTCAGTTTTTCCTAGTAAGAGTGGTTAATACACTGAGTTTATGTCGGGCACTTATGGTGCCAAGCCACTCCCTGTAACAAAGCAGTCAGCAAAAAACAGAGTATTACAACGGGCAATGGAGAGAGCCGTGCTAAGCTGCGAAGGAAGGCTGGAATAACAAATATAACTATCGGATAACAAACAAAAGTGATAAATATTATATGAAAAAGCACAATCACCATGGAGATGGGCAGGGAATATAGCCCGAAGGTATGATAATCGATGATTTAAAAGATAAATAGAATAGAGGCCTCGATTGGATATTAGGTCAACACTGCCATGACAGAAACCAATGAAAGTTTTTTGGAGAGGCATATATATAGCAGGAAAGCCATGGATTTCTATCTTGCCCGGAAATTTTTATTTTTTAGACACATTGGGACGAACGCGAATCGGAGCTTAGCTTTTCAAGAATTGGGTAGGTATAATCTATTATTAGCAACACATTTTTTATTTGTCAGAATTGTCTCTTATCTAATAGCGGGTCAATCTAGCGACTATTGTGAATCGGACAATAAATAAAATGCCAATAAATTTTACAGGAAACTAAAAAAATCCATTATTACCTCTCTTGTTGCAAAATCCTTTCCTGATCATTTAGTAGTATCCTGAGCTTATTTAACCATCCTTCTTTAAGGGAATTTTCCGGAATTCTATCGAGATTACCTTTAATTCCTGTTTTATTGAAATAAGATTTTAGTGAAATTTTTGATTGGCTCTTATTAATATTATGAATTATTTTCAACGGTTCTTCACGCTTTTTGTTTGGGAAATCTAATTTCTTAACACGTAAAGTCGGATTAAGCCCTTTCGGATCGGAAAATTTTCTGCTCGGACAATCCAGATTCATTCGTTTGTTTGACGAAGTGGAATCTCTCGATTCTGGCAGGCTATATTTGTTATTCGCTGGAAAAAATAAGTTTGGATGGTTTGTGATTTTTATCTTCCTTTAGTGTACAATTTTTGCCTTTGAGTTTTTACATATTTTTAGTGAAGTGTGAAAGTTTGGGTTATAATAGAATATTTTTTATTATAAATTTTACTTTTAAAATAAAAAATTTTGCTTTATTTTGGTGACAAAAGTTTTTGTAAAGTGTTCAGGAAGTTCTGAAAATATGAAATTAGCGTACTAAAAATTTTGAGGTAGTGTTTTTTTGTTTCATTTTATTATTTTGTTATCTACACTTAAACGAATTGCTATTAATTTGCGAGTAAATTCATATAAGTTTTATTTGTTAAAATCCTATTATATAACTAATTTTTTTAAAGGGTTTACTTTTGAGCAACTGCGTAATTTGAAAAATGATTTTGAAAAACCTTAAGAAATAAGTAGGCTAATAACTATTTTGAACTTCCTTATTAGAGTCACAGATTATTCCATCAAACAGATGCGACAACAGGCGTTCCCGCTAAAATCAAACTTTGTGACCTTGCTGGCCTCGCGACCCGCTATTACAGTGTCATAAAATATTAAATTAGAAAATACCATTATAGATTATTTTACTTTAATCAGAAATTATCATATATAATATACATATTTCTGCTTAAAAATGGTATAAGGAAATTATTGTGCTTATGGTGACTGCACGTCCAAAACTAGAGATAATATGGCTTCTTAAAAATCCCTTAGGGTTACCCTGTGTCCTATGTGAGAGACCTAATGCGTCGAAGTCAACGAAGGCGTTTGTGCGTTGATTGAATCTTTACCATTTTTGGAGCAACTGCAGCAAGGTTGGTGTGTTTTAGATGTGGGATTAAACACGATTCTGACGTCTCAGGCCGCGAAGGTGCAAATGGCTCAGTAAAGCTTGTTATTGTTAGCATTCACACATTATAACCACCCATACGGATTTCTTTTTTTATTTTTTTAAGCAATAAAATTTGTTAAAATGTCTATAATTTTTTGTGTCCGAATTGTAAAATCAAAAATGGTCGTGGTGCTTTAATTCAGTCCTGCAAAGATATAATTTGTATCAGCCGTATTAATGTTCAGAAACTGCTACAAAGGCCGCAAAGGTTCATTTTAGGATATGTATTGTTCTATTGCTAGTTAAATTTCAAAGTGCCTATTAGCCGTAAGGTATAGCAATAATAGCCGTAAACACGGAGTTGAATTGATAATATTTATAATAATAAAATATCTTAGGTTAGAGGTTTAATTACGACCTAAAAAATAACATTGAAAAAGTTAAAAATATACGTAGAGTATATTCTAAGACAATTTTATTTAAAAATCAATAAATCTTTTCTTTTACATTTAATATATGTATTCTATTTAATTGTAAATGAAAAAATTATAAAGCCTTGTGTGTGATTTGAACCGTCACCTATTGCGAATGCATTATGTTCGCAGTTCATATTTAAGTAGCACCTAAAGAAGGCTTGTTTTAATTAGCGAATTACGTGCGGTTAGAAGAGATAGAGAAAACTACTCATGGTTTCGCGCGCCTGCATGCTAACTCCAGCAATATACGTGTCCATATGGTACCCACCTAAGTATTTATTAAATAAAAACATTATTCAGAGTGTCCCAAAAAAGCGTGATGCAGAGTTTTTTTTTAATGCAACAACATATATTATTTTATTGAATTTTGAATCTCATTATACCCTCTGTTCTATCGTATTTTTTTTGTTTTAAAATACGTCGCAGCCAAATTATTAACAGATATGTTCACTAAGAAAGTTTATGAATTAAACCCGATGTAGGTGCCACGAAACTTAAATTTTCTAATCGGCCAGGTTTATTTTGCTTATGATATTGTTATAATTTATATTACCTATGTCAACAAATAGACGCTTATATAGGGATATTAAGGGTAAGAACCTAGCGATAATGCCTTAAAATATGAAGAAAAGTGGTTGTATCCCGAAAATAAAAAAATTATCCAGTTCAGTAATAAAAGAAAATGATGTTTTTATGCTTGTATTTCAATGGTTTAAATAATTTAGAACGGTTTTAAGGTTAGAACATGTTAGTGAATCTGGCTCTAAATTTTAAAAATATGGAACATCCTGAATCTAATGACATTTTTATTTTTCTTTAGATTAATACTAACATGCTTGTTTATCTTCATCGCTAACAATTTTCTTAAGAATTGCTATTAAACAAAGATAGATCATTTTTTACCTATGCATTTTATGATTTACACGAGGTTACAGACCAATTATAGTTTTTTATATCAAATATAAAACCAACAGGAGTTTTGCTACGCTATACAATTATCTTTTGGAGATTTACCTAATAATAAAAATATCAATATTAATAATTCGACCGGATCCAGAACTATTGGCTCAAGAAGTTGTGGTATATTTATCATCAACTGGCTAACCTGACAGAAGGTATTACGTATCTTCTACCAAAGGACCAACAACACACATGATCCAACTAAGTATAGGCCAATCACCTGCCTTCCGACACGCCACCTAGGACCCGATAACATGGAAAGGGTCTCCACAGACCTTCATACTTTTGGTGTGTTTGTATGTATGTGTCAATAATCCCTGGAGGGAGTACGAAGCCGTTTGGCTTAAAAATCATAGTAATACTTACAAGAAGAATAACAAGTAATATTTATACATAATATTTTCGTCATTTAAAAATTAGAAAATGTCTTCTGAATAGATTGTAACGATTTATTTTGTTCTATGCTGTCTTAAGCATGTGCAAGTTTTGACGTTTAAAAACATTCAATACAGGGTATTCCATTAAAAAAATGAGTAAAACGCAACTGAAATTATCACATATAAGTAACAACTTTAGACACGCTGTATAAAAGCTACATATTGTACTATTGTGAGATAAAATGATCCCAATCATCAGCCGCTGAATGTCGCTGCATGTCGCTCAATTAGGACACTAAACGCCTTTTCCGCCTGAGAAATACTTCAACGGCGAGAGACAAATAAGATTTCGGCTCTAAACGAGTTCGACGTGTCAAACGCATCACGCCGCTTACCTAAGACACTACGTAAGCTTTTGAATATTGACAGAAGTAAGAACGAAAATGTGGTGTGCTGGTATAAATGAACAAAGGATTAAACTATGTTTAACTGTAAGTTAAGCTTGGCTCAAACGATGCTTGTTTCACTCTTGATTTCGCTGTCGTCTTAAACGGGTTGTAATGCTACACGTTGTGATAGTTCCTAGAGGTTGTGATAGTTCCTCTGGGTTGTTGACTTCACACATATGCGTTACTGAGCTGGGTTTGTAGATGATTCCGATGCAAAGTGACAGTTTGGAAAATATAAGATTTTGGCGGATTTCTATCAGAACGTATAATTAATCTCAGAGTTTTATAAAAACTAATAGCAAATTTTATACATTTAGGAGAATGACTATTGACAAATAAGGCATAATTTTTTCTCGGGAGCTCTTGTCACTATCATGGTATAGTCATGCCCACGTAACAAGACCCGCCTATCTTAGTGGTTAATGCTCATATATATCACCACAAGCACCAAAAATAGAATATAATCTATAGCGAAAGTTACTCCTGGCCTCCGAAACGGAGTTTGCATTAACGTAATTTTCTATCAGTGTAAGAAGTACAGTGGCTATAACAGCTCCCAGCACATAGTCCGGTAGTGAAAGAAACTTTGTGCGAGCTAAGCTTTGGTGTAAAAATGTCTAGATGAGATATGAAGTTATCTAAAAAAACTTTTATTATACATATTTGTAAAGAATACTTGATGTATATACTAACTGTTTCTAAAAATATGTTTTATATACAACTCTCTCAAGACATTCGGAACCTATTGTGATGCCCCGGGACTAATTTTATTTTTCAAAGAAGTTAATAAATTAAAAATATTAAAAATACTTCACAAGCAAAAATTTATCTAAGTTTACAAAGGAAAAGTCGGATTAAAATCTATTTTATTTAAAAATAAAATAAATAAATAAATCGAAATGAAAAATAGTACAAGTATTTACTTTAAAATTCAACAATAGAAAAAAAAAAACTTTATTAAAATTAAAAATATTAAAATCAAATTATTTTTCTTTACCTAAGATTAAATTTTTCTAAGTCATAGGTATGCAAATTTTATCACAGACGTGCACTTCTTGTTTCAACTCTTTACTAAATTCGAATAAAATATAAAAATAAAAGAATTTAAAATATTCCGGTGTGGAGTCTCCGAATCCCGTGCCTTTGACGTCAATAGAAGTCGCGTGATCCGCAGGTGTTCTTTTGCTTATGTTACATTCGTAAGATTCTAAGTACGCAAATTTAGGATGGTAGGCGATCAAATTGTTTACACATTCCTTCACGAAATTCTCTAGCTAGCAATTTACTCCTGTCAGTAATTAATTAAGAAATATTATTTATTGTTGTTTTTCGCCGAGATTTCTAGCCAAAAGTCACGTTCCAACTATAAAGCAAGTTCTTAAGCTGCCAGATTTGAATTAAAAAAATATTGATTTATGTATGTTTTTCGCAAGATCAGCTAGACAAGGCACGTACACAGAAAAAAGTCCCATAGATTGCGACGTCACTAGGTGATATAATATAGCCCGAATTTATTGCAAGGGGCAGTGTAATTTCAAGCTTAGACAAGTTAGTTCGACAGTGTGATTTCAATCTTAGAAAGAGTTAGTTCAAAAAGTACTTAGACAGTGCCAGTAGAGTGTTTCGCAGTACGGCGAAAAAATGTTTTAACTACGGTTTTAAATATAATTCTCACAGTAAAAATTCTAAGTGTGTTTTGTAGTCTAGTAAACAGTCAATATGGGGTTTAAAATGGGGTAAACCAAACTTTTAGCTCGCCCTGCGTAGCCGCGACGTGTGGGTAAGAGAAATGCGGACTATAAAATATAGTAACTAGTAGGAAAGTGAGCGTTTTATCAATTTAAAATTTTGTTAGAAATAAAATAGAAGAAACTTTATAGTTGCTCCCTAATTAAGTTAAATTATCGTTGATTTCTTTCTGTAAACTAGTGCCGTTCGTATATAATTTAATAAAACTTAATCTAAAAAGGTTATCAGTGTTTTAATGGTAAGAAATCAGTTGTAAAGAAGTTCAAAGCAGTAGTAAGTACTCTAGGACCTCGTCCCGCTCTCCTTTATGAAGAGAAAACGCTCTAGCCCCTCTGGAAGTTGGAAAAACTATATGAAAAAAAAGATAAAAGAGGGGCTAGGCGTTACACTATAAACAAGAAAAACAAAAATACTTAATTTATTATACCAGAATGTGATCAGTCTTATACTGAATTTAAAGAACTACGAAACTTTTACAAAAAAAGGGGGTATTAACGTCTATTTGAGCTGTAATTTTTACTTTTTGTAAATGGAGGACCACATCTTGTAGTATTTCTTTTTGATTTTAATCATTATTATCAGTGTTATTGCGGTATTATATTTTATTTTTCTCAGTGTAATAAAACTGGTCGCGAGGCAAGAAAGGTCACGAAAATTTAACCTTTCAACTTCAGAGGTTATGGCATTTGTAAGATGTTAAAATATGTGTTAGAACTTCAAAACAATTATTCAAATCAGTCTAGAGAACGAAGCTGTGAAGCCTTCAACTGGATAAAAGCAATTTCAAAAATATGGAGCTTACCACTACAAAAAATCCTATTATTACTCTGATCAAATTCAAGATCAGAAACTTTTTCATGAACTTTGATAACTTTTTCTTCTCCCATCTCCATCATCATGTGTTTTTCTAACAATTCTTTTCTGAGAGTGTCTTTTTCTTGGACCTGCAGTCTACTTGCGTTTTGTGCACAAAAAATTTCATATTGATCTTTTAAATATTTCTTGATTGCTTTGGTTCCGTCTTGTATTACTTTTCTTGGTGGGTAGACTATGGGGTTATCCGCAATTTGGAGTGCTTTTAAATTGGGAACTAAACCTTTAAAAAAGTATTTTAGTGGTTTTACCGATGACTTAAAGAGGCATCTTGAGTTTAAAAAAATTGAAGAATTATGAAATAAATGTACTCACCAAGTTCGTTAGGTAACTTCTGAATATTATTATTCGTCAGTAACAAGTGTTCCAAATGTTGATGATGAGCAATGCTCCTTGGCAACATTTCTAATTGATTATTTCTTAAATCCAGCCACATTAAATTGGGTAGTCTACAAAATAAATCCTCCGGCAATCTGATCAACATATTTTTTTCCAAAAATAACATTTTTAGGTTAGTCATTTGTAAAATTTTCTCTGGAAATTCTCTTAAATTCGATTTGGAGTAGTCTGATATAATTTCGAATGACGACATATTGTTCGTGTAATTTTCGATGTACGGTAAGTAATTTTTAAATTATTCTAACCACAAAAGTGTGGCACCCGAGGCTTTGTCACTGACAGTGATTTCGGGGTGGTTGAATACTGTAAATTTATTTATTTAATTTCCATAGAAACCACAAGACGTAAATAGAAACACCACGCGATATTCAATAAACTGTTACCTTTCCTAATTATTCTCGACATATTGATTTCGATAAGAAAGAGTAATAAAAGAAAGATACAGTATGATTTTTATAATGTAGTTCTTAAATCTCACCGGAAACATTAGTGTAATGAGGCCTAGTGCTCTGCTATTGCTGTTTGCTGCGGTGACAAAGGAACTGAGATTTAAATGATTATAAAATTCTGCTTCAAAAGAAAAAATAAGTTCTGAACTCACAAATACTTACCCTATCGGATAAAAGTAGAACAAGGCGGTGTTACCGCCGACAACAACTATTTCCAATAATTAAAACAAATACATTGATATTAACGTAAACTTTGAAATACTAATTAGTAATGCTCAAAATTAAAGCAACAATTTAATATTATTCTAAAAAAGAAACTTAGTAAAAATAAAGGCTAAGATAATTTTGTTGGCTTTCTTTTATAATATATGTAAATATTTTTGTGCTGAGTTCATTTCATTCCGAGAAGTATTCCTGTTTCAAAAAAATTGGAAGACCAAAAACATACCGCATTTTAAAGACAATTTATTTCATCCAGATACAGCGGATTCAAAATAATTCCATTTTAAAATGAAAGAGAACCTTTAAAAAACTTGCCGATATCGAAAAGGTCGAGGAAACTACAATTTGGCTAAAAGACCGCTTATTTCGGAAGAAATAGAGTCGCAGGGTCGGTATTTACATTTTTTAATTAGACAGTAGATAAATGAATAATAGTTCTATTTAGCAACGAGATGGGTTACAGCCGTCTTTCACACTTAAGCGCACTCCAGGTTGTCTTAAAGCAGTCGATAAAATATCTGCTTGAACTCGATTGTAGCAAAATTGCAGAAAAATTGTACTTGGATGCTATCAGGATTGGGTAATGACGCAATAAATCGATTTGTCTATAGGAATATAATGCAAAATATAATGCTACTTTAATCAGAGTGGGAAATGCCATTAAGTTTTATTTTCCAACAGGATAACGATCCAAAGCACAATTCTTGAGTTGTTTAAATGTGGTTTCAGAAGAATAACGTCTGGATTTTGCAGTAGCCGGCACAATCCCCAGACCTTACTCCCATTTATATTCTAAGGAAAGAAAAAAAAACATCTTGTTAGTACACAAATGTTTTCAAATAAACAACAGTTAATAAATTGATTATAAAGAAACTAAAAATTACAATTTTAAAGGTCCTAATTATGACAATGACTATGATCAATTGATTGAATAGATATGCTGAAACTTGATAGTGTTTCATCTCATCAATGTGCAGATAAGATTTGTTCTAAATTTTATGACAGATGAGATGATGAGTTTATGCTTCTGATGAGAGATTCTCTCAGCGTTTTTTTGTTTTGACTAATTTCCAGTTTCGGAGATAAAAAATGTTTTAATTAAATTAAAACCTAGATGTTCTATAGGACCAGTCAGTTTATCAGCCCATATTGCGAAAGGATGTGTGGATGCGTTTGTTGTGCCATTGCGTTTTTTTTTAATTTGTTACTAAAACCTAGTGCATATCCAATCAAACCAAATAGGAATTAAATATATTTATCTCAATTCATGAAATAAAAAATATATTGAGCATTACAGATCTATTGTCGTTGGATCGGCTCTGTCAAAAAATAGCGATTTATAACAGAAACGTTAGATATCTGTAAATATATTCATGGAGAATTTCTTGAACGTAAGCAAATATTCAATAACTTTATTACTTGTGAGAAATATGTTATAGAATATTCTTTAATATTAACTCTATACGAAGTTAGAATTGATTCATATAATTCAGTTGGAATGGGTTTAAAGAAAGATTTTGAAATTTCTGAATCCTGAAAATATTGGCATTTACCCTCATAGAGGATATGATCATAAACAATTATTAAGTCGAGTAAATAGTTCGAATACATCTTAATCACACGTGGAAATCGATGGTAATACCCGATCACGGTTGACTGAGCAGCAGTCGGGTATAAATACCGGGCTGTGGCTCATCGATAGTTATTCGGTGTTCTAATCTCGTGAAGTAAAGATCCCTGAAGATGTCTCGTGTGATCGTAGGCGAAACGTCTGATAATAATTCCAATTTGACACGGTTTAAACCCAAGAACCATGATTTTCAACTTGATCAAAACCGTGAAAGCTCTCGTTCTTCACATGCGTTGAACTTAAGGGAAATTATATTTAACTTTTGACTTCCTACAATTACATTGGTGGGAAGGACTCTTCAACTTAAGGGGACAGTTAAGTACCTGGGAGTAATTCTGGGCACACGACTGAGCTGGAATGATCATATTGAGGCTCGATCCAAGAAAGCCATATGTGCTTTCTGGGTTTGTAAACGAGCCTTTGGGTGTACATGGGGACTGACACCTAAAGTGCTATTTTGGACATACACTATGGTAATCCGCCCCATGATAACGTACGCCGCTATTGTATGGAGGCCTAGTACAACAAAGCGCAAATACTGTCTTCAACTTGACAAAGTTCAGAGAATGGCTTGTGTGGGAACATTGAGTGCGATTAGGACTGCTCCCACCAGGGCTCTGGAAGTCCTGGCGAACCTGCCTCCTCTTCACTTATACATAGAGAACAAGGCCCTGAAGACTGTTTATCGTCTCAGTTGCCTGGGACATCTTGGAATTGGAACGGGCGGCTACTCAGGTATCTGGGAAAGTGCTGTGGAGAGGTGTCCATCACTCTCCATGTGGAGACATTACATGACGCCGCTTTTAAAACCCAACCTCTCCCTGGAGATATTTCTGCCAAGTAAAGAGGATTGGGCGGGAAAACAAAATCTTCCAAAAAATGGATCCTGATGGTATACTGATGGATCTCAACAAGATGGAAGAGCTGGAACCGGAGTATTCGGCAGGAGCACGGGAGTCAGAGAGTACTACCCTCTCGGACAATGTGTGACAATTTTACAGCGGAAATTTATGCTATTCTACAGTGTGCCCTTCTTTGTGAGAGGGACATAGACAAGAATAGAGTAATAAAAATATGCTCAGACAGTAAGGCTGCGATATTGGCACTGAAGTCCAGTGTCGTGACTTCGCGACTGGTGTCTGATTGCAAGGATGTATTAAATAGTATGACAAGGAAACGCTGCACAGTCAGACTCGTGTGGGTCCCGGGTCACTCGGGCATACGCGGGAATGAGGAAGCAGACCGTCTGGAAAAGTTGGGTTCGGCGACTGAACCGTATGGACCTCAACCAATATTACCTGTCCCAATTGCTATTGGCAAAAGGAAATTAAAATCGTTGCTGGAAAGCAAATTTATTAAATCGTGGAGGGGAGCTCCTGGAATGAAGTGTGCCAAGGAACATATACCTGGGCCTTGTGCACGGCGTACTAAGAAGCTTCTCTCCTTGGGAAGAAAAGAGCTGCGAATTGTGGTGGGATTGTTGACAGGACATTGTCACCTCTTCATAGAATCGGTGTCGAAGACGGCCCGACATGCAGATGGTGTTTGGAGGAGGATGAAACTGTTGGCCATGTTCTCAGAGAGTGCCCAGCACTCAACGGATTGAGGCAGAGATATTTCGGATATATATATATATATATATATATATATATATATATATATATATATATATATATATATATATATATATATATATATATATACCGGAAGTAGTTAGGCAAGTTCAACTAAGGAGGCTGCTTGGATTCGCAAAGTCGATCGGCCTCGAATAACCTGCAGATGTGGTCGGACGTAAAGGGCCCAATGGAAGCCTAAGCATCGATGATCTAGTATCACCACCCCTTTTTCATTCATTCATTCATTCACGAAATTTAAAAACCAAATAATTTATTTTATAATTATTAATGTTTCACGTATTTTTTTTTTAATTATGACAGATTTTAATACACTTAATTTAAAATTACCCATAAAATTTTAAGGTTCAATAAATTTAATACTTTTTATCGTCAGCCACTTCCATTTTAATCGAAAACCAGCAATTTTTATTCTAGGACGTTATCTCATCAAGTATTTTTATCGCAAGTTTTTATTTAATCTTCTCCATTTCTCTGGGTCAAAGCCAATTGCGTAAAAAGTCCCAATCAATATAAAATATCGTCTGATACAGTCAGAATCTTAAGAAAATGTCCCCCGAAAGGAATAATAGCGATGAGGTTTGGCGCGGTCAGCAAAACCACATAAATTACTCACATGAAATTGCCACCCACGGAACGATAAAAAGATTCAGTGAGTGAGAAAAGAAAAAAGGCAAAACAAGTATGTCCTTTGATTCACTTTTATTTGGTTCGAGAAAAAGGAAGGCAGTATATCAAAGATGTATAAATTTTACACGGTGGACACGGACAAAAGATCTTTCTTAATTTTTAAGAGAGAAAACGATGACTGTATAGGATACTGAATACCTACTTATACGTTTAGTTTCATTCATCACGAGGAATATATAAATGATGATATACATTCTTAAAATTTTGTTTGTTAAATGGGAACAAAAAAAATTATGCTGAAAAATTAAGAAAATAAAACATGCTGAAGTATTTGATTATATGTAATTCTTGTACAGGCTCTCCATTACAGCAGTCACTCGAAGTGTTATCAGAAAATTTGAAATACAAAAGTTATACATTTTTCCTTACATCTTTATAATGCGTTTTTATGAAGCATACGGGTGATTCTCCGGGAACTTTATCGATCGATTGTGGGAAAACTATAATTAAGAAGAATCTGAAAATTTGACAGTGACAACCGGCTAAAATATTTTCAAAATGGCGGCACTTTCGGTTATACCGGAAGTAGGTGTCAACTTGCTTATTTAAAGGGAACACCTTATATATTATTGTATTTTTGATTTCTACGTAAAATTCTAGACATATTTCATGATAATATTCTATACTTAAGTCTCACTGTTTTGGACATATTTAAATTTTTATGTCAAAAATGACGTTTGCGACCCAAAATTTAACTGGAAATTTTTCCTATAAGGAAGTCTTTATTATTTAATTTGGGTTAGTTTTCTTGTAGACGAAGATCGACTTTAGTAGTCCTTTTATGATATTTTGAAAATTATAGGTACAGAGTGGTCAAAAAAGAAGAATAGGAATTATATTTAAAAAATCGTCAAAAGTCAGTTTTTTGAAATAGAAAGCACCTATTTTTATAATCTTATCATATTGAGCATTAAAAGTAAGGGTAACTTTGTATAAGGTTGTCTATTCCAAAAATTTGTAGTTTTCAAAATATTGACAATTCAACATTTTTCTATTGTAAAAATACTATACGGCTTTTAAGTTTTGTTATTAGTTGGCCATGACGGTGAGGCGTGGCTAAAATAAAATGTTATAATATGCAACATCCTACCGCCGACTCCCGATGCAAAATAACTTGAAATATGAGTTCCGACGTACAGTAAGCGCGACAACGGGTGTCTGGGAAGGTACCAACTAAATCCCACTGAAGAGTCCTATAGTTGGTACCGAGACGAAACACCCAAACTTTTAATAATTTTCCCGACAGAGACGTTTAATTTTCGATTTTGACATATGAGCGTAGGCAGCGCAAGAAATAAGAAGTATCTTCCGGTCATATTTTCGATTAATGTACGATTTTGATTTAGAAATCTGCCGTAATAATCGCACACAGGGACTTACAAGTGATATTACGAAATGGCATCTCTGGCGAGGACCAAATTGCAGGTTTGTTGGTTTCCCTGCGTAAGAGCATTGGTTATAATGCTGAACTCACGATGATAACGGGGTGTTAGTCCCCACAGTTCTCCAGATACATCCCAACTTGCTATACGTTCGAAGATCAAGATATAGATCTTGAACGAGCATCAAGTGGGCTGTCTAAAGGGGGGGGGGGGTGTTGTAATATACAGCATCCTACCGCCGACTCCAGATGCAAAGTAACTTGAAATATGAGTTCCGACGTACAGTAAGCGCGACAACGGGTGTCTGGGAAGGTACCAACTGAATCCCACTGAAAAGTCCTATGGTTGGTACCGGGACGAAACACACAAACTTTTAATAATTTTCCCGACAGACACGTTTAATTATCGATTTTGACATATCAGCCTAGGCAGCGCAAGAAATAAGAAGTATCTTCCGGTTATATTTTCGATTAATGTATGATTATGATTTAGAAATCTGCCGTAATAATCGTACACAGGGACTTACAAGCGATATTACGAAATGGCATTCCTGGCGTGGAGCAAATTGCAGGTTTGTTGGTTTCCCTGCATAAGAGCATTGGTTATAATGCTGATACATTCCAACTTGCTGTACGTTCGAAGATCAATATATAAATCTTGAACGAGCATCAAGTGGTCTGTCTAAAGGGGGAGGGGTGTTGTAATATACAGCATCCTACCTCCGACTCCAGATGCAAAGTAACTTGAAATATGAGTTCCGACGTACAGAAAGCGCGACAACGGGTGTCTGGGAAGGTACCAACTGAAACCCACTGAAGAGTCCTATAGTTGGTACGGGACGAAACACCCACACTTTTAATAATTTTCCCGACCAGAGACGTTTAATTCTCCATTTTGACATATCAGCGTAAGAAATAAGAAGGATCTTCCAGTCATATTTTCGATTAATGTATGATTATGAACTATTATTTATGGAGAATGTGAGAGTTATTTCAAGAACATGCGATACATTCGGGATCCGATATCAAAAAAACAGAAACCAACACTACCAACTGTTAAAAAGATTATAAAAAACTTTGGATCTATAAAAGCTAAAAGAAATAGAAATAAACCAGTTGTTAAGAAAATAAAGTTACAAAATTATTTGAGTAAATGCTTAAAATTGACGCCCTTGAACTTCCAAACATTTTTCGCGTCTAACAAAGAACTCTTCATGGGTGGCTCTTCTTATTGGCTAAGGATTAAGTTTCTTCAAATGCTATTCTGACGCGCTGCATGCAATCCTCCATAGTGGTTAATGTGGTGTTGTATACTTTATTTTTGATTGTACCCCAAATAAAAAATAAAGTACTGTTAGGTCGGGGGAGTGAGGTAGCCAAAGATGGGGCCCATTCTTGGTTATCCGTTGATCATAAAACAAATTTTGCAAATGATTGTTAACTAACTGACTATTATGTGGAGGCGTCCTATCATGTTGATAAAATAGATTTCTATGATAAGCAGCGGCAAGTTATCTAAATAGTTCACTTTCAAATTTCTCAAGATGTCGAAGTAGCGCTCACCTATAACTTAAAAAAGGTATTTTGTATCTATTACTTTTCAAAATGGCTAACTTCCATTCAGATTATCTTGGTAGAATTCTAGGGCGACAACGCCGTCATTTCTTATAGCATAATACACCTTAAACTGCGAAGAATCTCTCTAAATGGATGTACATTTGAGTCGCTACAATGGTGAGAATTGCGTCGATTAAACAATCCATTTTTTGTGAATTTGGCTTCGTCCGACCAAATAATATCCAAAAAACCAGCATTTCTCATGACCGAACTAAAATAAATAGACAGAACTCTACTCTTTGTGGAAAATCAGTGCCTTTTAAATGTTGTACTATAGAATATACATAGGGATGAAAATTATGTTTCTATAACATCCTTAAAACTAATGTTTGAGATAATCCAGACTCTAATGCTACTTGCCTTGCAGATATTCTCAGATATAGGACGAAATATCCTAAAATTGTAGTTTCAATATTTTCATTATTAAAAACTGGTTTATTTCTATTTCTTTTTGCCTTTATGAATCCGAAGTTCTTGAAGTTTTCTATAATCCTTTTAACAGTTGGTGGTGTTGGTTTCTGTTGCTGCGGATATCGGATCGCGAATCCATCGCATGTTCTTGAAATTCTCCATAAATAATAAATAACTTTAAATAATCTTCGTGCGTGTAATTTAATCGCCCCCGAAATGATTATTATTAATGAATGTCAAGTGGCAAAAAGTGACAATTCCGTAGGGTTCGATTGGTTTATTTCGCCACGCCTAGCCGTCATGGCCAACTAATAACAAAACTTAAAAGCCATATAGCATATTTACAATAGAAAAATATTGAATTGCCAATATTTTGAAAACTACAAATTTTTGGAATAGACAACCTTATACAAAGTTACCCTTATTTTTAATGCTTAATATGATAAAATTATAAAAATAGGTGCTTTCTATTTGAAAAAAATTACTTTTGACGATTTTTGAAATATAATTATTATTCTTCTTTTTTGACCACTCTGTACTAATAATTTTCAAAATATCATAAAAGGACTACTAAAGTCGATCTTCGTCTACAAGAAAACTAACGCAAATTAGATAGTAAAGACTCTCTTATAGGAAAAATTTCTAGTTAAGTTTTGGTCCGCAAACGTCATTTTTGACATACAAATTTAAATATGTCCAAAACGATAAGACTTAAAAATATAACATTATACATGAAATATGTCTAGAATTTTACGTATAAATCAAAAATGCAGTAATATATAGGGTGTTCCATTTAAAATAAGCAAGTTGACATCTACTTCCAGTATAACTGGAAGTGTCGCCATCTTGAAAATATTTAGCTGGCTTTCCCCAAGCACGTTAGTACACTGTCAAATTTTCAGATTCTTCCTAATTATAGTTTTCCCACAATCGATCGATAAATTTCCTGCAGAAGCACTCTGTATAGGAATTACATATAAAAATGAAATTCTCGAATTACCCCCCCCCTCCAGTAATTTGGAAATAGAGCTAAACATTGCTGCATTTTAGTGTCCTAATTATTTTCTGACGCAAAATTTTGTAATAAAAATACGTGAATGATTTATTCAAATACCTACTCTTACTAGATAGAAAATTAATGCAAAAGACAACCTATACACGTGGGTGAAAAAGGGGTACACTATTTTCACGGTGGATAAGCGCATCTCAAGGTAAACAAACACGTCTCCATGTTTTTGAAATTCCCTTCGTAGAAAGGAAGCGTAAAAGGGATGAATTGTGAACGGTACACACGAAAATATACAAATAATAAGCCCGAAAACAAATGTTTCACAGGCAAAGCCGCCAAAAGCTCATAATTCAATTGTAAAAAAAGCTCCTTGTTATTTTTAAATATTCTATCATATAGCATTATTACCCAGTACGCCTGATTAATAAATTATTCTGATTTCTATCTTACAGTTCCGTACCCTGCTGTTCTATTATATCTCTGAAAGTAATTCAACTACTGATACATTTAAATTGTTTGTGTGATGATTTTATTTTACCCAACATTACCATTCAATGACAGTTCAATATTTATGTTTGTGGTAAAATCTTAAACATCCAGACCACACAGAATATTTGTTCTCATATTATTTCGCAATAAATCAGTCACTTGCGTTTTAAAATGTTTCACTTTTCATTGAGGCCACAAAAGGACCATTCTACGTGCTCGGTTGTGCTTGTCGTTTTCAATACCAACTTTTCAAAGCAATATAATATAAACCGCAAATCAGTTTGTTGAATAGATGGGAATCTACAAGTTATTTTGTTGTTGATATTTCCTTTTAAAAGTTGGATTGAAATTATTAATTAAATGTTTATATTTATTGAAACAAATTTGATTTTTAATATATATATATATATATATATATATATATATATATATATATATATATATAATATATATATATATATATATATATATATATGCGGCTTTCACAGATTCCCCGTGTTAGATGCAATAGCAGTGGATATATCCACATTATGCCGTTGTAGTGCTGAAATCACATTCAGCAAACGTACAACTATATGCAACTCCGTGAATAGATGAAGTAAAATGCGAACAGTAATTGCAAACTCCATCATATCCTTTCCATGTTAGAGGTTGCACAGTTTGAATAAATTGCTACAGAACACAATTTATCCTATTACACCACCATCGAGATGATGGCCTACCTGTACCACCATATTGAGAAGAAAGTCAAAACTTACCCTCCCCGCTACAGTGATACGGCAGAGGTACATGTTTCGTCTCTACTACACTCGTCAGGGGTACCGACATGCACCTGGCTGTGCAAAGGACAGATCGGAAGGAGGCATGCAAATACTGAACGCGGCTTCGATGACTTCCCGCCGGATGGCGTATATATGTTTATGCGGCTTTCACGGATTCCCCGTGTTAGATACAATAGCAGTGGATATATCCACATTACGCCGTTGTAGTGCTGAAATCACATTCAGCAAACGTACAACTGTAATGGGCAGGGTAAGTTTTGAGTTTCTTCTCAATATGGTGGTACAGGTAGGCCATCATCTCGATGGTGGTGTAATAGGATAAATTATGTTCTGTAGCAGTTTATTCAAACTGTGC
Organism: Diaprepes abbreviatus; assembly: GCA_034092305.1. Lineage (NCBI taxonomy): Eukaryota > Metazoa > Arthropoda > Insecta > Coleoptera > Curculionidae > Diaprepes > Diaprepes abbreviatus. The sequence goes on along the minus strand of JASJET010000288.1, from coordinate 960,917 downwards.
AACCTCTAGCACGGAAAGGATATGATGGAACGAAGTTTGCAATTACTGTTCGCATTTTACTTCATCTATTCACGGAGTTGCATATAGTTGTACGTTTGCTGAATGTGATTTCAACACTACAACGGCATACTGTGGATATATCCACTGCTATTGCATCTAATTCGGGGAATCCGTGAAAGCCACATAAACATATATACGCCATCCGGCGGGAGGTCGTCGAAGCCGCGTTCAGTATTTGTATGCCTCCTTCCGATCTGTCCTTTTGCACCGCCAGGTGCATGTCGGTACCCAGAAAGGATATGATGGAACGAAGTTTGCAATTACTGTTCTAATTTTACTTCATATATATATATATATATATATATATATATATATATATATATATATATATATATATATATATGCCTGTATATATAGGTGATCTGTAAAATATAATTTTTTTCCAGCAATTTTGGAAAAAATTTTATATATAGCAGAAAACACTAAAAATCCGAAGAAAAACTAAAAACCTTTGAGCATGGCAGGCAAATTCGTGCATTATTGACAGTTGTTCAACGATACATTTCATGCTACAATGTTGGAAAGAATACAATTAATTTTAATTTAACCCCTTTTTTCCATCCAATTAAAATTTAAAGTGACGTGATAACATCGCGTTTCTTAAGAATATTTACAGTTTTTATTGAAAATTCACATTTTTCGCAATTTTCAATGTTCAAAATATTGTACTGCAGTATTGTTGTTCTTATATGTATATTTTACTATAAGTGGCGACAACTGAAGGTAGAGCTCGGAAAAACACGACTTATATGTGTGAAAGTGAACATTTTTTTTTGGGTAAATATGACCGCCAAAAAAACTAATAGGGACTATGCAAAAAGTTTAACTAAAAAATTATCAAATAAGTCCTTTTTGTAATATAAGTACTTTATAGGGAAAAGTGCTAAAATCCAGAAAAATGAACCCATTTCTTAAAAGAGACAACTGTAAAAAGCTGTATTTAATTCAGAAGGCGGTTACATTAAGGTCATAATTAAAAGTATTTAGTTTGTCTGAAACAAATTCACAGTGTCTTGAATAGACAGTTTAAATTTAGAATCTTTCTTCTAATATTATGGAAGCTAATAAATATCGTTTTATTATTCTACTCACATCAAGCATAACATTTTTTTCCCAAATTATTGTCTGATCTTTCAGAAAATTAAAGTAACGTATCATTTGGACATACAGACATAGCGTCTGCAGGGTTGTAGGCAGTTTCATTCATATACAATTTGAGCAGGGCAGGACCCAATATGTATCCTTGCCGAACACTAACCTCCAATGTTATCTGCTTGGAACCAATATTCTGTTGTGCTCCCTGGTTAGTATAAAAAACGCTTACATATTGTTTCTTAAAATGCTTTTATGTAGTTTAAGTCAGGAATTCAATATTTAGATAATTTAACCAAAAGTTTCTACCCCTCTTTTTCTGCATTATTCGAATTTAGGAATGGTTCCTCGCTAATCTATGGGGTAGTTTCAAATACAACTTCAAACCTACTATAGTGTCTTCTTACCTTCGCAAAATTCAGTCATTTCGAGCTTTATTGCCAGCCGCTGCAGCTTTTTTTTGCGCATTGCTTGGTGGGGAGGTGGTAGTTATTACCCCCTCTGGAGGAATAGAGTAGGATTAATGTCACAAGAGTAATTTACCTCCAGGTCATAGTAGTGCACTAGTTTGGTCAATCTTCCATAAAAATGATATTCCTGTTAGATTTAATGTTTCTTTCCCTGTTTCTACTTCATTATTCGAAAATAGTGGTGATTTCTCGCCAGTCTATGGGGTAGTTTTCGAGTACTACCACAAATCTACTGCCGTTTTTTGTTATTCCTCAAAACTGAGCTTTCTAGCTTTTTTAGCAGTTATTGTTGTTTTTTATCAGTTTTGACATTGGAATTGAAATTAAAATCATCGAAAAGAGAAATATTTCTATCTGGTTCGTATATATATATATATATATATATATATATATATATATATATAATATATATAATATATAATGTATATATATAACCTAAAATATATTTAATGACATTACGCTATGAAAAATATCGATTACAAGAAAGTTTCTCTGGAGTGGGATACGAGCACAATGGGCAATAAAAAAAAGGACCAACTTGCAATATAAGGTTCTGCTTTCACATTATTGGAACGGGACTAGTACTTGGCATTGGTAAGGCTACTACTCTTCTTCTTCTCTTCTACCTTCCATAATAGGTCCCTGACCTGTTCCTTCTTCGATTTGCCTCATTCTGGACTTAAATTATCGCTCCACCTTGTCCGTGGTCGACCTCTACTGCGTGTACCACTAGGCGATTTATCTCGTGAGATCCTTACCAGTCTATCTTCTGTCATTCGGCTTATGTGTTTGTTCCATTGTGTCTTACGTTGTAGGACCCACTCATTAATACAGTCTGTGTTGCATGATTGCCTGATGCTACTACTCGTGGATTAATATGCTGGTGGATAAATCATCAATACCAAACCTACTTAAACCTCATTGCTGGCCACAAGCACAGCACAGTAAACTATTGTGAGAAACCATCCGGCAAATTAAGCTGCGAAATCTTGCGTTTAAGCAGGCAATTGACAAGGCTAATAAGTGGCCACTGCAGTTTAAGAAAGCATCTATAGGCAATGGTCATCTATAATGAAGAATCAACATTGTGACGAAGAGGACCAAACAACCTCACATTCATCATTGACTGTAAATCTCTAACCTACTGGAGATATCTTCCACGATCGATCAGTCTTGGAGGCTTATAGCCAGAAGACAAACTAGTGAACAGGCTACTAAATTTAATTAAGGCAATTAACCTGTTCACATCAATAGAAATGAATGATTTTGAATTTGTCTACGTTTATCATAACTAGATATGCTCAAATTTTTAATATTAACATGAATAATTGTTTAAATGTTGGTATATCTATTCGTCAATAAATTGATGAATCCATGTATTTTTTAGAAGAGTTTTTAATTATTATTGTAAATAAATTCTATATTTATTGTTTAATTCTCATTTTATAACTGACAATAAAAATAAATAAACCCTTTCAGACTGAACAGGCTAACGCAAGGTTAAGGGCTTTAGTTTTCTCTCGCAAGTGTTAAAGGCCGAGACGGTTAAATTGCAGACATAAACATAAACCCTGCAAAAGTTAAATGATAGTAATACAAAGCAAAGGTTAAGAAAATAAGAAAAACTGATAAATTTCAATTACAAAAAGCGATTGATGTCGGAAAACGGAACGAAAATATTTGAATTTTTAGCTGTCAAGGATCTTACCTAAACCAACCATAGACATGAAAGTAAATTTACAAACTAGGAGAACGTTGGCTCACGCTAAGAAGAGACATAACATTTTCGATGAATAGTACTTCTTTTTCTATGGGCGGAGCTAAGCACGATACCTCAAACGTCATTGACTACCCCTCTCTCCTGATCGCTATTAGAAAAAGAGATACTACTTATCGAAAACGTTCTATCTCTTTCTAAGGATGAGCCAACGTTCTTATATAGGATTTGCAGTCTATATAATAACTTTTATGTTCATGAACCAACAAATAAAAAAATGTTTTAATCCCATCAAAAACAGTAAAGGTAAAAAGAGGCTAAGTTTTCTGTTATTTTAGTTTGCTTTGGCGATAAAATAATTGAAACCTAAATGTATGTTGTCAAAGAAATACCCTTTCTACTTTCGCCATTTGAATGTGATAAGTGGAACTTTCAATAGCAGGCTGATATTTTTCGTTTATTAATAATATTAGAAGCACGAAAGGATGTGGCTGCCAAAATACACTCGAAAGGTATATGAATGAGGATAATATACGAGAGATATGAAAGTAAGCATGGATAACTCTGATTCATAAAAAGGGTAGTAGAGACAACTACAATAATTATATGTGTCTATCGATCACCAGTATTTGTATAAAGCCCAATGGATTTACCACCACAAGTAGGGTTAGAGCCGAGAGATTGTGTGGATAATATCTAACTATTTTTCAACTTAGCAAGGAAAAAGTGGTTTATAATGGAGAAATTCATGTCTTATTCATAGATCTAATCAAGGCCTACGACAATGTGTCAATAAAGAAACGTTGGGAGGAACTGAAAAAGCACAGATCAACCATACAATATTCAAAACTGTCCAATATTTTTTTATAAATCCTTGGCATAGATGGTAAACCCTCCAAACACTTTATGATTGACAAAGGTTTGTATCAAGACTGCAGTTTGTCACTCTACTAGACGAGACGAGAATAAATACATTTCTCGTCATCACTAACCATAAATAATGGCATAGAGATCATTGCTGTCTCTCTTATCTAAAACTATTGCGATTTATTTAAACTTACTTTAGTTCAAAACTTAATAGTAATCCAAATACAGAGTGTGAAAATTTAAATTCCATTTTTGATTTTATTAAATAACAGATAAAAATGTGTAGGTATAGTTCATTTTCGTACGTAAAAGTTTCTACACCCGCAAGTAAAATTAGTGGAAACATAGCTCATTTTATGATATTTATGAATCTTTATAATATATTGGACAAAACGGGTTTTTTATTTATGTATTTATTTAAACAATATCTATAGCTTGAGCCTTTTACAGATACCAATCTTAAAACTATTCAATTACATATCAACACTATGTTAAAATTAAATTATACCTAATATTGCTAGAGTTTGAATGTAAAAAACTTTATGCTCCATAGTCAATATAAATTGCCTTCAGCTGGTAGCATTCCAGTCTACATCCCCAATAAACTCATTAAACAGGGAACAGAATCCACTATATATAGGGTGTTTGGGAAAATGTGGGAAATTTTCCGGATATGAAAAAACTCGTGAAAAGAATACTACAAGTTCATATAAACTTTTTTCGTGTAGGCCTCGTCTTCGAAGATATAGGCTTCCAAAAAGCTGCAGTGGAACGAAATTTTTTGCACGTAATTATTGAACCACCAGGTATATTTCATTTTTTTTTAATATGATGTATACCAGGCAAAACCCTTCAAATTACCATCCAAGAAAGTGTTGTGAATTACTCACAGCTGCAGAGAGGGACTAGCTGTGACACTCATGACCTCATTTTTTTACGCCCTGTATGGTAAGAACTTTGAGCAACGTTTTTTACATACCTTTAACTATTGATTAAAAATTTAGTTCTCTCCATTCATGTCCTAATCCTGTTTTCGAAAAAAAACGTCATTTTATTTACATTGTTATATCCCTAACTTCTCTGCGGTTGAAAATGAAAAAGAGGAATTTTCCCCTGTCACCATAGTTTCAATAAAAAGTGCTTGGTTAAAAACTTCGTAAGAAGGTTCAACATGGGCTCCGTGAAGTCTGATACACTCGCGGGCACGACGAATTGAGGATTGCTGTACCTGCCACAATAATTCAGCATTGTTCCTTATTTAATCACAATGAAACGCGATTCTTCATAGAAGTTCCTCCCTATTATCGACCGGAGTGGAATACACCAAGGTTTTGAGGTGTCCCCACCTGATAAAAATCCAACGGCGTTAGGTCAGGAGATCCAGGAGGCCAGACAATAGGCCTTCCTCTACCTATTCAATGATTTGGATAGACGTTATTCAGGTGCTCCCGCATAGCAACGCTGAAATGAGGTGGTGCCCCATCATGCACGTAGTACATGTTTTGGCGGGTTTCAAGTGGTAAGTGCTCTACTAATGAAATCCTCCATTTAGTCGTACCGGCAATACGAATGATCCAATCAAAAAATTGCCAATGATTCCTGCTTAGACATGAATTGATTGGATTTGGTAAATCCTGCTTCATCCGTGAAGAGAATAGTGCTAATGGAATTTACATTATTTCGTTGCTGATCCAGTAGCCAGTTTGCAAACTGTATTCTACGGGAAAAATCATCAGGTTCATGCACTTTTTTCAAATGATATGGATATAACAGCTGTTCTTGAAGAACTTCATGTACTATTGTTTTCGACGTATTAAACTGCTCTGATAATTTTCGAGTGCTCGTTGAAAGAGTATCATCTACAGCATTTACAATATTTTCCTCTACTGTTCTTCCTCGACCAGCATCAGTACTTCTTTTCCCAAAATTTCCTAAAATTATGAAGAAATTTAATAATATTACCTTATTAAATTGAATCGCCCATCATTCTCCATTAGACGTTGGTCAACTTGTTGAAATGTTTTGTGATCTGGAAGAGTACGATTAGGATACCTGTCGTGATATAGCCTCCTGGCTTCCAAAGCTTTGCAAAATGCAAGACAATATATCAACATATTCAATATTTTGAATTATTTTACAATTAATTTCACACCGAAATTCAAAAATCTGTGAATTAATATGTGTGTGTCAGCGACGTGAAAGTTGACAAGTTCTAAAATACAGGATAATTATTTCTTTCATATCTAGCAACGTTTGCAACAACAATACTTTGATTTTGGTGCCGATAAAATCAAACGTACATTTTTTGTGAACCTAGGTCGAACTGCAATTCACAGAATTTGACGTTTTTAATTAAAGAGATAAACTCTAATTTTGTATCAAATTTTTTTTTATCATAAGGTTGAAGGTTGAACATTTGATAGGAGCAAAGATGTACCTTTTATCAAAATACGCCAAATAATATGACTTTTTTTCGAAAGCGATTAAGATAGCGACATGAATGAGGAGTACTTATTTCTTAATTTATAGTTAAAGGTATTTAAAAAACGGTGTCCAAAGTTCTTATCTTAAAAAATGGGGTCATGAGTGTCACAGCTAGTCCGTCCCTGCAGCTGTCAGTAATTCACAGCACTTTCTTAGATAGTAATTTGTAGGGTCTTACTTGTTATACATCATATTAAAAAAATTGAAATATAACTGGTGGCTCAATAATTATGTGTAAAAGACTTGATTGCATTGCATTTCCTTGGGAGCTCACATCTCCGAAGAGGATGCCTATACGAAAAAAGTTTATATGAATTTATAGTATTCATTTCACGTGTTTTTTTCCTATTTGGGAGATATCCCACATTTTCCCCGACACCCTGTATATCCTTACTTATGAGACACCCTATATAACAGGAGTAATTTTGGAAAGTTTCCTGTTGATTTATGAATGCATGACACATTTACATTTTTATTAAGTTGGGACTTCGGAATCGATTTAAAGTCTGATAAACTGCATTAAAAAAAATTGTGCAAGGCAGTGAAAAAAATTATTTTTTGAGTTTTGTGGTAACATTTTTTTACATTTAAATAAATGTGTGAAAAGTAAGACTTTTCAATCGTGAATAAGGAAATACATATTTAAGCTTCAAACTCAAGTGATATTAGGAAGCCTAAATCCTATATAACAAGAAGCCTCGAAAAATACGAATAAAAAGAGCTTTTATAAATATTTTCACCAAAACATATTTTTACCTTATAAAAGGGACAAATTCTCGAGCGTTAACATATCCCAGATTCTTATAAATCATGTCGCAAGTTTTATATGACGCTTTTATTCAAAAAGTAAAAGATAGCAAACAGACAAATTCCTATTCTTGACAGTAGACATAAAGAGATAAAAGGCTTTATTAAAAGAAATCGAAAAAGTTTTATAGCGCCTGGATCTTGGGTAGGAATAGGCGTAACCCAATGTAGTAGATTTGATGCAATAAATGGAATGGGCATTGTCAGAACGGTGCTGATCTCGATAACACAAGTAACTTGTGATTTATGTTTGATAGAGGTAGTAGAATTTTTTTGAAAAAATGTTGGTTTTATTTGGAAATTTACAAAACAGGAATTTAAATATTATATTGTGTTCTGCAAACAATTTAATTTTTAACATTTTTTCTAAAGAACTGATTTAAACCCTAACGGAAAAATGATTTGAGCCAATTTCGCTTATTTCTTGTACAGGGTGTTTCTAAAAGAGCTGTACAAAAAGTTAGCGTAAATTTCTGAGGTTGAAACATAATAAACTGCAAGCCCGCGACAGATTTTACGGACCAAATTTTTCTCGGCCTATAAGTAAATGCTTCAGAGAGTTGTGTCATGAAGCTTTGTGAACGTCAGCTGCGGCTCTGTGGGTGGGTTGAGCAGTGGCGGACCCCCACTCAGATAGAAAAAAATATTTTTAATCATTTCCTCCCATTTAAAAATTTATCAAATTATAGTTGACACAATATTTTGTAGAAAAAAAATTCACCTGGGTGTCACACGAATATGAAAAAAAAATATGTTGAGTGAATTCCTCTCAGTTAAAAATTTGTCGGATGTCAACTTTTGAAAAATATATTTTTACTAATGATATTTAGGCGATGTATTTTTTTGACTACTGAAAGTACGGCAAAGAATTCATCTTAGTTTAATTGGAAACTTTCTGAATTTGTACTTCTGCTACGTAACCGTACTAATTTTATGAAAGGAAGAAAAAAATTCTTATAAGAACTATTTAATTATTGTGTTTAGCAGCCTAGAAAAAAAAGTTATTTTATTTTTATTTATTTATTTACACTGCCTTACAGGACCAGAGTCCCTATTCTTAGGCAGGAAAAAGAACATAGTTACATAAATGTTGTCTAGGGTTAGCAGTAGTTTCGAAAAAAGAAAATGTAAGTATTTGGAAATGGACGGTCGACATTCCGTACATCTAATATAAATATTTTGCTTCTGCTTTGTGGTATCGTCAATATGTTATTACCATTATTACTGTTATACCCTATTAGACGACTATAAATCGCGTTTCGAGTTTCTGAACATTTGTAAAGATATTCCTGATTATTATTCTTATAGTTGTAAATTACCTGTCATTTTCAAATGCCGTATGCGACTAAATACATTAGAATATCTATTCAAAAAACAACAAAATGGTGCAGAAAACGATTACTTGGCGTATTCTGTGAAAACGCGATAACTTAGCTATAGAATACTCTTATATCATTCGAAAGGTATTTAAAAGATACATTTTCTGGTAAGTTAAAAAGACGTTCTATTTAAATTAATCAAGTTATAACCACTTAAAGTTCTTATTTGATTAGTTTTGATTTTTGAACACTCTGTATAATATAGCAAGTTTATTATAATTGGGATATAAAATATGATTTATTGTTAGACTTCACCGTAAATTTCTGAAATACTTCTTAAGTATTTGAAAAATGAAAGTTAGATTTTGTCAAAATTCAAATTATTTAAAAATTCTTAAGGTTTAGGTATTATAAACCTTTTGAAAATAGGCACTTATTTTGATCGGAGAATCCAAAAATGCAATAATATACAGGGGGTTTTATTTAAAAAAACACAACTTTGATACTTTCAGAGATTTTGGGAAAGCCAGTATAATATGGAAATAATTTTAAAAATTAATTATATTAGACCCCTATATATCTCAAAAGTAAAACTTTCTGAAAGTCACGTATTTTGATCGCATTATTCCATGCCGTATAGAGTTAATAACCCTATATATATATATATATATATATATATATATATATATATATATATATATATATATATATATATATATATATATATATATACCGAGCGTCCGTGCATTACCAGATTATAATCTTCCAAGCGCCCGTTAACATAGTGCCCGTAAATCTAAGATGAGCACAGTAGGCCTACTCTGGCGGAAGTGCGTCCGGCTTCAGGATGGACTGTTTCTTCCTTCAATTTCCGGGCGTCCTACATTCGGCAACGTTGTATGTTTCTAGTATCCATCCTCATTCAGAAAGTTTTTAAACGGCTTCGACACTATGGAGTGCGCTGCGTACTGCCATTAGGTCTGTCTGGGTCCCGCCTAGGCTACTTTGTTTAGTTTTATAACGATATGGGAATAACTAAAGGCTTTGTAATGATTAATTTTGAATAAATTATGTATATCCATTTTCAGAGAAAAACATAGTTTGAAAATCGCTTAAAAATTTACCCTTTCATTCACTAACATGATCTAATTTTAAAACCGGTTTAAATTGACAATGAACGATTGAGATTGACAAGTGCAACAGTAACAATTTTAAACCTTAAAAATACATTGATAAATGATAATTTTATTTTTTTTCTATACTGACAAAACTAGAAAATTCTGTTAATTTTCAAGTAACAACTATAGCTATTACGGATTTTAAAGCCTTATCTCTTTGTTTGTATCCTTTATAATGTAACAGAAATTATAACAATATCATAAGGAAAACAACACTAACCAAGTAGACGATCTAACTTTCATGGCAACTAGTCCAGGTCTAAGAGTTTTTCTTTCATCTTCGTGTTACCAGCTGACATATAGTCCACCACCTTACAGCCAGCTGACTTTTTTTTTCTTCAAAGTATTGTGTCAACTATCATTTGACAAATTTTCAATTGGGAGGAAATGATTGTAATGTAATGTGATTGGCACTTCTTTTTTTTTTCACGTGTGACTTCATTCCGATGTCAATAGATTTTTCGTGCTTTTTTAAAGATATAGGTTTCTTTTTGTCACGACCATTTGGCAGTACGGTTATATGGAACCATAATGAATAAGGTATTATCTATATTATTAAGGTTAAATGACACAAGGTTATCATATTGTGTGATTAGGCCAAGGTTTAAATATTAATTCAAAAATACACCCTTTTACACTAGTTTTTGCAAAAGTGCGGTAAGAATAGTGGCGCTGATCAATTTACAAATAAAAATTAGTTAATGTGTCGCAATCTGATCCAAATTTTACTGGTTTAAATACATGATCTGATTTCAGTATAACCTTGTATAAATATGGCTTAGTAAAAAAATAATTTGTTTCGTTTAATAAAGATATATTCTTGGAGGTATTAAAAAAGTGCCATCATTTTAGTTAATAGCTGGCTGGAAAATTTAATCTTGCAAAACATTCTTTTACGTTTTACATTTTTTCTTACTTAACGCTTACCTAGTTGATCCAAAATTAATCCCTTGCCTTAAAAACATTTCAGCAATGCCTTATTCAAGCTTTGTTATAAATCATGCGGAAAGCTTTTTATAAACAGCTTTTCTACAAAATGTGAAAAATAGGAACAGACAAATTTTTGGCGCTTCAGACTATAACGTAAGGGGATAAAGGGGCTTTACGAAAAAAAGAGCTTGACTACTTTTTGTGGTAAAGCTTGGGTCGAAATAGGCTAACCGAATATAGGTGAATATTTCGTGTAAACAGAATAAATATCATGCATTCGATAATATACTGATTATTTGTGTGACATTATTTCGATCAAGTGAAATCTATATATATATATATATATATATATATATATATATATATATATATATATATATATATATATATATATATATATACAGTGCCTTCATTTCAAAACGAACCATCCTTAATAACTTTGTTAAATAGAAAAATTTAAAAAAAAGAAAAAACACGTCAATTTAGATATACAGGGGGAAGTTTAATTTTGCATTTGTTAAAAGTCTGTCAATCACCTCCTCACCTCCAGCTAACCTCACTTTGATATGTCAAATGGGAACCCCCACCTTGTGACACATCATTGTAAGCAGCATAAAATTGTCTATCCAACCGTATAAAAAAAATTAAATCGGTTGACGTGCAAGCGAATAGTGTGCAAAAATGTCTTGTAATAATGCATAATATATCGGCCTCGAACTTTGGTATGTCAAATGATTACCCTATAGTGTGGTACATCATTTTAAAGGACGTACGATCTGCTATCCAACGATGTCAAAAAAAATTAAGTTAATAGACGTTATAGGCAATTAGGATGCAAAAATGTGTGTTAAATATAAGCAGTTTATTCAGTTTTATTCAGTTGAAGAAAATTATTTTATTAAATGTTCAAAATGTGCGCCGTTATTAGCGAGACAATAAAAAAGCCTATTTTGAAATTCCCCACGAACATTGGCAAGGGTTTCTCTGCTAATTCCTCTACATTCCCGAACAATTCGATCTTTTAAATCGTCAATATTTTCAGGTGGGGTTTTATAAACCTTGCTTTTTAAATACCCCCAAAGAAAAAAGTCTAGAGGGGTTAGGTCTGGAGACCGTGCTGGCCATTCAATTGCACCACGTCTGCCAATCCACGTCCCTGGAAAATGTTCATCAAGCCACTCTCGAATTGCCAAAGCGTAGTGCGGGGGAGCTCCATCTTGCTGGAAATGCAAATTATTTTCATTTAGTACCATAACAGCATTTTCATCCACTTGATTTTCTAAAGATTGCACAATGGCAGGGTATATTGTGTTTTCTAAAAGGTTTAAATAAATTTGCCCAGTTAAATTATCTTCCAAAAAAAATGGCCCGATGATTTCATTGCCATAAATTCCTGCCCACACGTTAATTTTTTCGGGATATTGAGTATGCCCTTCTCGGAAAAGGTGCGGATTTTCATTATCCCAGTATCTGCAGTTATGCCTGTTAACCAGTCCATTTAGAAAAAAAGTTGATTCATCACTAAAGCAGATATTCTTAGGTAAATGGGGGTCCTCGTCAATTCGTTGGCACATTAATTCGCAAAATTGAATTCTCCTATCAAAATCGTCTTCTCCGAGTTCTTGAAGAATTTGAATTTTGTAGGGAAAAAACTTATTTTGTTTTAAAACTTTATGCACAGAGCCAGCAGAAATGTTGGTTAAATCTGCGACCTTTGAGATGGATAAAGTTGGATCTATTGCAAACTGTCCTAGTACCTCGATTTGGCATGCTTCATCTACAACCCTTTTCTCAATAGATTTTTTATTACAAACGGATCCCGTTTCTTCAAACTTTCGTACCAATTCGAGTACATATTTATGGCCCACGTTTTTGTCTTGATGCCTCTCGTTAAATGCTCTGGCGGTTCTACGAGCGCACCGATCTTCAGCTCCATAGAGAAAAATTATTTCTATTCTTTCGGCTAGCGTATACACCATTTATATTCACGTTTCAACTAGGCGTCACAATGACAATTTTAACAATAATAAACAACTGGTGTTTAAAGATCTTAAAAATTTTATTTATTGCAGTGATTTCTTGTACCTATCAGGTACCGCAAAAAATATCATTGAAATAAATACACTAGATTGATTAGACTGCGATGCGATTAGACTTGAATTTTGCGATGAATTTTAAAACAGGCTTAGTTTTTTTCTCGCAAATATTTTAACTGTTTATTATTTTAAAAAAATATTTATTTTAAATTTAAAATAATATTTTACTCTATGAAGTAGCCATTTGACATAATAAAGTTTAATGTGATAAGGTGTCTATTATTACCACACATCTTTTCTTACTATTCGCTTGTACATCAACAGATTTTGTTTTTTTTTATTGGCTAAATAGGAGATAGTATGCCCTTTAAAATGATGTATCACACTATAGGGTAATCATTTGACATACTAAAGTTCGAGGCCGATATATTATGCATTATTACTAGACATTTTTGCACACTGTTCGCTTGTACGTCAACCGATTTAATTTTTTTTATACGGTTGGATAGACAATTTTATGCTGCTTACAATGATGTGTCACAAGGTGGGGGTTCCCATTTGACATATCAAAGTGAGGTTAGCTGGAGGTGAGGAGGTGATTGACAGACTTTTAACAAATGCAAAATTAAACTTCCCCCTGTATATCTAAATCGACGTGTTTTTTCTTTTTTTTAAAATTTTTCTATTTAACAAAGTTATTAAGGATGGTTCGTTTTGAAATGAAGGCACTGTATATATATATATATATATATATATATATATATATATATATATATATACATATATACTAGAAATTAATTATCCGATATTCACGAATTATGATAAATTAACGAAACCACATCCCTTAATGCTGTAATTTTTCTCAGTATGCTCATGTTTACGTATTACAACGTAATACGGACTCGATTTTTTATCTTTTTGTCAGAATTGAAATCGGTGTTTGTTTGTTTGCTTAGAAAGAGGATTTAAAGAATAAATAATGATAACTCACTCACTCTTTCCACCCCCTAGACTTGTACGCTTACATTCAAATATCAGAATCGATTTTTAACGTGCTTTCCGAAGTGAAAGCACAATATTTTTTACTTTTCAGGGCATTTTTATATAAAATTGTTTTATTTTTATGCAAATATCTTATCAAAGTTGTTATATATATATATATATATATATATATATATATATATATATATATATATATATTTTATCGCAATGTCGGTCGGTCGGTATCTGAATTGCGTACCCATTCTAAGGGTATGCTGGTGCCATTATCTGTTACGATCGCCGCTAAATTTGACATAACATCTGCGCTAGTAACCGTTTCTGATATTTGAGAATTATTTGTCCTGTAGCACTCGTGAGTTGTTCCACCAGGAGTTGTCTCTTTTGGTTGTGTTTAGTGAAGCCAAAATGCCGATGCTTCTGGGTTAGCTGGCATTAGATTAAACTCTATGCTACTATCATCAATGAATCCCGGAAATTGCCTAAACTCCGCATCGAAGGATGACATACGCACAGGGTTTGTTTGGAAACTTTGGAACATCGGACGTTGTTCTGGAAATTGAAAGGTGGGGCACCGCGCAGGCGGTGCCGTAGAGGACCCACCATAATCGCCCGACCCGGCGAAAAGCCAAGCCGCCTCACCTTTCTTGATGTTTGTCGAGGGCACCTGAGGAAGATGAGCCATGCTCTTAAATTTGGAAAAAGAAAAACTTTTATGCCGAAATTTAAAAAGGAGCTATAGGGTTGTGCGTCTGGGAAGCGAGCGTGAATGCTCAAGACGACTTAAGAAAAAAAATTTTTCATTTTATAAGAGTTCAAGGGTTTATACTAATTATTTTGTGAAAAAATAATTAGTATAGGGGGGCAAGGGTCAAGTATACTTTGTCGTGGCCAAATATTTTTTAAGCGCAACGAACCTATTTTACCGAATAAATTTATTTATTCTTCTTGCCGATAAATTGTTTAAACTTGAGTCGAACGCTAGATCGCACCGCAAGTCGCAAATTTATTTATTTATTTATTGTTAATATCCTCAGTGATTTTCAACACCGAAATTTTCACGCAGAAGAAATATAGGTAATTAAACTTTATCGTAAAATTTTAAAAATGCGCAAGAAAAGTATGAGTAAGTGGACTTAGACGCAATTTTATAATTTTTCAAAGTCGAAAAAAGTAAGGGTAACAGATCTGATTTTTTTAAGAAGAAATTAAGACAAACATTAGATTTTCACGAAAAACTAATAAAGGGGTTTCCGCAAGTAAATTTGGAAAATTTAACTAGCGTAATGTCTCTGGAGGGTAAGGTTTTTCAATCTAATTTTTTACGATTTTCACCGAAAACTTAGAATATCTTTAACGTTAAATTTCCGTCCGTTTTAGTTTTTCTTCTTAATTTTCTGACTGAAAGAGAAATTTTTTATTTTATTTGTGAGTACTAGAAACTCAAGTTAGAATAGTTACGCGATCCTTATGACGGTGATCCGAAATTGCAACACTAGTTCGCGTATACAATCTCGAATATCTCCCGTCTTTCGAACTGTAGTGTACCGGGCTCTGGGAAATAAAACCTATCTTACCTAGACACTATTTATTTTTATCCAGAGGACTCCCGATACACCGCATTTAAACCGATTTTTTTGCAATTGGTTTATGATTTTTAAAGTCTTCAGGCGCCCCAGCCTTTGGCAATTACCCGGGTAAAAGCTACTAATTCGTCCAGGGGCCTCGGAGGTACTTTATTTTAAATGATAACACTATCACTTTTAGTAACGCAGCCCTCTAAAAGATCGTCGATGTTGTAACCTCTTCTTGGCTGTTCATCCGTCCTAAAAGCGATGAAAGTTAACTACTTCTTAAGGCAACTGAATTCCGTTACTCCCCTTGAATATTCTCTTTCCTTAGGTCTGATCTGCTACTCGTTTAATACCACCTCCGTTCTGCTGCTACTGCCGATTTCTGTATAAAATCTGACGGTTATTTTACTTTCCGAGAAGTCACATCCCAAAATCCGGTGATGTGCCGACAAAGTAACGTGATATTCAAGCGCAAATTTGAACGTTAAATTTTGTCGCCGAATATGCATAATTCTTTTAAAAATGCTTTTATTACATTTAGGCAGATAAGAAAAACAATTTACAATTTTTTTTCCGCTGTTCCGTTTTTTTTTAAACGTACATTTTCAACAATATATATATATATATATATATATATATATATATATATATATATATATATATATATGAAGTAAAATGCGAAACAGTAAATGCAAACTTCCTTCCATCATATCCTTTCTGTGTTAGAGATTGCACAGTTAGAATAAATTGTTATAAAACCCAATTTATCCTATTCCACTACCATCGAGATGGTGGTCTACCTGTACCACCATACCGAGAAGAAAGTCAAAACTTACCCTCCCCGCCACAGTGATACGGCAGAGGTACATGTTTCGTCTCTACTAGACTCATCAGGGTACCGACAGGGTACAACAGCACAATGTGGATATATCCACTGCTATTGCATCTCACACGGGGGAATCCGTGAAGGCCGCATAAACATATATATATATATATATATATATATATATATATATATATATATATATATATATATATATATATATATATATATATATATATATATACATATATAGTACAATCCGCGTCAACCGGATCAGAGCTATGACCAAAATAAGAAGCAACCAATAATCTACCAAGCATCTTTTTGAAGTTTAGAGCATCTACTTTCAAATGCTGAGTGCGCCTTTAATCAAATATGGTTGCTCCAATATGGCGACCGGAAGCCGGAGAAAAATCGAGTCTCTAGCAAAAAAAAGCTTGTAAAAATAAAAATTCGCAACCTATCGGGTCGTTTTTGTCTCAGATTGTAGCTGATGAACGCCCGTAAAAAGCTGGCGTGGTAGGTTGACAAAATGCAATATGCCTGATCCAATATGACGGTCAAAAATCAAATATGGTGGCCGAATTTTTGAAAATCAACCGATATACACCAAATGTGGCGTACGGGGGTTTTTGGAGTTGTTGATCACGAATCTGAGGTCGGATTTGCAAAATTCAAGATGGAGGATCCAATTTGGCGGAGATATTTTTTTTTGAAAATACCAAATTTGGTATACGGGATTTTTGGGGTCGTCAATTACGAATTTGAACTCAAATTTCCCAAATTCTCAAGGTCAATATGGCGGATCTAAAAAGGCCGACGTATTTTTTGAAAATCAACCAATTTGCATCAAATTTAGTATACGAGGGTTTTGTAAGTTGATTATTACGAATCCGAGGTCAGCTTTGCCAAATTCAAGACGGCAGATCCCAGATGGCGGACGACATTTTTGAAAATCAACCGATTTGTACAAAGTTTGTTTTTGGGGTAGCTGATCACGAATCCGAGATTTTTGAAATTCAAGATGGTGGATCCAATCCTCTTTGTTATGTTCCCAATCTTGGATTTCGAAAATCTGACCTCAAATTCGTAATCAACGATCCCAAAATCCCCCGTATACCGAATTTGGTACAAAACGGTTGATTTTCAAAATTCGGACCGTATGTTGAATTTTTGACCGTCATATTGGATCCGCCATGTTGGATTTTGTCAACCTACCATGCCAGATTTTTAGGGGCGTCCATCAGATACAATTTTTGTGAGTTTTTATTTTTATAAGTTTTTTTGCCTAACACTCGATTTTTCTCCGGCTTCCGACGGCCATATTGGAATCACAATTTTGGATTTTTCAAAGGCGTATTTACCATTTGAAAGTAGACGTTTTAAGCTTTAAAATGAGGCCTTGGTCGATTTTTTTGATTGCTTCTAATTTTGGTTGTAGCTCTGATCCGGTTGACGTGAATTGTCCTATATATATATATATATATATATATATATATATATATATATATATATATATATATACACTGTTGTAGAACATAACATCTTACCACCGCTTTCCTGCAAAACTGGACTTAAATAGAGGTCCAAGTTTGTAGAAAGTACAAGGATGTCTGGGAAAGATACCGGTGGATCCCACTGATGAGTCCACCACCGGTATCGGGACGAAACATCCATACATTTACTATGGTAGTCAAAAATAGATCGCTAGCTACATGCCTTTACCACCAGGGGCATTGCTAATTGCGACATGGCGCCCGAGCAGGGACAGCGGTTAGATGACGAGTCCAAAACAGCAAATGATGTGGTAAAACCATAGATGTGGATTTAGGACAGAATGTCAGAAACCGCTGAGGACTTTCATCAAGTCCGGCCCGACCATTGGAACACAACCGAGGATGTTCGTTCCACTTCCTTTTCAGGCCTGTGCTTTCTAACGGCTTGGACTGTCCGACAGTTTAAGCCGGAAAGCAAATGCCTTAGGGGGGGGGCATGTTGTGGAACATAACATCTCACCATCGCTTTCCGGCAAAACTGGACTTAAATAGAGGTCCAAGTTTGTGGAAAGTACAAGGATGTCTGGGAAAGATACCGGTGGATCCCACTGATGAGTCCACCACCGGTATCGGGACGAAACATCCATACATTTACTACGGTGGTCAAAAATAGATCGCTGGCTACATGCCCTTACCACCATGGGCATTGCTAATTGCGACAATACATAATCATTGTCAGATCCTCTTACGATTTTAAAAGCATGGGTAAGACAGAAAGGATCATTATCTCCTAAAAGAGAGGTTTAGCCTTTTTTATAAACCGGAGGATCTCAGTCCCATTCTGCAACGAAAAACACTTTCACATTTCCAAGAGGTCAAACACCTGGGAATAATCTAGGATTCTAGATTAACTTGGAACAAGCATGTGGAAAAGATAATAAGAAAATCGGGAACAACTCTAGGGATGTTAGACGAGCATGTGGAAAAATAAGGGATCTCTCACCTAAGATAATGCAGTAGTTTTACATCAGTGTGGCCCAAGATGTTACAAAGAACGTTACTGGGACTACCCAGTCTACCGCGTTTTTAGGTGTGGGGTTTATTCAACACTTCTCTCCACTGTATTTCGTGATTTAGGAGAGGCAAGAATGAGGTTCCATCGGCAACACCATTGATTGTCATTGGGACAATTGCAAATGGCAGGATAAATAAGTATATGTTACAAAATCGGTTGCCATGGCTTGGCTACCTTTAGAAGTTACTATTTTTTTTTCTACCTTATATATTTTAAAATCTTCTAAAGTCTTATCTCGTTTTTGTAAATTAACTTTATTCAAAAATCCATAAAATAAAGTTTTCGTCTTCTTCAATAAATCTAAACACACTCAGTACAAAAAACTAAAATTTGAAGGAATATAAAAACTTAACAATTTTAGTGTCAAACTTTTATTTCCTCAGGTTTTTAGAAAACCGGGTGTCATCTATTTTGATGTCAGCCAAGGTAACATTTCATCGAAGTCTTAGTTAAAACTTTGGCAGTTCAAAGTTTTCTCAACTCTTCCAATTTGCTATCGTTGTTTTTGTAGAAATCTGGGAAATTTAATAGGAGATGGAAGTTTTCGCAGTCAGAGTTATTTGCAAACAGTGATAAGGGATTAATTAGAGTGAGGTATTAACGGATTTGTAAACATGGCTCTTTCTCATGAAGATGACATTGGGTAAGGTATGAACGCTTGTGTAGGAGTCATAGGAAAATTTAATATCGTGTTGTATTACCTATGATTTCGATCAGGGGCGGATCAAGTACCTCTTTAGGAGAGGCGCTACCACAAGAGCAAGGGAAAGGTTTAAATTACCCCCTCCTCGCTCATATACAAAATAAAGGGTGTTTTTTTTTAGAGGTATAGAACTTTTAAATGGAATAAAACAAAGATGAATTTTTTAAATTGACATGAAATTTACTTTATTCGAAAGATAACCTTCTGGCATTATAATTTAAATATCGCTTCTGGCATATGATCGCCACGGCTGGCTCGGACGTAGACTAATTTTCGATGACTTTTTCCAACATTTGTGGCTGTATATCGGCAATAACGTGGCGAATGTTGTCCTCCAAGTGATCAATCATTTCGGGCTCATCGGCGTAGACTAGCGACTTCACATATCCCCACAGAAAATAGTCTAGCGACGTTAAGTCGCACGATCTTGGAGGCCAATTCACGGGTCTGAAACGTGAAACTATGCGGTTACCAAACGTTTCCTTCAATAAATCAATTGTGGCACGAGCTGTGTGACATGTTGCGCCGTCTTGTTGAAACCACAGCTCCTGCACATCATGGTTGTTCAATTGATGAACGAAAAAGTCAGTAATCATGGCTCTATAGCGGTCACCATTGACTGTAACGTTCTGACAGCATCGTATTTAAAGAAGTAGGGACCAATGATTCCACCAGCCCATAAAGCACACCAAACAGTCAGTTTTTCTGGATGTAACGGTGTCTCAACATACACTTGAGGATTATCATCACTCCAAATACGGCAGTTTTGTTTATTGACGTATCCATTCAAACAAAAGTGAGCTTTATCGCTAAACAAAATTCGCTTATGAAAATCGGGAACAACGGCAATCTTGTTTTGGGCCCATTCACCGAATCTACGCCTTGCTAGGTGATCGTGTGGCTTCAATTCTTGCACGAGTTGGATTTTGTAAGCACGCAAACCAAGATCTTTCCGCAAAATCTTCCATAAAGTGAATGGACACATATCCAATTCCTGTGCACGATGGCGGATAGACTGATTCGGGTCTTCCTCTACGCTACGCTCTACAGCAGCAATGACTTCTGCTGTACGCACTGTACGACGTCTCTGTGGATGCGTATTATCATTTAGAGTAAACGTGGTACGAAAACGTTCCATAGTTAATCGAATTAACTGCTCTGATGGACGATTATGTTGACCGTAAAATGGACGTAGTGGGCGATACGTATTTCGAACAGAGCCATGATTTTCAAAATAAATTTGCACAATTTGGAAGCGTTGTTCAGGCGTCAGTCTATTCATGTTGAAATGCCAAACCAAACTAAACATAAATCACTTGACAGCTGACAAAATGGCCGCCAGTTAAAAAAGTGTTGCCAACTTAAAATTTTATACCTCTATAAAAACACCCTTTAGTACAGTATGACAAGTAAAAGCGAGTTGACAGAATTAATTTAATATGCCATAAGCTCAAGCTACCAAAATTACATCACAGTTGTAGCGAGATCCATGTTCCCAATGCAGCAGGCTGGTGAGCTACTTTTTTCTGAATTTAAAATTCTTGGGGAGGGGGAAGGGGTCACTCCTCCCCATCGGATAAACGTCATTTTTAGATGCATAATCTATCACTACTGATTTTAATTATTAATTGAATGGTTAATGTCTGGGAACATACACTACTTACATGACAAAGAGAGAGAGAGAGGGATAATCATGCTATCTCCCTCACTTTCATAATTTCGAAGCGCGCGCCGGCCAATCGGAGTTCGGAGCCAGAGAGATAGCACGATCCTATATTCGCTCTCTCTATCTCTCTGTTTCGTGTGCATTACACGCTCGAAGGTTAATGCAAATTAATCTCAAATATTTTATACAACTGGGCTTGAGTCTTATTATAATAAATTAATAATAGTTTTTTTCATTATACTTCCGGACTTCTTATGTTTAGGAGTAACGATTTTAAGCTGCGATTTTAGTTCCAGAGTCCAAACACCAAAATAACTGCTTTTTAAACGGTAATAAAAAAGTGTCGCCCCCGGGTGGGCTCGAACCACCAACCTTTCGGTTAACAGCCGAACGCGCTAGCCGATTGCGCCACGGAGGCGATATGAAGAAATTCTATAAATACATTAAAGTTGTAGGTTGTTTTTCCTGAGTTTTCCGTTAATTTTTAGGAAAATCTTTAATTACACCTCTTAAAATTTTGACGTTTTGGTTTATTGTATTCACTACATTTTAATTTAGAGAGTTATGCTTTTTGTATATCCCATTTCTTTTCTTGTAGTCCGTTTTCTTTCAAATGGGTAACATTTCGTTTTGAGTGAAAACTAGGAAAATGACGTTTTTTTTTGAAAAAATTTCAATACGTACCCCGTATTTCGCGGTCGTAGAACACGATTCTGGCCTCGTTTTTCTATAATTTTTTTTCAATTTTGCGAAAAAAAGAGAAAATCACTTTTCACTTTAGATTAATTTTTTTTTCACCAAATCGTTAAACTTTTGTTACAACCACAAATTCCACACTGATTATATAAAAATTCAAAAATATGTACTTTTTTTTACCGGAAAAATCAGTAAAATTTGCAAGAAACAACTCAAAACGAATAAAAACAAAATGGCCTTCGCCATTAAGTAACAGCTTGCTTAGTTCACATAGATCCTACGCGCAGCGAGATCGGTAATTGTTACACAACAGACAGGTGAGCGAAGTAAGATTTTAAGCCAAAACCCAAGCTCCCAAACCTACATACCCCACTCGCTGCGAGGTTGACAATCATTACACAGCAGACAGGCGAGCGAAACAAGATTTTAAGCCAAGACCCATGCTTCCAAACTCATATATACTACGCGTTGCGAGATCGATAATCGTTACATAACAGACAGTCGAGCGAAGCAAGATTTTAATCTAGAACCCAAGCTCTCAAACCACATATCCTACCCGCAACGAGATCGATAATCGTGACACAACAGACAGACGAGCGAAGCAAGATCTTAAGCCAAAACTAAACCTTCCAAACCCACATATTACACGCGCAGCGAAATCAATAATTATTACACAGCAGACAGGCGAGCGAAATAAGATTTTAAGCCAAAATCCATGCTTCCAAACCGACACCCCACGCGCTGCAAGATCGACGTTCGTTACATAGCAGACAGGCAAGCGGCGCAAATTTTTAAAAGTGTGTAGCTAAAACCCGAGCTCCCAAACCCACATACTCCACGCGCTGCGAGATCGATAATCATTACACAGCAGACATGTGAGCGAAACAAGATTTTTAAGTCAAAATCCATACTCCCATCAATATTCATTACAGAGCATACAGGCGAGCACAGCAATTTTGAGAAAATGTGTAGCTATAACCTATGCTTCCAAATCCACATACGCCACGCACGGGGAGATCGACGTTCGTTACACAGTAGACAGACGAGTGAAGCGAGTATTTATTTGTAAGCCCAAACGAAAGCTTTAAAATCACACCTACATATCTCACGCGCAATGAGATCAATATTTGTGTATTGCTACACGGAAAAGCCAAATTTTAAACCAAAACCAAGCTTCCCAACCCACATAACCTAATATGATCATACTTGCGGTGCATGGGGTGTGTTCTTGACAACTTATGTACCAATACAGATATTACGTCGGACGTTTTAAAGGCATATGTAAAAATAATGTTAGTTGATAAAAAAAAACAGGTCTATATTAATTTGAATGAAAGTAATTTTATTCATACACATTAAAACAAGCATCAAAAACATCATAAAATATTCAGTTTTATCTGTTATTACGAAATCGTTTTAAACTTTTGGCCTTTTTCTTTGCACACTCTTCTATGAGTAGACTTATATCAATCTCTTTCTCATTCTATAGATAATACAGCTAAAGCTGTTAATCATACTTACGTAATTGTGCTGCTTTCTCCATTTAAAAAGCATGGTAATGTAATCGCTTCTAGAATGGCGAATCTTAAAGCTTTTTCGACGTTCAAAAAAAAAAAGAACGAAGAAAAGCGTTTTCAAAAGACAAATTTTACAACGCTTTTTAAATCGGGAAAAGTTCAAACATATATATCATGGGTAAACGATCAGCTAGGATTTCAACCAAAAGTTTTAGGTACTACAAATTATTACCTAAATCTCTGTTGCAAACGATTTTGTCGACATTTTACTTAAAATTGCTTCCTTCACGTCGTGAGTATAGATACTAATATAGACTGTCACAGAGGTTTTGTATTCATTGGGCTTAGTGAGTATTAAAGTGATTGCTTAAATATAGCACATTCAATATAAATCCAGACCCTGCATTTGTTTTTAAAAATCTACATGTCCATTTATAATAAATAACCAATAACACCTTGCCTTATATTGAATGGATTGTAAAATAGCAAGTTTATTGGAGATTGATTAAATTGAATTCTACAGATTTTATTGGGTGAGCGAGGCTCCCTAGAACCGGGGTTCCTCCGCATCGCGGACTCTGCGGGGCCTTCGCTACGCCACTGAATCCTACATATTTTACCTTCGGGGACCACTGCTGCTTTTTTTCTTGTCCCAGATAAATATTTGCCTGCTCTTACAGTGAGCTTTCCTGTGGGTCCTTCCAGGGAATTAAATTGAGTCTCTGGAAATACCTTAAGTTTCGGAATTACATTTTTTAATTCTTTTTAAAAGGAAAATATCGGCCTCCCTTCTCAGTGCTAGCAGCAGGCTGAGGGGTTGATAGTTAGCGGCTTCTGAGGGAAGCAACTAACTAAAATTATATTATGGTGTTTTAAATGTGAAATTTACAAACGTAGTGGAAGGAATACGGGTCTCTACCCCAAACAATGGTTATGTTCTACTTTTATCCCGTTACCAAAGAAACCCAATGCAACAAGATGCGAAGATCACAGACTTATTAGTCTAATGTGTCATACATTAAAGCTTTTCTTAAAAATAATACACCAAAGAATATACAATGTAAAATGTGAAAGAGACGTGAGAGACTCCCAGTTTGGATTTAGACAGGGATTAGGTGCAAGGGAGGCGATAGTCGCAACACAGGTACTGGTACAAAATTGCTATGACCAAAATAAAAGATGTGTGCCTATGTTTCATAGATTATGAGAAGGCTTTCGACCGTGTTCAACATCAAAAGTTAATACAACTCCTCGAGAGGCTCGACATCGATCAAAAGGACATCCGATGCATTCAAAATTTGTATTGGAACCAGAATGCACAGGTAAAAATTTAAATTGGTATGTCCAATACTGTACAAATTGAGAGGGGAGTGAGACAGGGGTGCATACTATCTCTGCTCCTATTTAATCTATATTCGAAGAAAATTTTCCGAAAGGCCTTAGAAGATGTAAAAAAGGGCATTAGAGTGAATGGTGTATGGATCAACAACATTCGTTATGCCGATGACACGGTCCTGATAGCCGAAAATATAGATGATCTATAACAAATAGTAAATATGGTTGGACAACACAGTGCATCTATGGGTCTGAACATCAATACTATTTATTTATGATCATCTCCAGAAACTTGGATGCATTTACAAACTCCGAAATAACATTTGATGCAGCGCCCATTGAAAGAGTGGACAAGTTCAAATACCTGGGAACATGGCACAGAGAAATAAAAAGCCGTGTTGAACAAGCCCGACAGGCTTTCCTGAAGCTTAAAAATGTGCTTACCTGCTCAGAATTCGATATTGACTTGAGGGTGAGGTTTATGAAATGCTATGTATGGTCAGTGCTTCTTTATGGCGTGGAGGGTTGGACCCTAAAAACGTGTAATATCAATAAACTGGAAGCGTTCGAGATGTGGCTGTATCGCAGAATTCTTAAAATCTCATGGACGGAGAAGAAGACAAATGAGGAAGTTCTGGGGCGTGTAGGGAGAAAGCGTGAACTATTCGAAGTAGTCAAGAAAAGAAAAACAGCCTATCTGGGACATATCATGCGAAACGAAAGATATGGGTTCTTACGATGATTGAGGGCAAAATTGAGGGTAGAAGGGGAATGGGGAGGAAGAAAATGTCTTGGCTTCGGAACATAAGACAATGGACAGGGTTACGTGATGTACAAACACTGATCCACACCGCCCGAGATAGAGAAGCAATGAAGCATGTGATCGCAAACATCCATTAATGGATATGAATCCGAAGAAGAAGTGGAAGGAAAGTAACACTAACGATATCTATGGAGAAATATTTGTATTTATTAATTGAGGTAAGTTATAATGTTGGAATTGGATATCTCATGATATGTTAGTGAAATACATCTTCAAGTCGACACATGTTTAAAGGGAATGTGGGCCTAAAAAAGAGGTCCTTAATGTTATCAGAAATGAGTTCTAGAGCAAGGTGAATTTATGGTATAGGATCTATTTTTTTAGTGCTTTTATTTCCTACAATTTTTTGTTTGGCTTGTGTTTTTATCAAAAATTTCGCATTTACTTCTAATTGTGAAAAGTTGAAAGTGAACCCAACTACGCTTGTAGGTTTTCATTATCGCAATGAAAGAAGTATGGATCATTTCAGGCCAATAGTTGCTAACAAACAACTTACGTCATAGAAATAATTGATAAAAACTTACTAATAAAACTGATAACAATGTTAGAAAAAAGCGACTGAGGCGCAAATTTTACCAAAACTGTAAATCTGAGAATAGAGTGTTATTTTGTGAAATTTCCTTGTTTTTTGGTTTGGAGAGGAATAAATTTCCCGTTTGTCGAATATTATTAGGTATTTATATCCTGCTCATAAAATTTTTCAACTATAAGTATTTATCTTGCCTGCAGTTAGTTTACGCAATCGGGATTTTTCTACTTTAAACATAAATAACTTGACTGGGTGATTAGAAGACTAGAGATAAGCTTATCGCATTGTGTACTGGTATAATTATTTAATTTTTGTTATGTAATATTATCAGCTATTTTTTGAAAAGCAATTAAATGATGCAACTACAGCCTCCGTGGCGCAATCGGCTAGCGCGTTCGGCTGTTAACCGAAAGGTTGGTGGTTCGAGCCCACCCGGGGGCGTATTTTTTAATAAATATGTATAGAATACCTAATATAGAACACAAATTATGGCTATTAAAGTTTTTTTTTTACAGTAGACTGTTTAAAGTTATTTCATTTAGAACCTATAGAACTAAATATAACACTACTAAACAGTACAAGCAAATTATTAACAAAAATCATGACTTTAAAACTAAGGAGTAAAATTGCAATAAGTGAAAAACAACACGGGTTTAGACAGAACAGATCGACAGTTGATGCGATTTTCATTATCCGACAGACTATTGAAAAATCGATAGAATACAATAAACCTCTTTTCATCTGCCTAGTGGATCTTAAAAAAGCGTTTGATAGAGTTCGACTTAAAGATGTCTTGCAAATATTTCAGGAAAATGGCGTCAACCACAACTATATTAGGGTAACTGAAGAGCTAAATAAAAACAATAAGACACGCATAAAGACACAACAAGGAGTAACAGAGGAAATACCTATCAAGACGGGAATACGACAAGGTGACATTATGAGTCCATTTATCTTTAATTTAATTATGGACAAGATAATTCAAAATGTAAAAGAAGTCAATGGAGGATACAAAATGGGACGAAAATCTTTAAAAATCTCATGTTTTGCCGACGACGCCTTACTGTTAGCAGAAAATGAAGACGATTTGCAACGACTACTATACCGATTCCAGACCACATCAAAAAATTTAAATATGGAAATATCTACAGAAAAGACCGAAACGATGGTAATTTCAAAACATCTTGTCAGATGCAAATTGGTGGTAAAGAATCATCCTATCAGACAAAGCATGTCTTGCAGATACTTGGGAGTTGATGTATCAAGCAATAAAAGTCTATACCAGGAAGTCAGAGCACAGGCTAACAAGGCCTCAAGGATATCAGGATGCCTGAGGGACATAATCTGGAAAAATAAGTATATGTCCACAGAGAGCAAAGTACACATCTACAGAACTGTGATAAGACCAGTACTAACTTATGCATCGGAAACTCGAGCCGAAACATCTAAAACAAAAAGTATGCTTCGAACGGCTGAAATGAAAACGTTAAGAACAATCAAAGAAGCAACCCTAAGAGATCAAATAACAAGTTCCGAAATAAGGGAAGAGCTCAAGATGCCTGATGTGGTACGGTTCATAAGGTCAAGGCGCAGATATTGGAGGGACCATGTGGACAAAATAGGCGACGATCGATGGGCAAAATGGGCTAAGAACGAGATACCAAATACTAGAGGACCCACTGGTCGACCTCCAAACCGATGGCACGAATGTTGGACATCAACATCACAGGAGGCTTAATATAGCAGAAAAACAAGACGTCGTCTTAAATAAAAGAGGAAGAAGAAGAAGAAGAACTAAATACAAATTTTGTATTTGGTTATACATAATAGATTTAAAAAATAGTAGGTTGAGTATTCCCAGTGCCGGCCGTTGCCACAGTGCGAGAGAGGAAAAAAACTGAAAGCAGTAGTCTCGTTTCTTTCTAATGGGCGCAGCATAAAACCAAACATGGAGCATAATTCGGCCTTGGGGACACGTAGTTCTATTCTTAGCATATTAGAAAGAAAGGAGACTACTAGTGTTAGTTTAGTTTAGTATCTTATTAAAGTGTTTGTTTTTTATTAGTGTATTATTTACACTGTACCAATAACAAATTTATTCTGTTAAAATAGCAAATATTTTGGCAATATTTTCTTGCCCAGTCTATTTATCTCGTTTTCTGTCCAAAAATTTCTAGTCACTATGTATAGCACTAATTGCAGATAACAAAATTTGACGATTCAATGCGTATTATTGCCATTTTTGACATTTTAACATTAGCATGCGACATTTTAATATCAAAGTTAAAGAATAATGAGTTGTTCATTCTTATGTAGCTCTTTATACCTTAAAAAACACACATGTCTGATTTACTTTCGGTTTAGTCACAATGTTACATGTTCTACGGGATATAAACATTTTTTAAATAAAGTAAAAAATCTAAGACATGAATATAAAAATCATTTCCCTTTAATTTAGACTGTGGCTGTTCTTGAGATGTCACTATGTCTGGTAAAATACAAAATTTGTACGAAATTTTAAACAGTATTGGAATACAGGTCGCAAGTTAATTGTATCCCAAGATAACTTTTGAATCTGTAAAATTCAAGTTTTTTCAATTTAAATACAAAATTAAAATATCATAAATGGGCCTAGGAGCTCTGTCAACTAATAAAACTTTAAAGAGGAAGGGAAGTCAAGCGATCAGTTGAAGGCCATTTAAATAATCTGTTTAATGTCACCTACTTTTTAAAGTTTTGACGATTGTTGGTGAAAGTATGAACAATCCAATAGAAAAACCTAGCATTACTTGCTGATAACTTCGCAGTTATTTATTTGGATTTCAAAAAGTTGATGTTATTCAGAGAATTAAATTACCTTTTAGGACATCCGTTATTACAGTTTTGCTTTTGGTAGTTAGAGTATGTTTCTTTTAATAAAATGTTTGACAATAGAAGGAGTTATGGAAGGAAGGGCAATTGATCATTTACAAATAGTAAGCGTTAAAAGTATTGTTGTATCAAAAAATGGCTTAGTTCTTGATCATTATCTTTCCATACGATGAAGGTATCGTTGACATATTTCAATCAAACTGTCGGTTTTACTGTTGCTGTTATCATAGCATGAGTTTCGAATCATTCCATATATACATTAGCCATGACTGGAGGGAGCGAAAAACCTATTGAAAGCCCGTCCTTCTGGCCTACAACTTGTCCTTTGCTTGACAATAAGCACTGCGAAGGCATCACTCTAAAACGTCAAGCACACCGTTCAGTGGTAACGTGGTTCGATCTGATAAGGTTACAGCATTGGAAAGCCTAGTGTTGATTATGTAGTGATTCCCCTGATGGGGTACATTATATTTTCCATATCAAACCTTGTTAGCGTTGTCTGGCTCTAGATTAATGGTATTCATTATATTAATAAAATATTTGGAATTTTTAACATATATGTTTGTCTTACCTTTTTCTTGTATGATTTTTAGGAGAAAATTTGTGAGTGCACTTGCTAGGAATCCTTTGGAGCTGGTTATTGGTCTTAACAGTATGTTGGCTTTGTGAATTTTTGGCAGTTCGTAAAGATGTGGTGGCTTACTGTAGTGTGATGTGAATGTTAATCATAGTTTACCAGGTATATGGCCTTTGCATTTTTTTAGTGTTCGGTAGATTTTGGACTCTATAGATTTGGTTGGGTCACGGGTTAGCTGTCTATAATTTCCGTTTGCCAGGATATCCCCGACTGTTACGATGTCCATGATTACCGTTGCATTTCCCTTGTCCGTTGGTAGAATTTTAATGGATTAATCCTTAGGAAGTTCTTTTAAGGTTAATGCTTCAGTCTTGGGGATATTTTGGACTGGATTATTCTTGTTGTCCAAGATTGATTTTATTTTTCACCTAAATTCGTTGGAATGGTTTTCATCGACTTGGATTGATTTTATAGAGTTTATACCGTCTAAAGCAGGTATGTTTTTAGGTGCTACTGTAAAATTAAGCCATTTACACACTTAGCGGATTTTATTCGGTATTGTCTTTTTGTCTGATTTAAAAGTATGCCCAGGAAGGGGAGACATTTATAGAAATAAAATTTTTAATACATTCTGATAATATTAGTAAGTGTCTAAAAGTCACTAACCAAAATCTGTAGGTCCGGAAAAATTTTCTATCACATATTATCAGATTTATTAGCTTTGTATTCACAGTAGATAGGAAACTACACACAAGTAAAATATTGCTTGACTTGTACTAACCTGAATTATTCATTCATAATCTTTAAAATAATTCGTTTAAATTTGCTAATAACTAAATGTCTATAAATTAAAAATTACGTTTCTTTTTAATTGGGTTTACTTCATAATGTAATCCGCACACTTAAACTTTTATTTAATATTTTAATCTTCTAAATTGAAAACAAAACTTTTTTGAAACCTTTTTCCCTGTAAATTTACATTTTATTATCCTCTTCTCCCTTGATACCGATTATTTCTTTTGTATGGGCTCTTTTTAGAAAGAAAAACTGGAACTTTTGAGATAAATATAATTTGTTTTGAAAAGTTTTATTCTAAACTTATGAAGATGGATTTAATTCACTGACCGATAATAATACTGAATTGCATTTTGTAAAGTATAAAAAATTTAAACATCGAAATTACTCCTCTAGTCCTAAAATGACGTGGAGTAATTTTTGAAAATTTTATTAATAAATTATGGTGTCCTATTAGACGAAAGAAATTTTGGAATTTTGTTTCATTAAAGCTAAAATCAAAAAAAAAATATTGTTATAAGGGGAGGTGAAATTGTAATAAAATATTTCTTACATATCTCGTATTATATGAACAAGATAAAATATAACAACTTTTAGATAAACTTCCAATAGACAACTTAATTTCTATATTTAATGGAATTGGCAATTGTTAATTAAACAGATAGATTCAAGTTAGTTTTAGGATAGTTGGGATTAGTGTTAGTAAAAGTTCGGAGTTATTCGGGTAATATTTGGAAAACTACTGGTGTGATTGCCAGCGTTAGAAAATATACACAACTCACTCTCTGTTTGGGACACATCTTTCACTATAAAGGTAGTGCTAACATTAACGAGTGAGGTATATGATTTCTTGGGATCTTCGCTCTCACCGGTGGTCGCAAATATTTTCATGGAATGGTTCGAGACGTTTGCAATTGAATTCACATCTAAGAAACCAAAGTTATGGCTCAGATACGTAGACGATACTTTTATTATTTGGAGTGGAAACGACGAAGAACTTCGAAACTTCCTTTTTTATCTCAATAACATCAGCCCAACTATTAAACTCACCATGGAGAAAGAAGTAGAAAATAAATTACCATTCTTAGATGTCTTGGTTGAAAGAAATGGTAGACAAATTCAAACTTCGGTTTACAGAAAAGCCACGCACATAGGAAAATACCTTAATTATTGATCTAATCACTCCAACAACACCAAACAAGGAATTATAAGAAATCTCGTAGATAGAGCCTTAACTCTCTGCAACTCCAACGAGAACTTGATGAAAGAGATAGATTATATTAAAAATGATCTGACAGCCAATGGATACCCTGTATATCTAGTGGATAAATTTCTTGAACAACGCAGAAATAGGACAATATCGACAACGAATGAAGAACGAAAACCAGTATTGAGCATCCCCTATGTTAAAGGCATTTCAGAAAAAGTTAGAAGGATAGGAAAACGATATAAAATCAATGTTGTTTTCAATTCAAATAACTCTCCGAGAAGTCGGCTCACTAGGGTCAAACCAACAACTCAAAGAGACATGAAGAACTGTGTATATCAGATACCATGTGAATGTGGCAATTCCTACATTGGTGAAACAAAGAGACCTCTTGACATAAGGATCAAAGAACACCAAAAATGCACATCTCGAGGAGAAACAGAAAAAGCTAGTGCCGCCAATCATGCCTAGACTCATGGACACCACATAAAATGGTCTGAAGCTAAAATACTATACCGAGAACAACATTGGAGAAAACGGAAATTCAAAGAAGCCGCGGATATACAGAACCCGAATTGTTTTAGTAAACCATCTTTAGATATAAAAGAAGCGTGGAAACCACTTCTTAGTAATTGTAAACTAAAACTAAATGCAGCATAAAAAATATGATTTTGCCATAGCAGGCATGACAGCACCCATCTCAGTCATACTCTACTGCATTTACTTTTAGTATAAATAGTCATGTAGCTAAGGAATTTATTTAGTTTCACTTGAAAACGGCTAGAGATAACTACTAGCCGAAACGTCGTGATATTCAACAAAAATAAAGACAATGGAAGTCCAACAGATATCTACTACTTCGCAAGAAACATCATTGTCTATGACCTTCAAACAAACAATATACATACTTATTTAATGAAACTTTTGAATAAGTCGATTGGATTTGTTATATAGCTATTTATTTTTTAATATTTCTTTTTTTTTATTAATTCTAACTTCTAATTATTTGCATTCGATTCTCCTTTATTTATTTTTCATTATCAATTGACATTCAATTGCAGAATGAGACTAAAAATTTATAATAATCTACTAACTGAATTTATATTGTGCTAAAAATCTAAACACCCGAAATTGTTTTTTCTTTCATATTTTTTAATGGGGCATTGTTAACTTTAAACTAACAAAACTTTTGACCTAAACAATAGAAAATACGTATTCTGCTGGACTGCGTCAATAAGTTAAAAGCATTGAAAAGGCATTGACTTGACATGCACGCCCCCATTTTAAAAGACTCATTGTTACATTCCGACAATTTTACAAAAAATACGCACCTGTGTGTAACCTGTTCATAAAAAAGATCCATTCAATTCGTGAGAACTCTTACGCAATCCATCTTTATGAGACTTTATTTTTGAGGTAATTTTAACAGAAAGAATTTTTGCCGATGTGTTTATATGATTTTTTATACGGAATTCTTCTTTGTGACATATTTTTAGATTGATGTAACAGATTTTAAAGTTTGGGGATTACTTTTATCGGGGATGTGTTTTGATCTTTTATTTAGATTCTTGTGTTAGTTCTAAAATTGTTTCTTTTACGAACAGAGTTTTCATACACAAAAAATGCAACTGTTACTATATTATGTACTATGATAGAAACTAATATCTATGAGACGATTTTGTTTGAATATACTGAATAATCTACGAGGGGAACTAACAATTTTTTGACAATTTAATTTTTAAACATATTCTCCCTCTGCTCTATTAGAACTAAAGGCTTTATTCCATTCAATAGATTTATGTTTGCCTTTAAAATAGGCATCAATGTCATCTTTCAACTGATTGTCGTCTGCTAAATGAAGTTCTCTGCGATGTTTTTCCAAATTAGCGAAGAAAAAGAAGTCAGGCGGAATCAAATCTAGAATATATAGCTGGTTGTCCAACTCAAAGAACTTACAATTGTGGAAGATGGATCGATTGTTTCTGAACAATTGCCTTATCTAATTTTGATTAACCGACTACTAAGAGAAGGAAGTTCTCAATTCTACCGCTATGTATTCTTTTTATGTATGTATATCGATGATTCCGATTTGAACGAGTTTTTTTACGTTATATTCAGGAAGTTGCTGCTGTGGTCCCATATTATTTTAGATGATATTGGTGCAGTAAAATTCAATATGATGCTGATAATATGACTGACAAAAAAGTTATTTTTTTCCGATTTTTTCCAAAATTTACATGGGGGAGTTTTCAGAGTCGCGCATAACGAATCTGAAATTATTTAAAAAAAAATCAATATGACGGCTAAAAAAAATATTTTTGGTCGATTTTCCGAAAATTGATATTAGGGGTTTTCGGGGTCGCACATAACGAATCTGAAATTATTTTAAAAAAATTCAATATGACGACCAAAAGAAATAATTTTGTCCAATTTTCTCCAAAATTGGTTTGGGAGAGTTTTCGAGGTCACACATAACGAATCTGAATTTATTTTAAAAAAATTCAGTATGGTGGGACGATATGGCCAACAAAAAAATTACATTTTTCGATTTTATTCAAAAATGGTAATGGGTCGTTTCTGAGGGTGTACAGAGCGGATTTAAAATTATTTTAAGAAAATTTAATGTGTGAGATTAAATAAGACGGTTTAAAAATATTACATTTTTCCGATTTTGTCCAAAATGAATATTGGAAGATTTTTGGGGCATATACAAACAATATGCAGGATAAAATATGTCGGAATAAAAAATATACGTCCCAAATTCTTTAAATATCGGTATTGGTCGATTTTGAGGGCCTGTATTACTAATCTAAAGTTAATTTAAAATTAAAGATAATGGAGGGAGGGAGAGATCAAACGATCAAATGGAAAAAAAAAGTGAAACTGATATCCATGTTTATTTGAATATGCGTTTACTTGTTATTAGGTCGTAGTGATCATAATTGCGTCAAGTGATAGACCTGAAAGTAATAATGATTCAGGACGCTGAAGAGAAGTTGAACTAGGTAGTTGACTCAAAGTCAGTCACCTTCAACAAAATAAAATAAAATAAAATAAAACAAAAAAGGAAAAAACAAAAAAGACCGTCGTCGTCGTGGACTTCCACTCGGTGATAGTTGAGCAACGACGACAAGCTGCAATAACACTTTGTAGTAGCATGTTAGCGATTAATACACGTTGACACACCGCCGGTCCAGTTAAACACGTTTCTTAAAATCAACTACCCCCAACAAAGAACTGAAACAATCATTTCTCAATTTGAAGTTGATAGGACCTCAAACCTGATCTCATATAGGTAAACAGACCTCAGATTCAGACTAAGCGATCCCATAAAAGGTGACTGAAATATATCACAATATTTTTCTCAATTTAACCTTGAAATGATCTCGAACCTAGCTTGATACCGACAAACATACCTCGGATTCAGATTCAGCTACCCCGTAAACTCACATGAAATGGCATTTATTGCAAAAGCTTTGTTTTATTTTGACCTTGAACTGGACTTGAAACAAACGGACTTCGGAATTGGATTCAACGACACCAAAAATCTATAAATATCACAGCTAAGTCCCAGACACCAGCTCTCTTCCTTTGTGGACTGGTAATTTCTTGGACGACTTTTTCCCACTTTGATCTTGATCCTGGATAGGAGGAGGTTGGAGTGGTCCCGTTGGTCGTAAAATTGATTAGTAATTTAATAAATACAATTCAAAAAAAAAATTTTTATTGGCTAATATTAAAGGACGCCGAAAACCGGTCTTATAGGCCATCCTCCTGTTTAGGTATACTTGAGAAAGTTTTGTTTTACTGCGCAATTTCTACGTAGCAACTGAAGCAAATACAAATTTTTTAACACATTCTGATTCTCTCTTCCGACATGCTTGATTTTAAGAGTTAAGATTTATGAGGCTAAGAAAGAGTATGTTTGGGAAAGTTGAGATAAAATAAATGAAAAAAAATCTTTCGAAGTCGTTTTTATTTTCAAATTTTAATTTTAATACTATTCGTAATCATACTTTTGGCTTGATTATTGACAGAACTCTATTATTATGATATAAATATCTCCTTTAAGCAGATATTCTTTTGTACTTCTTTAGTCGAGACTACAGCTACTTTTGTTTCTATTTCTCTAGGAATTTAGTAAAGACCCATCCTTTGGTTTTTATATAAAATCAAACTTGTCTCGGGCACTAAATATAAAAAGAAAAAGGTACATCACTTTTTGATTTCTTTTTTAGGTGAATCGAGGTTTTTTACTCGAGATACATACACATCATACCCTAGGCTGATAACATTGTCAAATAAAACACGATAGTTCGTCGGCAAAACATAGAAATTGAAAAACTGTAAGGGTGGCCAAAACGTCCATTCTGCTAGATACAACTTCCAAGCTTTTCTTCTAAATTCATCCACAAATTCCTCTATTGTAGAGCCTTGTAATAGTGCTATTGTTCCAAAAAGGGTAACGAGAGATAGTGGTGACCCTATAGCTAGATCTATTAGAATTTTTCTGAAAATTATTCGGACGGTATATCCAGCAATTGAACGGTCTAAAACTTTATACCAATAGTGTTTTACTACTCCTTCTATAGTACCTGCTATGGTCATGTTTCTGGTTCTATTCTTGTCCCAAGCAGCCAAATCTTTTTTCAACATTTCATAATTTTGTTCTATATAGTCCCCTAATCCAGCAATACAGAATGAAAGACCTATGTTGGTATATAACAAATATTTGTCACAAAACATTTTATTAATTGTTCTGATTAATACTGATGCTGATTTTTGTACCATTTTTGCTGAGAATTTTCATTTATTTATTATTATTTAAGAAAAACTATAAAAATACTTCAATTTTAAATTCATTATGTCATCTGTCATCATGGACAGTGGAGTGATCGAAAAATAACCAAAATTTTAGAGCAGGAAGTTCAAAAGTATTCCAAAAGGGTGAAATGGGGTAAATTGTCATTTGATAAATTTATCGATATCTCTTGAACAAATAGAGATATGAACTTGATTTTAATTTTAAAAGATAGTTCATAACATCCAAAAACTATCTTCCTGATTTTTCGATATTCGTATTCTAAAAGCGGAAAAAGGGGTAAGACTCGATTTAACGATTGTTCATTAAAAATTAATTTTCTTTGCGAAAAAATGCAGCAATTATGGCGTCGCTTTTGCTATTCTCGATATCCGGCTTCTAGAAAACATTAGATGTACGAAAAAAGTTTTATAAGTAGTTCGTCGGTCATCTGAGGATCAGTATTGAATATACAAGTGACGTGCAAAGAACTAGCGAATAGTGATAGCGTTATAGTAGTGATATTATTTTCGCCGTATGTAAACGTTGTCGATCAGTTTCTTTTATATATATGGTGAAATCTTAACGAAAGACTTTGAGCACACTTGTAAGAAGAGCCTGCCTGTAACATTTTGGAATCTTCTAGCATGCTTGTTCCTAAGCTTTCAGAAAAATACGAAATAGGCTCGGAATCAGATAAGCTAGACACACGTTTAGGTTTTGAGATATTAACCAAACTTAAGTTGTAAATGGCTTTAATTAGTTCTTCGACAAAATTATTTTTTCCTTGATACATTTGGGGAAGTGACATGTTAAGGTGCGTATAAATATGGCGAGACGAGCGCGTGACGCGCTCGTGACGTGTATGCGACGAGCTTGCAATGAACCTCTTTGAACTTTGCCGGCTCGAACCCTTATTTTCGGCATCCGGCGCCAAAAGAGATTTGTGGCCTCTGGGCGGTGTAAACCAATAATAGGTAAAGAAAAAAAAATATTTAAGTTTTGGTTGAAGTCCAGCACACCCGCAAATTTTTCAAGAATGTTTTAGTTAATAGAAAGTGAGCGAAGAGAGTAGACCTGCCCTGCCATATGTGACGACGAAGAACACACGGCAGCTATATTAATTTTATGCAGTGGAGTTTTATTATCATCAATTTTGTTAGATAAAAAACGACAATCTCGACGATTTTGGCGTACTACTTATAAAAAAGGTCAGGATCGGAACTTTTAGCCTATTTAAATTTCCAACATATTAGCGGACAATACAAAAATTTTACCAGATTGTCTCCTACCGATTTTGAATACTTATTAAACAAAATAGGACCACTTATATCCAAAGAAGAAACATTTTTCCAACATAAGTTCAATCGATTTTAATAAACAGTGGTGCTCGAAGCAACACATGTTTCTTAAATTGTTTTTCTTTCTCGGTCGTAATTTTAAAAAATTCCTTTTTTAGCAAATTATTCGTGAAGGGAATATGTTTCTTTGATAACCAATCTGTAATATTAATTTTCCCAACTATGTTATTGGTAATTTTTCCACCAGACTAGAATGATAACTGACGTGATCCAAAACTATAACGGACCTCTCCGGAACTAACTGTATCATTTGAAAAAAAATTTTTTTTGAACGCTATCCGCTGTCATTTATTCATGGTAACTTTTGGTAGATTTCAATTCGAACTGCAGTAAAAATCCTATAAATTTATTAACACCTCCAATATGAGTTATAATGAATTTGCGGCCCTTACCGAGTAAAGGTTTTAAACCTGTCAACAACCCTTCTAAGAATGCTTCATGAAAAATTGTCACATCCCTATCTTCATATATATTTTTTGTACTATGCGTCCTTCACTGAGACTGATTACATTCAGATAAAAAAAAATTTTGCCTTCTTTGTGGTATTTTCTTATGTCCCGCAAATATTGTCTTCTCTAAAATAGTATTTTCTCTGTATCACCTTCATTTTGACTTTCCCTAAAAGAAATTAATTTTTGTCAGCACTTTCTACACAAGGGTTTTTCTCATGCCAGGTACATTCTGGTCTTGTTTCACAACGTCAAAACTTTATCAAGAATTGCTTTTTATCTTCTAAGATATAATTCGTGAACGTGTCTTTTTAGTATATTTTTGAAGCATTCGTATAATTTTTTTCTTCTCGGAGACGGTTTAGGCTCGCACACAGTTCCACTTTTCATTTCCTTAATTCGCCTGTAAGTTGTAGATTCATTAAGTCCTGTTATGCGAGCAGATTTCGAAGACAAACTATGCACCCTTATCAGAGTTTTTGGTTGAACAAGTGAATTATACACATTTATTGTATTGTCTTGGATTTTAAATCCAAAACACCTATACAAAGTTTTAGAGTAAAACTAGACATTTTTTACAGCTAGCATTAAAAGTTGTAAGACAATAACATAGCAAGACCTTACACTTAAACACATCTGAATTATACTTTAAAATGTCATTACTGTTAATTGCGAAATTAAGATGTAAACTTTTAAACCTAATTATCATTTAAGTATATTACTCAAATACATACTTCGGACCCATACAATATCTACCCCTTACTTTATCCGAATTCAGAAAGCCGAATTATTTATGAAATATGTTAAGAGAATTGCTATGGCTTTGGTTTATGGCTCTTTGCAGGTACATAAATCCCATGTGCATATAATTGTCATACTTTGTCTGACAATGAAGAATAAACGACAGCTTTGTTAGTTTTATGCAATGAGGTTTTACCGTAAAAAAGTATATTAAATAAAAAACGAAAATATGTGCGATAATATATTGTATAAAAAAATAGTCAGGATTCAAACTTCTAGCAAATTTATAGTTCCAACATATTAGCGGATAATATAGAAATTTTATTAAAATCTCTTCGTTATGTTTTGAATATAAGTTAAACAAAATAGAAGCAGCCATTTCCAAAAGAAAAATATATTTTTCGCAGCCCATTTTCATATGGCAGACGCACTTGAAATTTTCTTTTTGCTCTGTGTCCGTGCAAATTTTCTGACGCAATTTCATTTCACACATCCACTTCTTTTTTAAAATTTTTGTCTATAACTGACAAATTCTGGAATTATTTGCAGGTCTCCTCTAAATTCAACATATTTTCTTCAGACCATTCCATATTCACTTATGAACAACTTTTAACCAATACCAAGTGCTAAATAAATTTTATTTCATTAACAAAAAAAAAATAAGAAAATCTCGTGTCTTCATTCTCGCTGTAAAGTAATTTTTTTCCAAAGAGAGTGTCATAAACCCCGTCCCAGTAGATAAAAAAAATTCTTTGAGTTTGCACCAAAAAACCGATAGAAAATGGAGCTGCGAGTATTGGTCGAGGGACTCAAAAATAATAGAACTATAAAAAAATTGACTTCTTGTAACCCAACAACATTTATTACTTGCTTTAAAACCTGCCGATGATGGCCCTCAATAACAATAAAAATCGGCAAAATTCAAAGAAGTCTCGTTGCAAGTTCGAGGCGTATTTATACGCACCTTTACATAATAAAATTTTCATTTTTATTCTAAATATATACATAAAAGATTTACTAGCAAATTTTAATTTTTACACTAGCTCAAACTTTTCATTAATGTAACTATTTGAGGATTTGGAATAAACCCTTCCTGAGTTGAATTTTTGGGATGCCAATCAATCACAGCTTCTCACTACTTTGACAAGGGATTTTCAAGACACAAATTTCCTTACTACTTGAGCTGAAATCAAAAAATTTTTTTTTCATGCAATGGTAAGTAATTAATTAAATATAAATTTATTTTCAATTAATAACATATTCAAACAAAAGGTTACTATTTCATTTTTAGGCAAAGCAAATACATAATAATAAAATTAATATAATTTGTAGACATGTTCAAAAATATTGAAGCATTTCATATTATATGAACTCATTACTATTTTAATATGGTATATTGGCTTTTAAATGTACAATCACTTTAAATTATAATAGAATACTTGATTCGATACTCAGTTTTACATGTCAATAGAACATTAAGTCAAGGTAAAATAATATTTTTGTAGAGCCAATATATGTTATTAAGTCCAAGTTTAGTAGCTCCAACATGTTTACATCAAATATTGCTTCTTTGCTTTTCTCAGGCAGTTTATTTTTAGGCAGCACACAATAAACAACTTTTTGTTTACCTTTTTTATAAAACTAATCCAGAAAAATGTTCTGATTGACCTTACTCGTCTGGTATAAAATAATTATGATCATGACCAATTTGAACAGCCGTTGAACTTGAAGTTTCTTGAATTCTGGAAAACTTAAATAAACAATTAAGAATTATCATATATCATATCCATAACATTAAATTTGTTCCCCGTAGATTCACAATTTCAGTCTAAGGGAAAATTTGAAGTAAATATGTGTATTAAATTCAAAACTTACCAATGATAAAGAAATAAAATACAAAATCGCATTTTTTAAAATACCAAAAAAAAAAAAAATTCAAAAACAAGCAAAAGTAAAAATAAATTCAAAATGAAAAGTATTTAGTCAATGTCAAGAATACACTTTCATCAATATAATAAAAATTTAGGGAATTCATTGTTGCCAAACGAATATTTGCTCGTAATGATACAGAGCACGGTGGGGACATTTTTGGTACAATTTTATTTGTCAAGTTCGCGATGACGGAAGGACGTAGTGACGTCATTCACTTTGATTGGTGTTCGTTGCCGCGTGACTTGAAGGAGATTTAATTATATTTTGAAAATTAAATAAAAATATTTTTTTTAAATAGAGAAAAATATTGTATTTTTTAGTTTCTATCGTGGAAACCACCTTTTCTCGGTAAAATTTTATTTTTATTTGAATACAGTCAAGATTTAAATTGCTTGAAAATGTTTCATTGGCCCATTTCAATTACATTTATCTTCAACAAGATGGTGCCCCAAGCCACAACTCTAGGCTGTTAAGGCCATTTCTGGACAATAACTTTCTTCAAGGATGGAAAGGTTACAATAAGCCAGTGAGATGGCCCCCCTGATCTTCTGATCTCTCCGTTTTGAATTTTTTTTTGTGGGGATTTATGCAAAATTAAATGTATAAAACACGACATGAATCTATAGCGGAACTTCGTGAGGCAATTGGTTTGGTCTTCCAAACTCTTCATAATAGATCTATGATTCTTTTAAATGCAATTAAAAGAATAACGAAACTCTGCCGAGAAAACGCACGTCATTTTGACAACTATCTTTATAAAACTCTTGGTTGTTTTTAGTTTCAGTGTTTCTTTTTGTTTTTGTTACTTTAGTGTCCTTGTTTCTTTACAATCATATTTCAATATTTTGGTTTTACAATAACAGTGTTTCTTAAAGTAAAAAATGTATTAATAATTAAGTGTGTACAATTGAAAATATAGAAAAATATTAAAATTAACTTTTGAAGTGTCTTTTCTTTGGTATAATTATTATTGTCAAAATTTTGCATTTGTTTCTTATAAATTGGTCATGATCTATTCTTGTTTTTTAAAATAAAATAAATACATTACATATTTGTGAAAAGCTTAAGTTATCAATATTTAAAATAATATATGGGGTGTCCTATTTAAAAAATTATAAATTTGATTATTATCTCGAAAACTAAAACTTTTAGAAAAAAATTGACTACGCCACTGAACGGAAATACGAGATGTGCCTAAAAAAACGAAGATTTTCAAAATCACCCTGTAAATTAAAAACTAAGAGAACCATGACAAATTTGATACCGGAATCTTTCGTTTCGTTAAAAAGTAGGAAACTAAAATGAAAACGGCAACACTTTATCTTCGATAATACCTCCAATACCCCCAAAAGTGTCGAAAATGGGACACCCCTGACAACGTCGTATTTGACATATTTAATGAACAGATCACTTTCAGAGGGCATTTTTACTGAAATACTAAAGCAGGCGGCAGTGATGCCAATACATAAAAAGAATGATCCTCATAACTCGGCCAGTTACAGGCAAATATTCATACTGAATGTATTTTCTAAGGTGTTTGAAAAAATAATATACGAAAATTTGGCTTATTACTCTTTGCCAACATGGTTTCAGACAGAACAAATCCATCGAAACGGAATGCTGTGATTTACTTAACTTTGTATATACAGAACTCGACAAGCGCAAGTATGTGATGTGTGTAATATTTGACTTAGCAAGTGTATTTGATATTGTGAGTACAGAATTTTTATTGAGAAAACTTTTTGCTTCGGGTATAAGAGGAAATATCCTAAATCGCATCGATTCGGATATGTCTGATAAGAGTATGTTTATCCGATACCAAAAACGTAAATCAGATCACAAAAAAGACACCTTGGGTGTGCCGCAGGGGTTGGTTTTACGGCCTCTCTTGTTTATGGTTTATGTTAACGACCCACCTAGATTCATCAGTAGGAGAAAGTTGGTTATTAAAAAATCAAAATTTCATTAAGAAATAAAGAAATCTTTCTGCCGTATTTAAATAGTTTGTTATATATGTAATTCTCTTTTCTGGCAGAGAATATGAAAAATATAAGTAAAAACAGTTTATTTCCTGCAAACATCGCTCTGGTCCTCTCTCCATACGCGTTTCGATCACTTCATGATCTCGTCAGTGGAATTGTATCGGACCGAGAGCAATATTAGCAGAAAATAACTGATATATGAACCATAAATTTCATGGTATGTCGGCAGGATATTGAACCTGCCATGTACCAACTTCGATGTCAGATTGAAAAATATCGCCAGTCGAACGACATCTATAAATCATCGGAGAAATGTGAAATTTTTTAAAATCAAAATTTCAGTAAGAAATAAAGAAATATTTCTGCCGCATTTAAATAGTTTGTTATATATGTAATTCTCCTTTCAGGCAGAAAATATGAAAAATGTATGTACAAACAGTTTATTTCCTGCAAATATCGCTCTGATCCTCTCTTCATATGCGTTCCGATCACCTCATGATCTCGTCAGCAGAGCAACATTAGCAGGAAATAACTGATATATGAACCATAAATTTCAAGGTTTGTCGGCAGGATATTGCACCTGCCATCTACCAACTTCGATGTCAGACTGAAAAATATCGCCCGTAGAACGACATCTATGAATAATCGGAGAAACATGAATTTTTAAAAAAATCTAAATTTCAGTAAGAAATAAAGAAATCTTTCTGACGTATTTAAATAGTTTGTTATATATGTAATTCTCCTTTCAGGCAGACAAGATGAAAAATATATGTACAAACAGTTTATTTCCTGCAAATATCGCCCTGGTCCTCACTCCATATGCGTTTCGATCACCTCATGATCTCGCTAATGGAGTTGTATCGGACCGAGAGCAACATTAGCAGGAAATAACTGATATATGACACATACATTTCAAGGTATGTTGGCAGAATATTGCACCTGCCATCTACCAACTTCGATGTCAGACTGAAAAATATCGCCAGTCGAACGACATCTATGAATCATCGGAGAAACGTGAAATTTTTAAAAAATCAAAATTTCAGTAAGAAATAAAGAAATTTTTGTGCCGTATTTAAATCTCTCTGTTAACCTCTGTCCATCCATTCCTGGATGTAGGTCTCTCTCAATTGTTTCCATCTTTCTCTATTCTTCGCCAATCTCTTCCACTGTTTGCACGCCACTGTCCTTATGTCGTTTACCCATCTTTTTTGAGGTCTTCCCGTGCTTCTTGTTGTCACCCTCGGTCTCCATTCCAGGATTCTTCGTGTCCATCTGTTGTCCTTATATCGGGCTATGTGACCAGCCCATCTCCACTTCATCTTTGCAACCTCCTTCACGATGTCTTTGACTTTCGTTTTGCGTCTTATCTCGGTGTTTCTAATCCTGTCTCTTAATTATATTCCAAGCATGCTTCTTTCCATCGCTCTTTGGACTGTTTCTAATTTTTTAGCGGACTTTTTGGTGAGGGACATGGTCTCTAATCCATACGTACACACTGGTAATATGCATGTGTCGTATACTTTTCTTTTTAGATTTATGGGAATTGAATTATTTTTCAGGATGTATGCAAGATTACCGAAAGCGGCTTATGTCAACTGTGTTCTTCTTTTTATTTCAGCATCCTGGTTTGATTTTCCTAGTCTGATGTCATGACCCAAGTATACATAGTGTTCCACGTTTCCTCTCCTCTGGTTCTGTATTGTTATAGTTTGTTATATATGTAATTCTTCTTTCAAGCAGCTCCACTGACGAGATCATGAGGTGATCGAAACGCGTATGGAGAAAGGACCAGAGCGATATTTGTAGGAAATAAACTGTTTGTACATATATTTTTCATATTCTCTGCCTGCCTCTTGGCGAGGGTCACAGATATGATACACGAAATAGTGACATTCTTAATATACCTAAACATAG
The DNA here is from genome assembly GCA_034092305.1 of Diaprepes abbreviatus. Lineage (NCBI taxonomy): Eukaryota > Metazoa > Arthropoda > Insecta > Coleoptera > Curculionidae > Diaprepes > Diaprepes abbreviatus. The sequence goes on along the minus strand of JASJET010000288.1, from coordinate 916,091 downwards.
AATGACATTCTTTGAGAGATCCCCAATTTATAATTTTATTGTTCTGTTTAACAAATTGCCTGCAAAATAGAAAAACATATCAATAAATTTAAAACAGAAATAAAAAAAAATCTTGTTCAGGGATCATTTTATTATTTTAATGAATACTTAAGTCTGTAGGGTATACTCACTTTTTTGCTGTGTATAGAATGATTATCTCGTTGCGTCGTCCGCTAACCAGTGCGACGGATTATGCTCTTATCGTGTTCTTTTTCTTTTTATTTCCTGTTTATTTTTAGGATTCCGATCTGTGGCTTTTATTATTAAAATATTATTGTTTATTTTACATATTATAATAAGCAAGATCTTGTGATACGAGCCAATATAACTGTTTTTTGTTTTTTCTAGCTTTAAGGTATGCCATTTATATATATTTTTATTTAATTGTATACTATTGACGAAACCAATTCTGAAGTATCGGTCTTATGGCCAATAAATTATTTCATTTCATTTCATTACCGAAAAAACATTTTGGGTTGAAGAGGGGGTTCAATGAAATTCAAATTTCGGTAAAAAAACGCAGGTCGTTACATTTAAAAAATAAAATAAAAGGTGAACTATTTCAAAAATATTCTCTCTTTAATTTTAATATCATTTTGCCTAACCAATTTTTCATCTATTTAGCAGCAATTGAGTACAGAATACTAAATGGACACCCTTTATAAGTATTTGTAATTCAGTTCTTGTCTAGGCAGGATCAAGCTTGATTGCACAACATATTTTAAAACATTGTATTACTACAAAAAAAAAGACGGAATCTCTCAAAAATTATTTTTATTTCCAAATAAAATAACTAAAATGGTTCTAATTCTACTGGCATATTTTGACGCGAGAGGTTTATATTATTCTTGCTAATTTCCTTGAAAGAAGTTTGATCTATTTTTCTCTCATATTAACACTGTTTCTAAAAATCTTCTTGTAATATATTTCTGATAGCGTATTGAACACTTTCTCTATTTAAAAAAAATGTCATTGTTATTATAGGTATTCCTAGATACTCTAAGCATGTCTTTAATTTATAATTTTTTAAATTTCCACTAGGATAGTAGGTCTTTTAAAATGATAGAAAGTTTCTTTATTCAATGTTGCCTTATACTAAATACAATGGAGGATTCGAATCACTTTTTGCCGTTTCTCTTGGATGAATCCAAATATTTTACTCGGGATGCAAAAATATCATATAATAAAGAAACTACATTGTCGAACAGAACACGGTATTTTGTCGACAAAATATAGAAATTCAAAAACTGCATGGGTGGCCAAAATACCCATTCTACTATATACAGCTCCCAGCCTTTTCTCTTAAGTTCATGCTTGAATTCTTCCGCGGTAACACCTTCTAATATCGCTATTGATCCAAAAAATACTGTTATAGTTAATGGTGATCCTACAAGTTGATCAATCACAATTTTTTTGAGAATTACGTCAATAGTGTATCCCGGTAATAAATGATCTAGTATTTTATAACAGTAATGTTTCAATGTTCCTACTGCGATACCTGATATAGCCATATTTTGCGTCCTTTTCTTATCCCAGTTAGGCAGATCTTGTCTTAATATTTCAAGGTTTTGTTCTATAACGTCCCCTAAGCCAGAAAAAAAGACGGAAAGGCCTATGTTGGTATATAACAAGTATCTTTTACTAAACATTTTACTTACTACTTTAGTTAATATCAGTGTTGATTTTTGAACCATTTTGCTAGAAATTTTAAATTATTCTATTGAGAAAAACACAAAAACTTCAACTTTGAATATTTTTATGTCATCTGTCATCGTCTTGAAATTTTATATGGGACAAAACAACAATGGATATTTATTTTGTGGTCTATTCTTCTAAAGTTTATCTATATTCTACTCGAATGATACTTAAATTAATCATTATTTTGTAATAACCTTATAAATCTGTATATTCCAATAAATATAATCTTCATTTAAAATCACCTTAGATTATTTCTTGCATAAGTAAACTACACAGAAACACTACAAATTTCCTTGAAAACGCGTTTAGAAGATTATTCACAAACCCCCCTGACAATAGTGTTAAGTTTAAGGATCACACTGTTCCCCCAGTTTCAAAAAAAAAGAACGTTTCAATATCAAGACGATGACTAATTTATGATGTTTCACTGACAAATTTATAAAAGTGTGTGCTCTAATCAAAGACGTTTTTTTGCGAACAAGTTCTTTAAAATGCTACGTCATCAGTTTAAGTTGTTGCTTTTCAGGTGGATGATTTGGGCATATTAATTTCAAAATAATGCTGGTTTTGTATATTTGTTCGCGAAAATATTATTCTGACTAGTAAGTTTTTTTTTTATTTTAAAAAATAATTGTGCGATTCTACAGGTTGTCCTAGATTGTTGTAAATTTTAAGGTATTTCATCGGATGTATTCGTAGCCAAAATTATCATGCTCGATTCAGTGTTCTCTCTATGACACGCCCCCTATTTTACTCTTGAATTTTTGAAGCTGACTTTATCCTCTAGATACACACAGCAAATCGTGTGTAAATAAGAAAGATGCTCGGAAAAAAGATCTATAGATTACTGAAAAAATCTTGACGATCGGTTAAGTAGAAATTCTGTAATTCCAAAAAGAAATTTCTAATATAATAGCATTGGAAATACATAGGTCAATCAGAAAGAATCTTATTGGTCTATTTAATGAAGTTTGACCCTGAACAAGAAAGTTCACAGAAACTATAAAAAACGCTGTTTTCAGTGCAAGAGCAGCCAGTAAGTAGTTCTTTCTCTGTATGAACGTGTTAGCAACAGAAATTCACGAAAATCACAAAATTCAACAGTTTTGAAGAAAAAAAATCATTTGTTGTGAAGCAAGAAGCTAGAAAACATTGAATACCGAAGATCAATCCTGATTTTTTGCAAAAAAGACGCGTTATTTTTATAACGAATCCCGGTTTTTTTCGAAAAATACCATCTAGTCTGATCAGGATCAGTAAAAGAGACGTTCTGCGCATTTTTCTGTTTCAGGTTCAAGCCTAGACCTTCTAGAACTTCAAAGAAGATTCTCAAATCGCACGAAGACAGGATCTCCTAGGCGTTTAGTAGCGGTCTCGGGGTAGATAGCCAACAGCTAGGACATCTGAAGACAACCGCGAAAAGAAATTCGGTTTAAATACGGTGTTTGGGGATTCCTCTGTATAATGTGCTTCGGACGTTTAGTAAGTTTCTTAACTACAGACCCCCAAGCACTACAGTTCGAAAGATGGGCGATATTCGAGATTGCATACGCGAACTGGTGTTGCAATCCCGGATCAGCGTCATAAAGATCGCGAAGCTATTCTATATCTGAGATTCTCGAATTCATTCCTTTAATAAAAAAAATCAAAGGACTTTCAATTAAGCCCAAAAACAATAACAATCGATCCAAATAACCTAGAAAATTTGTTTTTCTAAGGAGGGTCACGCACGAATTTTTTTCAAAATTAAAAATACTTTTTTGGTAAAAATTCAAAACGCGATTTAATTAACAAAATTCCCCAAATCAATTATGCGATCGAAAACGTCACAAACAAGCAAAAACAAACTTGCGGAAACTTCATCGGTAAAAAATTTGCGAAGAAATTTTTTATGTTTACTTACTGACGTAAATATTTTTGGTTTGACATTTCGAACTAAAAATTTTTTCACATTCTAAACCTTGAATTTCACATTTGTTGCAACACACACACACACAGAATTTCTTTGCCCTGAAATCGTAACCCATTTTCAATCACAAACTTTTATTGATATGCTGAACATTCCAGTTCACCTTCCAGACGCGTACTTTGAAAACTGCTTCCGTTTTTTAAAATGAAATTTTTATTCTTCAAAATTTGAGAGTAAATGGCTCATACATTTCCCAGCACAACCCCAAACAGCAAGAAAGGTGAGGAGGCCTGGGTTTTCCCTGGGTTGGAAGGTTACGGTGGGCTGTCTATGCGATGCCCTTCCTTTCATCACCCAAAACATTTCATTTTTACTCAATTATCGCCCAATCAACAATCATTATCACATTTTAATCATCAACCCAGACAAACCAATCCAAATCAGACATTCTTCGACGACTTTGCGATTTTGTCGGAAACGTCGGAATACGCCACATCGAGAATTGCGGAAAATCTTATCGACCTTGATAATGAATCCCAATTCCCCCATACACACTCCAATCAAAATCGACCTTGGGTAATCCAGAATCAATTGCGCCAGTCTACAGGACAACAACGTACTATCTACGATCAAACAAGACATCGAAGTTCAAATCTTGGCTCAACTTAGACCGATGACTCCTTCACATACCAATACCTTAATTCAAACCATGCTCGAGAATTCGATCGGGGGCGGTCACAGTTCCGACACGTTTTTACGGAAAATTAGCAGCAGATAAAGAGAGCCTCAGATGCAGCAGATTTGAAGAAGTGCGGAGAAAACCTGAGCTGACTATGAAGGACTGCTGGATTATAGCAACTCTTTATATCGCTGATAGAGTTTTGGTTTCTAAAGGCTGTTTTCACGGCTGATTTCGATAATCTAGTCGTTTTCATTGGCTAAAACTTCTATTTTTTAAACGATTTGTTCTCGAACAGGATTTTCAAGTTTTCTATTTCAAACCCAATTTCTGGAAAGAAGAAATCCTCTTTCTCTTTCAGAACAACGACGATCTTTCTGACGGCAGCATAGACCTTCCAGAATATCTAGAAGAACCAATAAATCGACGATAAAACTATATCACCCATATCCATTCTTGACAATATCTGATGTTCTCTAAATAGGCTATTATTGCACAATAGCGATAGCTAAAGTGCGTATTATTGTTGAAGATTTCAGAATCGGTTTAAATAGTGTCTCTGGATTTTCCCCTTTTTTAAAATAGAGTGCGGACGTAAGGAGTACCTGCTTACGGACTCCTAGGTAAAGTTTCGGTACAAAAAGGGAACCCAGATTTACTTGTGTTCGGCCAAAGATCGCGTATACCCCGTATACCAGAAGGAGGTTGCGGTGGAACGGGATCTGGCAACTAAAGGTTGCGAAACATTCATAACTTAACTAAGTTTTCTCATACTCAAACAAAAATAAGATAACAAAAAACAAGTCATTTTTCGCGGAAAATAAAAGACCAAAGACATTCTTAATCTCGTGAAAATACAAAAAAATTAGACAGAAAAACTTGAAGCTCCAGAGACATTACGCTCGATAAAATTTCAACATTTAACTTGCGGCAAACACATTTTTGTGCAGTATTGCGACTGCGCGGTATTACCCTTACTTGTTTTGCGACAGCGTTCGTATAAACCCTTACTTGTTTTGCGGAAATTGAAAACTTGCGCTAAAAGCAATACCGAAACAGGACTTTCAAAAAGGCCAGGTTTTTGCCCTAAAATAAAGAAATCATCTTGCTTTAATAAATTATTATTAAAACAAGATAGGTATGTTAAACTAAAACATTTACATGTCTTAAATTCTTTCAAAATCGATACCTTTTGGTTTTGGGAAGTGTAGATTACAAACCTAATAGTTTCTTAAAATTCAGAATAACAGGTTTACTGTGATGAACTAAATTTTTGTTGGGTTTAATTTTATTCAAAACTGATGTTTGGAGAATTCTCCGAATTAGAAATTTTTATGTTCAATTTAGTGTAGTTTATACTAACGTTTGCTAAAACAGGTACTTTTTTACGACTTTGAAAGCATTGTGAGATATACTACACACCCTGCTTAGTACTTGGATCAAATTATTTATAGATATCGTGACGGGTTTAAAACTAAAAATTTTAAAATAATTTTTTTATGAAAAAATTGAACCTCCTTCCAAAAAAGCACTACAGGATGAAAAATAAGACTATAAATTTTTATATGGAACTTAAATTTCGGAAGTCGGCACTAAACTATTACCTATAGTCTATTTAAGAACTAGAGAGAGTAATAAAATTGTCACCAAAACCTCCGATGTACCTGCTCCAGTGCCGCAGGTAACTGAGGACTGCTATAAATCTAATTATTATTAATTATATTTAAATATTATAAGCTTTTTAATTTATTGCAACAATAAAATTTCTCATAGTTCAGATTAATTTCTGTCAGTGTGCAAAGTACACCTTACAGTGTATCCTTAGTGATTTATCTTGTTTGTGCTTGTATTTATATATTATTTGAGATTATTAAGATACCCAAAAACTATAGCTACTAGCTCTGTTTACTCAAAAATCGTTAAAACCAGGGTATTTTTTCCTCAACGGAAACTTATTACGATGAATGTTTATGAAGCCTTAAGACATTAATATCCAGATAATAAGATTAAAAGTTCAGTTGAGATGTGTCTCAAAATGAAAACTGCAGTAGGAAGAGTTGCACATACATTTTATTATGAGGTGCAATCCCTACCGTCGACAAAATTTTAATTAAATCAATGAAGATCGGGATCTACTTCAAATTAAAAGAACTGAGCTCTGGAAATTGCTCAGGGAACTTAATTTTTGCTGGGAAAAACCAGATAGGAAATCTGTTCTTATAGATCGCCCGAAAACTGTCCGTTGGGGAAGGAAATATCTCCAAACAATTGAACAACTTCGCTATATGGGCTCAAGTAAAAGATAGACTTGCTAGAAATAACACAAGTTAAAAAATTAGCGATTTAACTGAACTTTTAAAAGATTTTTTTGAATAAAGTTACTGCGACAAATTGGAAAAAATATGTAGACCATGTAATAAAAGAATAAAACAAAATGTCAAAACTCGATCACATGATCGGTGAGATAGCAAAACCAATTATAATTAATTTGAGCTAAGATAGCTCCACTTACTTTGATTACGAATTAGATACGTAGTATTTACCAGTGTAAACATAATTTATTATTTAAATTTTTGTTTTTGTTGTATTTTATTGTTTAATGTTGTTTATATATATTTTTATTTTTTTGTATATTTTTCTTTTAGTGTGTCTCACTATTTAATTTTATTTATGTTTAAGTCCAGTTAGCCGTTATTTTTTAATTATTTTATTATTGTATTGAATCATTTTGTAAGCGTGTAGAATTAACACATTGGTTTTACTTTTTTTTTGAGGATATCGGATTTCCATATATTAAAGTCAATTAAATGAAGATGTCAGTGCAATAGAAATAAAAATATATAAGTCTAAATTTAACTATAACATATAAAAATTAATTACATTTGAATCCCGTTTTAGTGTTTAATTGTAATTCTGCAGATGGTTTAAGAAATAAATAAACTGTCACGTCAAATACTCAAAAGTATTTTTAATTAATAATAAGATAATATTATATGGATGAATTAATTTTTTTATATATGTTTAACTTATTGTATTTATGATAATGGGTATTTTATAAGCATTTAAATTAGAATTTTCCGACGCCTATGACAATGATTAAAATCCTTTTTAATACTTCACACTTTCAAATATCTATTGTTATCCAACCCAATTAGTCCATTATTATAGAGGGGTATTTTTGATTATAAAATTTCCAACCTTTTCCTATAAAAAATATATATGTGTCTCACAGATTTTGCCAAAGACACCGGAGTAAAGAACACAGGTAGTTTGCGAAGAAAAAAGGGTTAAAAATGATTTATTACTCTCTCTAGTTCTTGAATAGACTATAAGGCAGCGGTTCCCAACTTTGTCTTCTTGTGAACCTCATCTAAAACGCGGAATAAATTGGTGAACCCCTGTGTAGTCATTAGTAACAGTACATCAAACAGTAAAATTGTGTTATGACGGCCGCTAAAGAACAACCACAATATTTACTTATTGTTAAAAAATGGTTTTTCCTTAATTTTACCATTTTGTCGATAAAACATTAATTTTTTATTGAATTAAAATTGTACAAGTAATTAAATAAAATTATGTTGTGTGTGAACAAATCGACAGTTGCGTCGCGTCGTCACAGTATACAGATTTCCGGAAATTTGCATAACACAGCAGGGTATCCGAAAACGGTCCTGTGTGTATATTTCCACTAACCAGTTTCAACGCTTATTCTGACAAGATATTTAGCAATCACAGCGGGATGTTTCGATCATCCCTTTGTCAAGTTAACCGCAGAATAGACCCCAGAAAATGTTACTTTATTACATTACCAATATCGTTTCATTTTGTTTGACTCTCGACTTTTGATGGGGATATACACATTGTGCAATAATGGAATTAGGAAGGAACCGAATTTAGGGGTAATGGTTTTATTTGTGCGATTATAGCTTGCAAGATGTGGGGTCTAAGTATAAAAACTGATCAATTTGTTATTGCTGATGTCTTTTTATAAAATAATATAATAAGGGCTAATATAAAGAACTTGTTTCTTTTTATAAAATAAATTTAAAAAGGAAAAAAGATAATGAGAAAATTTTTTAAATGTACAGTAAATAATATATCATGCTGATGATAAATAGTAACATAAAGCATTTAGGCTGGAATATTAGGAAACAATTGTAGTTAGGTATTTAGATTTAAGTGATTTAAGTTTTAAGTTTTTTAACTTATCAAAATCACCTGATAAAGAATGTAGGTTGTTGCCTTCTAATGATAACATCAAAACATAAAAAAAATTGATGTAATACTCTCAAAATATAATGTAATATTTTTTGTTTTTATTTGACAATTTTTTTTTAATTAAAAAACATAGAGCATAAAGAAATGACTTTAATTTTTCTACGAAAAAATCCTGTAAAAATACAATTAAATCACTGTAACATACCGTAGTTCTTTTAAATTAACAACAGTGTCTGGTAAGACAGAAATATCATTATTTCTAGCTACAAAAGTATCAAGTTTAGTTAAAAATCCTGAAGACTTTGGAAGACTGGTTAGACTACAAGAGTTACACCACAAATATTTTAATTATTTAAAACAATCAATATCTTCTTTAAGAGTTTGTATAGGATTATGACTTCTATTTAGGTTTATAAGTGCTGTCAAGTGTTTTAAATATTCAGGGAAGCTTTGGAAGTCATTAAACTGAATGGACAGATATTTTAGGCCTTGTAAATGTATTCCAACCTCCTTTGGAAGTTCGAATATTTTATTTCTTTGTAAAACTAGGCTTGTGATGCTATAACAATTTAGTAGAATATCAGAAAACTCGGTAAGATCAAAATCTTCCAGATTTAAATAACGATGTTTGGATTTTTGAACTTTCTCTACTTTGGCAATCATACGATTCTTTTGGAATAATTGGCAATATTCGTGCTTCTTGATTAAAATACGCTTCTTAAAATAAAGACTATGTAACTTCTTAACTTATTCTCGTGTGTTATAAGAATATTTAAAAATTGTTAAAAGGCCACCAAATTAAAAATAATTAACACTGTTTTAAAAACACGGATTTCCTAAAATAAAATGAATGACAGATTGTAATCAAGCTGTCAAACAAAAAACGTCCGGAGTATTCTCGGCGCCATATTGGGGAAAGTGATGATTGTCATTAAAACCTCTGTTTTTTCCCTGGATTAAATTTACTTTATATTACTTAACAACCAGGTAATATGCACCAAGCCACCATTCAAGTATTTAGGTGCAAATATAAACCACAAATTTATTTTAAATTTGCACTTTAGAAATGTTAAACAAAAATGTATACAATGAGCCAAATACCTTAGGAAAAAGGTATATCAAGAAAAACAACAACTTATTTATACAAAGCAATATACTGACTTTAATTGGAATGCTTGCCCCCTACATACAGTAATTGCAGGAAGCCAGCACTGATAAACCTTAAAACGGGGGAAACCGCAACTCTATGTAGTATGGCTACACTACATAAACCATCCAATCAATTATTGTATGAATTCACTAAACATCCAGCCTCTTACTGCAAAACTTCCTGTCCTGACGACAAAATTTGAAAGTGTACGACCAGGGGCCGAAACCATAAGCGAGCCAGAAGGCCTCCTTTAATGATACTGGCAGATCTCACATTCAACCTTAAATATACTTTTTTATTATTTAATAAAGATTTGCAGATGCTTGAAGATCAAATGTGCTATAAATAAGGTTTTTATTTTGAAGGACTTCGTTTGTTGGCCTGTAGGATTCAAATTTATATGTCCTAATAAATTATAATCATAATAATATTTATTTAATACTACACGTATAGTGTTTGCAGTGTAAGGACGTAAAATGTTGCATTTAACATTATTTGAATATAAAATTTAATGTTACTTATTTAAATAAAAGTTTCAAATACCTAACAAATTATTATTTCTCAAATTTTTTATAAGTTGTGTTGATGAAAACAATTATGTTAGACTTAACTGTTTAAAAGTAGGATACTCGGCTGTTATGCCCATATGCACACAAGTGTTTATGTTAAATCCAAAATCAGAACTAGCCCTAGGAAAACATTTTTAAGCATTATGCTCATACTATTGAGATATGAACAGAATTTAGTGTAATAATTTTATATGTCTATAATCTCAAATTTACTTCAAGTTTGCGAGTCATTCAACTATCTAAGGATATTTTAATTAAAAATTAGAAAATACCTAAAATAACGGGGCTAATTAATATTTCATCTGTTTTTGCAAAAAATAAGACGTTTTGAAGAATGTTCGTCAACATTTTGCCTTTTTTTTTAATGACCGACCAATAGTATCCCAGACATCCAGAGATTATAATCAATTGACACGAACTGAATCAGTCAGGTGAATTTAAAATATAATACTACATTCATTTTATCTCTTTCCACTATTCTTTCATTCAACTACTTATGTCGATACAAATTCGAGTACCTATGCAATCAGTTGGAGATAACCGATTATATTTAGTCAATTTAATTTTCCTACGGCGACAGCGTATTCACTGTTGTTATAAGTGAAATTTCCCTAATATGGCGAATAGCATGGTCTGGACATTTTCGGTTTATTACACGACCAGTACATTTACTTTACACGTGCGTGTTTTAAACAGGTTTTGACAGAAAAATGGGAACGTATTCTAGGTTCTTCTTTGTATTTTTTTGGTGTTAACTTTATAGCAACCTTTCGATCATAGGCAGCATATAATAAACCACGCGCGTTCCACGGTAGAGAGAGAGAGAGAGAGAGAGAGCGAATACTGTCATGCTATTTCACTCGTTATTGTTCTCATAATTTCGAAGTGTGCGCCGGCCAATCGCGGTTCGGAGTGAGAGAGATGGTATGACTTAATCTCAATCAATTTCGGTTATTAATGACTCAAAAGAATAGCCCATTCATTGAAAACTCGTGTTTGCGACCTTGAGAACATTGCTAGGTGCACTAGACATTTTAGTATTTAGTTCAAATAATTTAAAGATATCGTAACGAGTTCAAAACTAAAAATTGAAAAATAAAATTTGTATAATATAAATTTTTATATGAAGCAAGTAGACGCCGTTATTACTAAATAAAACAAATCACTACTAACACGAGGTACAAACAAGCTACTGTAAGAAGGCAATAAGTGATAAAGTGTTTCTCAATCTTTTTGAGTGAATAATTTTGTCAAGTATTGTCATAAACTTTTTTATATTACAGTTTTATTACGCAACTTACTTTCATTACTTTTGAAAATCTTTATAAACTTTTGATTTATTTTTTTTTGTATATCTTTTAAATATGTTTTTATCCACTTAAACCCTGGAGCATACTTAAAAATACCATAACAAGAATTTATTGTATATAAGTCCAATATTCTAACCCTTTATATTTACACGAGAATCAAAGAGAAGACGGAAAGACGGAAATCACAATAACACTTAATGAAAATTGGAAGGATTCAAATTAGAGGATAATGGTTTTATTTGTATGATTATGTCTGTGGCTTTAAGACAGAAACTGACATATCGTTTTTTTGCCAAATTTAGAAGGAAGCAATTTCAAATTATTGATATATCTCTGTATTTTAAGATTTTGATTATTTATTTACGGGGTGTCATATTCGTACCTGCAGGGGTTCTTTTCTGGGACTCTTACTTTTCAACATTTTAAAGAAATCGAGTCATATATATATATATATATATATATATATATATATATATATATATATATATATATATATATATATGTTGTATAAGTAGTCACCTCATCTCAGGTGTGATAAGATTTAAATAAGACGATGTCAAACAAAAAAGGACATAAATAATTAATTAATGCATTTATATGGTAAGCGTAGATGGTAGAATAGGTATCAGTTATAGTATGTAAGAATTTGTATATGAATCAGTTTTTAAAAGGACGTTAAATGCCTATAATTTGGTAATGACATAATAAAATGTATTAAAATTAGAGTGAAAGGTTGGACATTAGTACATTTAAAGCAAGAATAATAAACATATTTCACTCCAAAGGACATAAAACATATAAACTAATAAACAATAGATATTTCTAATAATTTGTAAAGTGTTATTGAGCAGAGACAGTGATAAAAAAGGTATTTTACCACAGTTTAGTGAAATCCACAAGGAAGAGATTCTTGAACACTCATTTTATAAATAGTGCGGATAAAGATAATATTAGTAAGAATAAAGGTCAAATAATAATCATTTAGTGAAATATAGACACTATTTATCAATAATTATTTATAATATTTTAGTTTTAACTTATTTCAACAACAATATTTATAACAACTTTGTTAAAAATATAGTAAATCTGTAGAATAGTAAGAAGAAACTGGAATTAAAATAGTACCTAATTGTAGGTAAAATATTGTTAAATATGATTATAATATTAATAAAACAAGAATTATCAATTTCAGCAAGTTAAAATTAAAATTGAAATGTATATGTAAAATTTTTTTAGATGTAATCAAACTTTATTTATCAATTTTATGTGCTAAATAATAACTAAAAGTAAACTGTAGATATATCAAATAACAGGTAAAGTCCAAAATTTACATAAATCATAATTTATTTTCATCTAATATAATATTTAGTTCATAATATCAATAAAGTATCAAAATTTCATCATAAATTAACAATTAGGAATCCATTCTCGATTTGTATTTCAAAGCTTAAAATTCCATCTGGTTGCCAGTCCGCGTCAGCCTACCAATCAGAAAAAAATTAAAACAAAAATTTATGCTACATCACCACTAACTATAAAACCGAATATTCATTTTTTTTAAGAGAGTGAAGGTCAATCAGTTGTACAACAATAAACATCGTTAGTCTTATTCGTAAAAAATAACATAACCTCAGCATTTTCATTTGTTATTTAAAAAAAAAATAAAAGAAGGAGTGCATATTAATCGGTTGTAGAGTATACATGGCTAGTGTTTTTATTAACAGTAACATAACCTCAAAATTTTCATTTGTTATTTAAAAAAAATAAAGAAAGACAATGCAGATTAATCTGTGGTAGAGTTAACATTGCTAGTCTCATTCATTAAAAATTTAAAAAGGGAAGAAACATAGAACGTGGATAAAAAATTTCTGGAGATTAAAAGATAATTAAAAAAAAAGGAAAATAAGTTTACTAAATTAATAAATAAATAATATCACTGAGCAAGCAGCTTTGAAAAATATTTAACATATTAGTTATATATATATATATATATATATATATATATATATATATATATATATATATATATATATATATATATATATATAAGAAGAAAAGTTACAACAGTTGGCAAAGGAAAAAGGATTTTTAAGTTTAAAAAAAAGAAAGAAACCTAGAACGTGGATAAAAAAAATTCTGGAAATTAAAAGGAATTTATCTAACGTGTAACAAGTAGAAATTTTAGACTTGCCTGAAAATAGTTTGATTAAATAGATATATATATATATATATATATATATATATATATATATATATATATATATATATATATACTAACCTTATAATGAATATTTATAGTTAGTAATAAAATAAATTGTTTAATTTGCACTATAACAATATCACTCTTAATATTAACGGCACACACAAACATCTTTTAGATTGTTCAAAGTAAAATTACATGTAATAAGACACTAGTCATGTTAACCGTTCAGGCATTATATACAACGTTGCCAGATTTAATAATCTTAAATCCAGTAAGAGAGAAACAGTGCACATTAAATAATATTGATAATTTTAATTAGGAATAGATAAGGTGATTTATAAATACTACATAAAACTGCACCCACTGACATATTTGTATTATTCTAATAAAGTTTATACTTGTGTTTATGAATCATTGGTTTGACTTTTCTAATAATAATAATAATTTAATTTGGACTCGCCTGAGAAAGAGAAAATTGACATAAATTTTTTAAACATCGGATCACGAAAAACGGGGTACATTCAGAAATACGGCACATATGTATTTGTGTAATTTTTTCCATTAAAATAAAAAATGTTGGTACAAATCAATTAAACTTAGATATAGTTATTTGTGCCTGGCGCCCAACAATTTTAGAAAAAGGAAAAATAAGTATATATGTGCTGTTAATAATTATTTTTTCTAATAAATAAATAATTTAGATAATTTTTTTTACGGGCACGTTGGGCAGTTGCAAATAAACGATGAACCATTGCAATATATATATATATATATATATATATATATATATATATATATATATATATATATATGTATATATATATATATATATATATATATATATATATATATATATATATATATATATATATATATATATATATACAGGGTGATTCAAAAATCGATCACGAAACTTAAGGGGGTGATTCTACTTGACAAAATAAGGGTAGAGCTTCATATAATTTTTTTTCAAAATGTCATTCGTTTTCGAGTTACAAGCCGTCCAAGTTCAAGTTTTTATTTTTTGTTTTTTGAATTACTCGCTTACAGGAAAACCGATTTGACTAATATTTGAAAGATAGGCTAAGTCTTCTGCGCTTCATCATTTTAGTAACAATTCACATTGATTGTTTGCCGCTAGAGGGCACTTTACCTACATTGAAAATTGTTTTTTTGTCATAATTTTTTAGTGTTGACAGCTACAGTAGTTTTTGGCATAATTTCTGAAAGACTGATGCCAGGCCTTTAAAAAAGGTGCTCTTTATTTACATCGCTAAACCCAACGGTTTAGACGTAAATCACCCTTAAAAATTAAGTGGTAAATTTACTTTTCTCATTTCATTACCACCAGCTACCAGGTAAATAGCTATCAAAGTATACTAGAGCTGTCAGTTTAACATCAAATAAATTCGCTTTTTAAACTATTTAATTTATAATCTTAAAATAACTAATAATGGCTAATCAGTAAATATTCATATTATGGATTATTGCGAGTAGTGAACATAACCCGATTCTCTCAATCCCCCCACTCCTCGACCTTGACCTTGACCTTGCTTCACCCCTCTTTGGCCCCGCCCACATGTCCTTGTCATTGACCTTGAAAGTGCACGTGTGCTTTGGCCTTGGCCTTGTGTTCAAGGTTGTGTGTGTGACCTTGACCTTGACCTTGGTGGAGACGACCTTGACTTTGTTGAAGGTCATCTTGGGTGTGTGACCTTGAAGATATGTTACGTGGTTGGGGGTGACCTTGAATGGTTTTATATAGAGTATGGGGCAGTTTCATTCATCAGTTGGCTCTGACTTGTATAGGTAGTACATGTGTTAATATTTGACAAATCATGGCATATGTTTGTGAAAATTGCGGTTCTAAGTTTACTAAGAGTTATAATATGAGACGTCATAAAAGAGAATCGTGTGCGGCGAGATTTAATGAAGTGCCTGGAGGAAAACGGCTCCGAATTGAAGAGTATACATCGACGATTCCGGTAATTAATTGCGCTACATGTAATGTAGATGTTCCAATAAATCATATGTCAGCGCATAAACGAACACAACAACATAAAAATAATTCATGTTTGCCGGTATGTCATGGTGTGCAACTCGTTCAATGTGCCTTCAAAAGAAGAATTGCAACCTATCGGGTTAGCAGTGATATGGAGCATTCCGATTACGTAATGTTCTTTGCAGACATTAAATCCAAGGTGGTGGAACTTGTTAATAATTTATTGCGTGTGCATCATGCTTTAAAAGTTAACATGACAGCTGTTGGCGAGTACATGCTTCCGTCACAAGAAATATTCAGTGAAAAATCCTTCAACACTGCTAATCAAATAATTAGTGTAGAAAGTGATTTGGATGCCGTTTACCATTCTTTCACCGAATCAATAAAAACGCAGGCGACAGAGTTCCAGGAGAAAGATTCAGGTATGGAAAAATCAAAACCCGATATATTAAACTGATTTTTATATATTATTTTTCTTGTTATAGGATGGGCTCTTGTGCGAATTTTATACTTGGAAGTTGGTATCAACAAGTATATGCCTATGGGTGGCTCATCATACATCAAGTTGCCGTGTTCTATTGAAAAGAAAGGAGCTGTCGTCAATGTGATTAACCAGGACGAATTTTGCTTTGCGTGGGCTGTAACATCAGCATTGTTTCCTCCAACAGCAGAGCCTTCACAGAAGACATCCTACCCCCATTTTTCTAGAGTGCTAAATGTAACAGGTATGGATTTTCCAGTAAAATTACGTGACATTAAAAAATTTGAGGAAATGAACAGCATATCAATTAACGTATACGGTCTGGAATCTAAATATGAAAATAATGAAATAATACATGAAGTTATTGGTCCACTGAGGTATGCGTCAAAAAAGTTGGATAGGCATGTAAATTTATTGTTAATTACAAAAGACTGTAGTAGTAAAGATGGCGGTGAACATTTTTGCGATACGACTTGTTCAAAGAGTCATTATTGTTGGATTCGGGATTTATCACGTTTAGTTTCAAGTCAAATTAGTTGTCAACAACATAAAATATATTTCTGTGATGGTTGCCTCATTTATTTTAGTACACCGTCAGCTTTAACTTTACATCAAAGCTACGATTGTAACCACATTTTCACGCAAACACCCTCAGTGGATTTAAAAATCGATAAATTTGGAAAGAGTGTGCCGGAAAATATTTTAAAATTCGAGGGTATAGAAAAGCAAATGCGCGTTCCATTCGTGGTTTATGCAGATTTCGAATCTGTTTTAAAACCCATTGAAACGGTACAACCAAACCCACAAAATTCTTACACTGTAAAAAGTTTTAAACATGAACCATATTCTTTTGCTTATTTAATTAAATGCTCTTTTGACGACTCACTTTCGAAATTTGAGCTATTTCGGGGGAATAATGCAGCTCAAGTCTTTGTGGATCGTATCGAGTGTGATTTAAGGGCTCTATACAACACATATTTAAAAGACATTAAGCCTATGAAACCGTTAACGCCTGAAGAAAAAAGGGAGTTTAATGATGCTAAAATATGTGGTATATGTGAAGGCCCTTTTGAAGAGGGTGAGATTAAAGTACGAGACCACTGTCACATAACTGGTGCAAAAAGATTTGGTGCTGCACATTCCGTTTGTAATTTAAATTATAAATTACCCTCTTTTATCCCTATCATATTTCATAACTTAAGCGGCTACGACAGCCATTTATTTATAAAAGAGTTATGTAAATATGGGGATAAAATTGGTGTTTTGGCTCAAAGTAAGGAAAAGTACATATCATTTACCAAAAGCATTTATGTGCACGATTATTTTGATAGTAAATGTGGAAAAGTCAAGAGGAAATATTTAAAGTTGCGATTTATTGATAGTTTTAAATTTCTGTCAACGTCTTTGGAAAATTTAGGCAGCGGTTTAAACGACGACGATTTTATTGAAACGCGGAAACATTTTTCAAATATCAACCAATTTAATTTGATGCGTCAAAAGGGTGTTTTTCCCTATAGCTTTATTGACTCTATAGAAAAAATGGAAAATACATGTCTTCCAAGTAAAGATGAATTTTATGATAATTTACGGGAAGAACATATTAGCGATGAAAGCTATAGAAGAGCAAAAGAAGTATGGCGCTTGTTTGGGTGTAAAACTTTGGGGGACTATTCGGACGTGTATTTAAAATCAGATGTGTTGCTATTGTGTGATGTTTTTGAGCAATTTCGGAATAATTGCTTAAAATTCGATAAACTTGATCCAGCACATTACTATACCCTTCCAAGTTTATCATTTGATTGTATGCTACGTATGACTAAGGTAGAGTTAGAGCTCTTAACTGATATAGACATGATACATTTTTTTAAGAAAGGTATACGCGGCGGCATAAGCCAGTGTACAGAAAGGAAGCACATCGCTAATAATATTTTTTTACCAGACTATGACCCAACAAAACCTTCTTCATTTATAACATACCTTGATGCTACAAATCTATATGGTCATAGTATGTCACAAGCATTACCATATGGTGGTTTTCGATGGTTAAGCGAGCGCGAAATTCTGGATTTAAATATTATGGCTGTTGGTGATGATAGTTTACATGGCTACGTTTTGGAAGTGGATGTGCATTATCCGACTGAGTTGCATGATGCACATTCTGATCTTCCATTTCTAGTAGAAAATATCATACCGCCAACAGAAAACGCTAAATTACCGAAATTAATTCCCAATTTACAAGATAAAAAAAAATACATTGTACACTATAGAACTTTAAAACAAGCCATCGCCAACGGCTTAGTGGTAATGCAAACCCATCGAGTATTACAGTTTGAGCAATCAAAATGGCTAAAATCGTATATTGATTTTAATACCAATTTACGTAACAAGGCCACCACAAAATTTGCGAAGGACACTTTTAAATTAAAAAATAACGCGATATTTGGTAAAACTATGGAAAATGTGGAAAATCGAAAGGATATAAAATTAGTAACACATTGGGAGAACAGTGTAGGCAGAAATGGAGCTAGAGCACTAATATCCCGCCCCAATTTCAATAGTAGCTCGATATTTACCGAGAACTTTGTTGCTATACATATGAATAAAGTTAAAATATTGTACAATAAACCAATTTATATCGGTTTTTCCATATTAGATATATCAAAGACTGTAATATACGATTTTTATTATAATTTTATTAAATCCAAGTTTGGCGATGATGCTTCGTTACTTTACACCGATACTGACTCGCTTATATTAAAAGTGTATACGGAAAACTTTTATCAAACTATATCAGAAAACCCCGAAAAATTCGATACATCAAATTACCCCGAAATTAATAATTTCAACATAATTAAAAGTAATTCTGTAGTTGGTAGAATGAAAGATGAGTTTCCTGGTGATCCGATAATAAGTTTTTATGGTACCGGCGCGAAGGCTTATTATGTAAAGTCCATTAATAATGAATTAAAAAAAGCCAAAGGTATCAAAAAATGTGTTATCGAGAAAGACCTTCATCAGGAAGACTACCAAAGAATTGTTGAACGGGGTGGTTTGATATTAAGAAAGATGAAGACATTTAGAAGTGAATTACATAACATTTATACCAACATAATAAATAAAGTAGCATTGTCACATAGCGATGATAAACGTTATGTAATTCCCAGTTCAACCAAAACTCTACCTTGGGGGCATGCAGACATAGATTTTTACAAAACAGACCCGGAAGAAAACTTAGCAAATTTAGTCACCGTGTTGGAATCATTTCTAAGTCAGGACAGCACGTAATCTGGAAAATCCATATTTCATTATTTGTATTGTTTTTATTATTTCTATTAAACATACAACATTAATATGTAACGATAGTATTGTAATTTTTTTTTTTTTTTTTTTTTTTTTTTAAATAAAAAACATGTATTCATTGATTGATTGCTTTTTTATTGAACCTTTATTTTAAAATTATAAATATAATGAAGTGTCGACAAATAACAAACTGTAAAAGTTATTGTTGAAAAATTTGTCTAATAGTAAATTAAACGCACAGGTCTACGAGTAAATGTTTAATGTGAAACAGGTTTGCTGACAAGATCCTCCATAGTCTTTTCAATTTTCAACATTCTAGAGTTAAGTTCATCACGCAGTTCGTCTTGCCTAAGTTCATATATTGCAATAACAGTATCATCAATGTATCCTCTAAGTTCTTGACCGGTTTCAATTAATTTCTTGCGTACGTAACCTTCAAGTTGGTTTCTGAATATATCTTTAATAACAATTGTTGAGTCATGTAAAGCTTTCTGCGTATCTTGCACACACTGAGCAAGGTTATTATCAACATAATTTCGTGTGGTCGCATCGTCTCCTTCAAGAGGTTCTGCTAAATAGCACAATCTTTTGCTTCCCATGTCGTAATCTCCATTAGGTGTAAGTTTAAAACCTATTCCTGAAGGACCTCGCATAAAGTTAAAATCCTTAAATTTTCTTTTGCGACCGAACTTATCAATAGTGTTTACTTCTGACATTGTTATGTGAGACTGATTTGAAACCATTAGATTTCACCCTAATATATGGTTCTATTTCATTAATAAACGGACTCTGCAGAAAAATATGGATTGCAAAACGTATTTTAGGTGATGTTTAATAAATACACATACAGATTCATTTTACTATTGTTTTATTGAAAAAAAATTAAAATATAACAAAAGATTGAGTTTACTTTTTATTATTAAAAAAAAATAAAAAAAATAACAAACAAAAAATTAAAAATTAAGAAATAAAATACATGTTAATTTCTTCTGTACAGGTAAGCTTCTTCTATGACCCAATTTCTTCTCTGGATGGCACGTTCATTAATGTCCTTGTTTTTAAAATAACCTTGACAGGACCAAAAAAAAAATCCTTGAAAATTACAACCTCGAAAACGACCCTGACATTGACGGGTACTTTGACCTTGGCCTTGGCCTCGCATCTAACAAGTTTAGTACTATATTTATATGCTTCTTTAAAATAACCTTGACAGGGACAAAAAAAAAATCCATGAAAATTACAGCCCTGAAAACGACCCTGGTATTGCCGGTTACGTCGGCCTTGGCCTTGGCCTTGCATCTGACAAGTTTAAATATTATACTTAATGCATCGAACAAAAGGAATAAAGGCGGTGTAGTGGGGGAAATGGGCATAAAAGCAGACTTGCTGGCTCGAGCTCTTCACAGTTCGTCAGAACAGCAAACAGTACAGTGCTAAGAAAAAGTTAATTGTGTGAGTTGGAATATCGAAAATGTCTAGTGTACGGTCTCTTTTAGATGCTCTTGACGTGAGCTGCGGTTCACAGCAAGGCATGCTCGATAACATGAGTGGTTTAGAGGTGCTAAGTCCGGGGGTGTTCGAGAACTGGAATGGCGTGGAGCATGAAGATGCCGAAGACCGAGCCCTCAACGATGGTCGCGACGAGGAGTTGGTTCAGTCGGCAGCGCAATTCCTGGAATGCTGGACGGAGGAGAAAGAGCCAAAAATTAATGTGATTAGTGATGTGGTTGTGCGAAAAGCATCGCGGCCTAGGGAATCTTCTCCGAAAGCGTCGAAACTGCAAAAGCTCTTGACTATGCGGAAGTCGGAAATCGCCGATAAAAAAACATTTTATTCGGCGATTAAAGGTGTGGGACAAGGGAAGAAGAAAAAGTTTAACTTTAAGCGTCCCTCCACCCCTGTTCCATTACCCGACTTCCTAAAAATAGCACCGCAAGAGCCACTGTCAGTAGAAGTGGAAGTCATAGAAGGCCCCGATGGACCAACACCACCAACGCCACCAACACCGGCCAGCGTCGAGAATGTAATAGTGTCGGAGGTGAAGTCTTCCCCAGCGCCAGCACCACTGTCGCCGATATTGGGGTGCCGGAAACCCATGAAGAAGCGGTTTAAGCGGTGTTTTGAAGGCGATGAAGTTTCCGCTGCTTCGTCGTCGTCGTCGTCGTCATCGTCTTCACCAAATAAAACCGCGTCTTCTTCCGAGCCATCACAACCGGAGTGGGTCGAAGACTTCACCAACTCTCAGAAGACCAAATTGACTGACATTTATGCCATGAAAAAACGGTTAGTGAATGAAGTGAACGAGTGTGCCAGTGACATTATAGAACTTGAAAAACAATTAGAGATAAAAAAGGTGAAATCTGCGCGGTTAAAAAGACAATTAGAGGACTTTAATAAATTATGTAGTAGGTGTTAGGTAGTTGTAGATATTAGCTTTTAATTTATAGTATTAAGTTTGTAAATATATATATATATATATATATATTGTAGTTAATAAAAAAGTGTTTGATCAAATTTTTTATATTTTATAATGAGAATAAAAATGACTTGAAAATTTATTTTTGTGTGTTATTTCATATAGGCCCTGTCCCACATAATATTAGGTAATAAAAAAAAAAAAAAAAAAAAAATTGAATAATCCACTAAAACTACGCAATAGCAATAGTTGTAAATATTTTCTGATAATATTTACAAGTATGCTAAAACATGGTTCGGTTTATGAAGTTAAGGTTCTGTCGCCAGAACTTCTAATACTTTGTATCTCAATATTGTATGTTTTTATGAAAAAAACATAAAATATTGGTTACAAAGTATTATAACCAACTAAAACTACGATCAAATTATTTTGTGGTCCTGAAAAGGACCGTTTGGTTTTAAAACATGCGACTCTTTTATTGAGTTGTGGAGTCGCACGGCCCGTCATCATCATCAGCGGGGGTGGCGGTGCTGTCCTCTGTGTATTCGATGATGAACCGCCAAAGTTCATCCCATCTAGGATCGTTCGGCTCCCACTCCAAACAATTCTCTGTGGTAGAATCTACCACAGGGCATTGGATGGGTTGTTGTTGTTGTTGTTGTTGTTGTTGTTGAGTCCCTGACATGTTGAACTAAAATGATTGTAATAAGTATTGATGGTCGTATATATAGAGACAAATTAATGGTGGGGGGTGAAAACAAATGTCATATTACGTATTGAGACCAAAAGTTGTTTGTGGTCTCAAATACGAACGAACGATTTAGCTGGGTTCCACCAGCACTTAAAGTTTTAATACTTTGTATCTAATATTGTATATTCTATACATACAATATTAGTAACAAAGTACTAATATGTACTAAAACTACGATCAAAGTATTTTGTGGTCCTGAAAAGGACCGTTGTTGTGTGCCCTTAAAAAGGGCCAGGGAGAGTGTGGGGCTTATGGTGCCCCATCCTCGCTGGTCGACCACCAGCTTGACGAATCGCAGGGGCCTTGTGGGTCGTCGGGTGTTGGTGATGCTGGAATTTCCAGCACCGCATCTTCCGTCGAGTCCGGCTCTGGCTGCGGCGACGGAGTTTCGAGTCTTTGTAAGACCCAATCACCCGCGTCGTCTAATTCCACTAGACCCGGATCATGGTCATATACTAGCGGAATCGGCTCATCCAAGTCGTCCCAACGTAGGACGTCAATTTCAAAATCCACCTCGTCGTCGTCGTCGAAGACTTGCAGGTCTCCAACGTTGTCGGCTACGGTGTCATCACTAAAGATGGATGAGCCTCGGCTGGCGGGTCTTTCTTCCTCCATGTTTATCGTATGAGGGTTGATGAATATATGACTGTGTAACTGACCCAGTCTCATATATATAGAACTACCCCCACCCCACCAACGGATTCTAAATGTTATGTATTGGTGAGAGCTTATAGAATTATTGATTTTTTTCAAAAACTTTAAATAAGGAATTAGATTTGTTTAGACAATAAGACTTATTCTTAATATTTTGTGAAGAATACATTACAAAAAAAAAATAATAGAAACCTTGTTTGAACTGTTAACATTTTCATAGGTTCTCAAGCATATAACTTGGCACTTAAGCTACGAGACAAATCGTCGTTAAACGAATATCTCGCCCCATAAGTGACGATTACTAAACTACGATCAAAATATAATGTGGTCCTGAAAAGGACCGTTTTTGTGGCCCTAAAAGGGCCTGGGGACTTAGAAAAAAAAAAAAAAAAAAAAAAAAAAAAAAAAACCTCCCCCTACAACTTCCACATACTCCCGTTCGGCGGCCCTAGCCTCATAACTCGAGAATTTCAATTTTTTCGTCTAAATTTTTTGTCATTTTTAAGATTTTCCAAATTTTTTTTTCACCATTGTATTCTACTCAAAATTCTAGGTAATTAAAGTGCTTTTATTTTTTCTCTATCTTGAACGGTTCCCGAGCTACAGCGCTTTAAAGAATTCAAATTACTAACTTTCTATAACCCTTTTTTTCAAATTTCATTTTTTCGAATTTTCAAAAATACTACAATATGTAGAAAAAAGTTCTCTCTTTAATTTCCCAATACCGTTTTTCTCTAAATCTTCAACTTTAGCGCGTATTCAGCATTTTCAAAAAAAAAAAAAATTATAATTTTTTTTACACCATCGCATTCTCCTCAAAATTTTGGGCTATCAAAGTGCTTTTATTTTTTTTCTATCTTGAACGGTTCCCGAGCTACAGCGCTTTAAAAAATCCAAATTACTAACTTACTATAACCCTTTTCTTAAAATTTCATCTTTCCGAATTTTGAAAAGTACTACCATATGTAGAAAAAAATTCTCTTTCTAATTTCCTAATATCATTTTGCTCCAAAACTTCAACTTTGGCGCGCATTCACCATTTTTCAATTTTTTTTTGAAAAAATTTTTTTTTACGTTTTTACTATCGAGAAAAATGCTTGCTTATAGTACTCGATTTCCTCTATAATTTTTTCTTATAACTTTTTTCCCTATTCCTAACCGTCACTTTCCTACAAATTTTCTAAATCGTTGTTTTCATATTTTGCCTTAAAAATTTTTTCTTGTGTTATTTAAGCTCTTTTTTCCACTTAATAAACCACCATTTTCTAAATTCCCGTACTCTTTTCTTAAAGAGCGGGCTTTTCCGCCAGCTTTTTTTTTTTTGGTTGGGTTTCAAATAAATATAAAACTACTACTTCACTCATTACAAATTTATTGATTCAAGAACATTATTTTGTGTTACATATAATAGATACATTAAAATATAGATTTATTGGTCACCGAACCGTTTAATACATTATAACTAAAAAATGAGTCGTGAATAACTAATGCGTACACTTTAGTGTCTTTGGGGAATTTATTCTTTCTCGTTTGGAACTCCAATTTTACATCCACTGTCGATGAGTTAATCGCCTCTGGTTGATGACTGCAATTGATAATAAAAACGGGGTTTTTCATATATTCCGCGAACGTTATCATCGGATCGTTTATCTCGCGCCCGTAGTAGCTGCTTTGGAAGTTTTCGTAATTGTAATAGGCTGCTGCGTACAGTTTCTTGGCGAAATCTAAATTCCATCTTTCGTATGGATAAACGGTTGAATTCAGATACAGTCTAATGTCGCATACGTCGGCGTGGGTAAACTGGGTTGCGTTTTTTTCTTTCTTGTCGCAATTATTGCTGTCTTGAAACCCGACGATTATATAGCGCGGTCTTTCCAGACTTGTACTCGTTCTCAAGGCCCACACGTCGGAAGATGTTTGCCTTAAAGCTGGTAATTCGTACAGATCCCATTTACGATATGCCATTTGAATACTGGCATTGTTTCCTCCTTTATTAATGCGAGACAGTATTTTCAATTTTTGCTTGTCGTCTGGAATGATGTGACGAATTTTCCATTCGATTTTGTCGATACTAATTTCTGCCTCTACTTCGCCGACGTAACAATTGGTAAAAGTGCGAGCTATAATCATAATAAGCTCTTGTTTTACGTTGAAAACACCTTTTGCGTAATCTTCGGCGAATCCCATAAGATATTTTAAGGGTAATTTCCCGGAGAATACGTTACTTGCCGTGTCTACGATATCTTGGTTTGCTTCGTCGAGACCCCATCCGCACGTCATGAGAGATCTTTGTTGCAAACTTCCGAATGAAACCATGGTTTTTAATGTCGTCGTAACTCCAGGTTTACGAACCACGGCGACCTGTTCACCTCCCATCTCGTAGCGAATTTCATCGAACAAAAATGCGAGGGCATTATTTGATAAAAAACATCTTTTCGTTGCGTCTATGGGTTTAAATTTTCCTTCGATATATATGTAACTTTCGGCGATATCCAGTATAATATCTTGAAAATTAATGGGGATACGGACTTCATCCGAATTGTTGAATGATGGAGATCCGTATGGTTTATACGTATGCTCTTCTAGACTAATAATGGAATTGTCCAAGATGGGCTCGGAGAAAACCTCTATTTTATCGCTGGTGGTGGAAATCATTTTCGCACTTTAAGACCGATTGATTTTAAAAATTTATAGTCTTCGGCAGATAACTGTTGAGATGTTTGTGATCTAACGTCTGGACGACGACTAACCTTGACGTTAACTCTTCTTTTACTTTTATTATGTTTCGGCGGTTCCCCCATCTTAGTCGACAGCACACACAATTGACGATTGAAGCAAAAACCCATTTCTATGAAAGTTTCTTCAGTTCCAATTTCACGATTATTTTCTCGCCTTGAAAATTGATTAGATCACCGCTATCGTCCAAGATGCGAAGAGTAATGTTGTCGATAAACTGACGTCCTGCCGGCATTAACGGCATATAAATATTATTTTGTGGTTCTTTACTGATTTTGTAACCGGGCTCCACGTCGATATCGAATTCGAACAAGGTATGACCTTCCACCGAATTCATATATGCTCCGGAAATTATATTACAATCTACGCGTATGATGCGTACTTTCATTATTTCCACCATCTCGGTTGATTCGTGCTTTTTGTCTCTTTTTAACACTGTATGATTAAATCCTAACATTTTACCGATACTCGTCTCTCCCCGGAAATCTATAGTATATTGGGATTTCAGTTCACATTTCAACGTATTATTATTAGCAACCAAGTAAAAGATTCCATCGTTCTTTTCTTCATTTGAAATCCTCAAAGCCTCCAACATAGCTTTACCTATCTCATCTATTTCATAGGCCCCAGGTGGAATCTGCAATTGTATCGGCTCGGTGGTGTAACCCTCCTTCATGTAGGCAAACTTATTGTTGCTTTCGTCCACATTAAAAATTGAATTGTATGTGTAAAATCCCAGCAATGCCAGACCATATTTGTTTTCTCTATTTAATTCGACTGGTGGATAAAAATCGGCGCTTAAGACGCTCGAGTGTCCTGTTAGTGTGAACGTATAAGACATGACTAACCATTAAAACATCACACATCTCGGTTTTATTCTTAGCGGCAACATTTAAAAAGATTCATCGTCACACCTTTTCTCACTGCATTAGATAGTGATGTTTTTATGCTATTTTCTGCTTTTATGCGCACATCGCTGATTTTGCAATAACAACAAAATATTTTTCTAGCCGTAAGATCCTCATCAGTCATAACCTCGTTTAAATTGCTGCTGCTGCTGCTGAAATAATGTTTGCAACCGCACTGATATTTTAATATATCGATATCGCTTTTAAGGTGCTCCGGCAACTTTTCCCAAACGAATGGAATTTCATTTGGGGCTAATGCAATCATTACTTCCTTGGGCATGTTTTCTAACTGTTTCACGGTCATTTTCCTTAATCCACCAGCTAGATGAAATGCTTTCAGTGATTGCAACATTTTAGTATAGTTATTGCGATCCATTTGCGGTGTTAATGGTGACGATGATGATGATGACATCTTTTACGCTGATGATTCGACAAGAAACTTTAAGCACAAATGTCCACACCAGACTGTTCCAAAATCCTGCTGACGATCGTATGTATAGTAAATAATTTTTGATGGTTCCGATCCCGTTTGTAGATATCGTACCAATTCGATCGGTGGGGGTAAATCGCCGAAGCTGTCATAATATGTTACTTTAGAATTATTTTTTCTATAAGCTACCCAATGAGTCCCTGCACCACGCGTACTATCCAAATTCACTATTGCTGCTTCGTAACGTCGAGGACCTTGTCTAGGTAATAAATCCCTCATATAAACGCCTCGAAAGTGTCCTATTCTTTTCTTTTTGGCATATTTTTCTATATCGATGTTAGATAGTGGTCTTCGAGGTAGGGATTCAATTAGTTTTTTGATCTACGATTTAAAAATAATCCCATACCTTTACGATATGGCTTTAGAAACAAACCATTTCCTTTCGATTTTAAATACAGGCCGGCACCGGTTTTATCTTCGCTGCTTTTTTTTACTGCTTTTATGGCGCGCACAATTCCCGCTGCCCCACCGGCTAATGAACCCAAAGCTGATAACCCGGCAAAAATTGGTATTAATGGTAATATTCCACCAGTTTTAGGAATCGGTATTATTCTCGGTGTACGAACCTTCCTTTTGCCACCTGCCGCTTTTACCGATCTACGTGCTGCCGACAGAGCTATTTTAGATGCATTCATGACATTTTTTTCCAACACATTTTTACTTCCGGCTTTTAATAATTCCCTTCGAACTGCTTGTCGAATAGCTGTTCCGAAACTGGCTTTCCGAACATGTCGATTTTTATTAACACCTTTCCTTTTTGTATGACGCGTGCCTTTACTAGATGTTTTTTTTGTTGATAATGATGATGATGGTACACCCATACCAAAACGTTGTTTTCCTTTCATAATGTTTGTAACTAACCAAGCTGCTGTTTTTTCACCTAAACTGGAATCTTTCGATTTTACTCTATTCCAAGCACTTTGTTCGAGCTCGTAATCCGCTCGATGTCTCGCACTTATGTTGTCTTTATTATGTAAATAGGCTAAATCGTGTTTTTTGCATGCGGCATCCAAAGGATTAATGCCTGGAGCACCTCTTGTTACACGTTTTATTACTTTTGTTCCGGGTCCGCAATATTGATAACCAGGAATGTGTACCTCGAATGGTAATTTATTTATTAACGAATTCACAATACCGTATCCAGTTTTGTTGGAAACGTGAGACCGTCCACTTCGTTTGACGCTCGGCATCTGAATGACAGTTTTTGTGAAAAATTGCCTATAAAATATCAAATTTTCCTAAGATGCGCGTTATCGATCTTAAACAAAAACTTCCTATTGACAATCTCGATGAAAAAGTCGGACTTGGATTTGAAAAGAAGATAATGAAGAGACACGGTCCTCTACTTCCTTCCTCTATTCGCGGCCTGTTAATTGGTCCATCCAATTGTGGAAAAACTAATGTCATGATTTCGCTGCTTACACACCCCCTTGGGCTACGTTTCGAAAATGTCTATATTTACTCGAAATCTCTGTATCAACCGAAATATGAGTATTTAAGGAAAATTTTAGCGCCCATCAAAGGTTTAGGCTACTATGCCTTTAGTGATTCCAGTAATATTGTGGTACCGTCCGATGCAAAACCAAACTCTATATTTATCTTTGATGATGTTATATGTGAAAAACAAGATGTTATAAGATCGTACTTTAGCATGGGACGTCATAAAAATATCGACTCCTTTTACCTAGCGCAAACATATTCGCGAGTGCCTAAACAGCTTGTGCGAGACAACGCCAATTTTATTATTATGTTTAAACAAGATGAGTTGAATATGAAACACATATTTTCCGACCACGTTTCACCGGATCTAACTTTTACTCAATTTCAAGAAATGTGCTCAAATGTTGGGATAATAAGTATGGATTTTTAGTAATTGATAAAGACAGTGATGTGAAATCGGGAAGATACCGCAAAGGATTTGATAGCTATATATTACTGTAATAATAAGGGAAAATGCTCATTTGATTGTTGAAACGTCCTTTGTTAACATCATGAATAACGCGATCGGACTTAAAACGTAAACTAGTGGAAGCTACCAATGCCGTCAGAAAAAAATTTAAACAAATTAAAGCGGCTAAAGAGTTTAATGTTGTGGAATTGGAAAAGTTTTACGAACCCATTTCTAAGCCGTTGACAACTATATCTGATGTGGTTAAGCAACGTCAGCAGCAGCAGCAGCAGCAGCAACAACAACAGCAACAACATTATCCAGCTACAAAGTCACATAGTCTCAGTACATCAGTGCAGTCGACTCAAATATCAGGTTTTCCCCAACCTACACATTCCTTTCAAACCTCCACACCTATTCAGCAGCAGCAGCAGCAGCATCGCATTTCAAAAGAAGATATTAGCCAATCGGTGTTTGATACACCCTCAACTTCAACTAATACATCTCTCGCATCCGCTGACACCACAACTTCCGATACTTTAAACGCACACCTGAAAGGATTACGTTCGAAACCATCTCTATACGATACTGTATATGGTGTACGTTTTGGTTCAAAAACAGATAACAAAAATTTTATTGGTAATTTAGAGGTGCGTTTTCGAAATGGAAATATTGTCTTATACAAAAAAGGGAAAAATATTGCAGAATATGGTGGATCACCGGCACTTTATGATTTGTTATTTCTTAAAACACCCCAAGTGTAGGCAAGGAGCAACAACAATTAAGTGATAATGTACTTTCAACGTACAAGGAAATTTTGGAATCAACGAGTGCTGTCTACAACAATTTTAAAAAAAGTGATGGTTTACGGGAGACCAGATGGAACAAATATTTACGAATTATTAAACCTCTGATAATGGGCACAAAATTAGGTGGTACTATTACAAGAAAAAATCTCTCGGGAAAAACTACAGTTACCCACAAAAAAGAAATTATCTTCGAAAAAATTTCAATATGTCTACTGGAACAAAGCTAAAGAGTTGGTGGATCGTTTACGTTTGTTGTGGAGTTCCAAAATGGCCGGTCACACTGGACACGAAAATGAAATTATGTCAATCATAGAGGAATTACGAGAAGAAGATATAATATATTAAGCTCAATATTTAATGATATTATTCAGTTCTTCCTTCGATCTGAAACCTTTAGTATTACTAATAATATGGAGCCCAGTCTAGAAAAAATCAAGATTGTTAATGAACTACATAGAACGGCTAGAAAAAATTTTGTAAGACGGCGCACGATAATAAAAGGATACGGAGATTTGTGGCAATTGATTTGGCTGAAATGCAACAGTATGCTGATGAAAACGATGGTTATCGTTATATTTTGGTCTGTATAAATTGTTACTCGAAATTTGTCTATACCAAAGCCATAAAAAACAAGACTGGTATAGAAGTTACTAATGCGATGAAAAGCATCATTGAAGAGGCATCATATACACCAACAAATCTGCAAAGTGATCAAGGAAAGGAGTTCTATAATACAAACTTTCAAGCCCTGATGAAAAAATATAATATAAATCATTATTCCACTTACAGCACAAAGAAAGCTGCAATTGTTGAGCGAGTCATAAGGACTTTAAAAAATAATTTATATAAACAATTCTCGACAAGAGGATCTTACAAATGGATACATATATTATCGGCAGTAACAAAAACCTATAACCATTCGAAACATCGCACCATTGGAATGAAGCCTGCAGACGTGCAAGAAAAAACACATATTAAAGCATATGATTATTTAAAAATTGTACCTAAAAAATTTAAGTTTTCCATGGGTGACATTGTGCGTATTAGCAAGTACAAAAGCTTATTCGAGAAAGGATATACGCCCTCTTGGTCAACCGAATTGTTTAAAGTTGTAAAAGTTAACGTTACAAATCCACCTACTTACTTGTTGGAATCGTTAGAAGGTCAGCCTATAAGAGGGTGTTTTTACGAATCAGAACTACAAAAAACAAGCAGTCCTGACGTTTATCTAGTAGAAAAGGTCCCATAGACAACGCAAGAAAAATCACATCGAACAATTATTTGTCAAATGGCTAGGATTTCCCAACCACTTCAACTCTTGGATAGATAAAGCTAATATTGTTTAAATAACATATTGTATGACTATATTTTTTATTTAAAATGTAAAATAAATAAACAATATATTGTAAAATAAAGTTTTTTATTTCAATCTTCATTATTAAAAACAATGACAATAAAACATCATACACATAAATAACATTTCAATATTCTTGGAGGAAGGTCCAATTCACCGACGACTACGACGTTATCTTCAAGGCTATGCCACTCGGAGTGCGTTCTCCTATTCTTTAACCTGCTTTTTTAGATTTTTTTTGAAGTCGAGTCGTACGACAGTGCGCTTAATGAGTCATTTAAAGGCTGATGATAGAGTATTTTCTGCATAACTTCAATTTTTGTTTTAAGCTCACTATTATTTTTGTATATCATGGGGAGGACATCCTTGTTAAATATGTCACATATTACAACTGCAAAATTGTAAAACTTTCTATTAACAAAGTGTTTTGTCACAGCATCGTCATCATCTTTAGGTTCGCCTAAGTTGGTTATGATTTTTCCACCCATATCATACTGCCCATCCGCTGTAAGTTTAAAACCAATCCCTTGTGGCCCAGATAATATATGATATTTTTCATTATATTTCTGACGACCAAATTTATCAATTGTGTTGTTTCCTCGACTCATTTTCAATCTTTACTAAACTATTTTATTTTTATTTGCCCTACTTATATTAAATATTTCAGCTGAGAAAAAGAAACACTGACTATGATCTACTGGGTTGGTATGTTTATAAAAGAAATAAAATAAAACTGTGATTGTAATAGATATTTATTTACAGTTATTTAATTGCACAAATACAAAAATTATAAAAAATTAATTTTCCATGTCTTCGTTTTCGTTGCTCAAAATTCTATCCCATCCGACACTATTTCGATCGTCAACGTCTTGGGCTGTTGCTGTTGCAGAAACCAATTCATATTTTGCAGCAAGCTCACCTGGTAAATGTGGAATATTGACGAGGTATTCTTTTAATTCTTCTTCAACCATTTCAGCACAAAATGTATCCATGTCTATGGAACCATATAAAAATTTGTCGCACAAGTGTGCCCCAGCCATAAAATTGATTGTATCCCTGATCTCGTTCTTATATTGATCTTTGGTTACATCAATATGCGACCAATCATTTACGCTATCTAACATATCGTGAGCCCTATTTCTTAATTCTCTCCCCAACCAAAATATGTATCTATCTACACATTCGTTGGCGGTCGTCGTCGTCGTCGTCGCATCAGCAGACATCTTTAACAGAAATAATGAACACGCGTAAGTATTCTGACATGTGCAACTATATTTTAAATTTATTACATCCTTTTTTTCAAACAATTTACATACAATTTACTCCAATGAGCCAAAACGTAATAATGTTCGAGTATTGTTTCCAAAACTCTAGTGCCCTGTCCCAAATAAGTTAGAGTGTATTTATCTTTAGTTTTACTCATAATATCTACAATATCGTCAGGTAGTGTTTCGGCCACACGTTTTGGTAAAAAAGTCTCAATGTGCTATTATCACCGTCATCGTGTAAAGCCACTAAAAGAGTTTTACCAAATCGTGTAGTCATTGAAACCATCTTTACAATTTTATACACTTTGCCTACAATCATTTCGGTAACCTTTTTTTTCTCTAAAACCTCGAAATCTTTGCTAAACATTTCATTAATTTCATCTAGAGTTTCTTTTGCAATACTCATTATTGAAAAAATGGTATATAAATCCAAAAATTACCGTGAATATAAAAGCACTTTCAGAACACTACACGAACACAATATTTGATGTTTATGCCACTGATATCTGCGACTGTTTGAAGTCACTTCTTCTCCCACGAACCTTTATAGCGAGGTTTCAAGGTCGAATTGTAACAATGGTGGGGGTAGCTTAACGATAGAAATAGTGGGAGGAGTATTCAAGGTCAAATGACGTCACACATTTAAATTGGTATAAGGATAACTTCAAGGACAAAATATAATGAAACAAATAACTACATTTTATGTACTTTATTCATTGATTTTTTTCTGCCATTCTTCTATGCGTTTAACATTATCACCTAAACCTAATTTCCTTAATTTGTTCAATAATAAGTGTTTGTTTTTATTTCTAAGAAAATTCTTACAAACTATACTAGCTAAAAGACACACTTCGGCATGGTCCATATACTTAAAAAATACACTAAAGTCCTGAGCCTCCGAATCTTGCATTTCATATGCGTAAAATTCGAACCGGCTGCAGAAATTAGAAATTCCTCGTACATTTCTCGCACTAAACTTTCCATATTAACTACTACTACGTTAAACTTAAGTCCTACACTCTAATTTCATCTAACACAACCGGATCTGCAATGAACCTAATCAGTTTTTCCAAACAGTCACTAAACCCCAACTTTTTTATCTCACGAACAAAGTCTTGTAAATTTATTGTTTTGCTGCAATATTTACGACATGCATTCGCAGCCTTTTCATATTCATAAGCCAAATCACAATAGCGCGACACCCATTCTGCTCGACTTTTCATTGCATCATTGAAATAATTATTAGCCGTTTCAGTGAACTCATCGCCCAATTTTTTTACTGTCTCTTGCAAAGCACTATTCATATTATTCACTCATTTTTACATTCACGACACTTTTTTATTGCTGGTGGTGGCCCATCTATATGATGACGATATATTTGTTCATAGTGAATGTAACAGGGTAAGCTTAACTGTAGTTCCTTGTTACACCGATATGACGCTGGCAGCTTATCCCAAATTTGCCGTAAACTCAGCGTATCAACGCAAGTTTTTAAATATTCGAGAGGAAAAAATGCTAGATCCTTCTCTTCAAAGTCACACAAACTTTTTAAATTACTCTGATATAAACAAATTACTCTGCCGACTTGCTCTATAATTTTTTCTTTAGATAGTTCCGTATCTGACATTTCACACTGAATGAATGCAAGTAGACTCACACAATTTATAGAACAATTTGCAAGGTCAAAATCATTTCAAGATCATCCCACACTATTACAATGCACAAATAACTACTTCAAGGTCACACACCCAAGATGACCTTCAACAAAGTCAAGGTCGTCTCGACCAAGGTCAAGGTCAAGGTCACACACACAACCTTGAACACAAGGCCAAGGCCAAAGCACACGTGCACTTTCAAGGTCAATGACAAGGACATGTGGGCGGGGCCAAAGAGGGGTGAAGCAAGGTCAAGGTCAAGGTCGAGGAGTGGGGGGATTGAGAGAATCGGGTTATGTTCACTACTATTGCGATATACATTTAATTGATAAAAATTAATGAAACAGTACTAAACAAACTAAAAAAGATTCTCAAAATGTCCCCATTTTCTTCAATACATTTCCTAACACTCTTCAAAAATGTCGCCTAACTCGATGAAAAATTTCTGGTGTTTCTTTAATAATTTGGCACTTTTCGATTATCCTGAAGCGAAGATCCTCGACGTTGATTACTGGAATATCGTACACCAATTGTTTCAAATGACCCCAAAAGAAAAAATCCATAGGATTAAGGTCTGTGACCTCGCTGCCCATGCCAATGGTCCACTTCGTCCTATCCATCGCTCAGGATACGTTGCATTCAAATACTGTCGGACACGTATACTAAAGTGGGGCGGAGCTCCGTCTTGGAGGATCCACATGTTGGCCCTTACTTCCAATGGCACATCTTCCAGATACAATGGGAGACGATTTTGGATAAAATCTAAGTATACGTCACCAGTTAATGGGCCATCAAAGAAATGAGGACCAATAAGGTAATCTCCTATTATCCCTGCCCAAACATTTAGTGAAAATCTACGCTGATGTTTCGTTTCTACCACATTGTTTGGGTTCTCGTAAGCATATGTGTGGATGTTGTGTAGATTTGTTATGCCATCACGAGTGAAACCAGCTTCGTCAGTGAATAATATGACGCCAATTAATCGATTATCGTGTTCATACTTAGCTAGGATCTGATTGCACATTTCCAACCGTCTCGGCCGATCATCGTCATAAAGAGCCTGCACCTTTTTGAATGAAACGGGTAGAGTTGTTCTTCTCTTAGTATCCTCCATGAACTAGCCTGACAGAGCCGCACTTCATTCCCAATTTTTCTAGTACTAATACCTGGATTATCTTCAATAATTTCAAGCACTCTTTCTTCTTGTTGCACGTTTCTAGCAGTTCTAGGTCTTCCCCTATTTCCATTATAACTTTTAAAGGAACCACATTCCGCAAGCCTCCTGTGCACACTGGAAAATGTTTGAGCATGAGGGATATTTCTTTCCGGATATCTCTCCATATAATATCTTCTTGCCAACTCTGCATTACCATTTGCTTTTCCACAACAAAAATGGATATCACAATATTCGATATTTGAATATTGGTGATTAGCCATTATTAGTTATTTTAAGATTATAAATTAAATAGTTTAAAAAGCGAATTTATTTGATGTTAAACTGACAGCTCTAGTATACTTTGATAGCTATTTACCTGGTAGCTGGTGGTAATGAAATGAGAAAAGTAAATTTACCACTTAATTTTTAAGGGTGATTTACGTCTAAACCGTTGGGTTTAGCGATGTAAATAAAGAGCACCTTTTTTAAAGGCCTGGCATCAGTCTTTCAGAAATTATGCCAAAAACTACTGTAGCTGTCAACACTAAAAAATTATGACAAAAAACAATTTTCAATGTAGGTAAAGTGCCCTCTAGCGGCAAACAATCAATGTGAATTGTTACTAAAATGATGAAGCGCAGAAGACTTAGCCTATCTTTCAAATATTAGTCAAATCGGTTTTCCTGTAAGCGAGTAATTCAAAAAACAAAAAATAAAAACTTGAACTTGGACGGCTTGTAACTCGAAAACGAATGACATTTTGAAAAAAAATTATATGAAGCTCTACCCTTATTTTGTCAAGTAGAATCACCCCCTTAAGTTTCGTGATCGATTTTTGAATCACCCTGTATATATATATATATATATATATATATATATATATATATATATATATATATATATATATGGAATGAGCGTACTGCACACAGAAGACCAGCCTTATACCCAAAGAACTATAGAAATAATTATATTCCACTGCTAAAATAAGTAATATTTCGGCTGAATATTGATTTCTGGTAATAGATTTTGGAACAGAATTCATAGAAATTCCTTGATTACACTTTATCGAGAGATGTTGGCATATTTTACTGATCTTAGATGCAATTTATGCAGAAACCGCTAGCCTTATCAATAAAGTGTAAACGAGACCGCCCCCCCCCCCCGTGTCGAAGCGATCGGTTCGTCACAATCTATTTGTTTGACCCTAAAAGAGGTATTTCGTCCTAGCTACTGACGGTGGACTCATCAGTGGGTCCGTCGGAGCTTTCCCCAGACACCTTTTACACTTTCTACATCTACACACTCGTATTTCAACCTTTTTGCGTCGGAACCCATAAGCCCCATTCTGAGTGTGCCGCCATCTGCGACAAAAGATAATATATTTCTTTTCACACAAAAATGTCGGGAGGATTTCCTAGTATAGTTATCATTGAAATAATTTCGATTTATAGCGGTTAATGGAAGTTATTAGCTATACGAGATGTGGCTATAAAACAATGACACTATTGCTGTAAAACATCGAATCAGATTGCCGACTTTTTCAATATTTTCATCCGTTTTTAACATGGGAGAACAACCTGTTCGTGAATTATTTTCAACGTCTTCTCGGCTATCTGAAAAACAGCCAAAAACTGACGTACTTGATAAACATTCATTGACGTATACGTCTTTTAAAAAAAGATATTTGCCTGTAGGGTTTTTCCAAATTTCATGTGAAATTTCATGATAATTCGTTGCTTTACTATTATCAGGCCACGATCAGACTGATTTGTCTACAGACACTAGAGGCGACGCATTTGAAAGAAAAGAGTATCAGTCTCGTTATTTTATAGCCATAGCTCGTATTCATCACCCAAGGATTTTTCCAGAACGTAGAATCCTTCAAAACTTCTTAGTTAAAAATCATTTCCAATTGTTACCTTTTGGGGTTAACAGTTCGACAAAGGACAAAAATTTTATAAAGTTTTGACTTTATTGTACATAGCCTCATATATTTTGGAACACTCTGTATACACATATATCGTACACCTAGCTTTTCTCACGTTTAATTACAAAGAGGCGTATAGAGCTTGCTTCCTCTGTTCAAACTACTTTAACATAAGGCACATAAATTTCCGTAACAAATAAAATTTTCGGAAATGGGAACTAAAGTATTGTTGGTCACTTTACTGTTATGTCCACACTAACGGTCAAACAGTAGTTAGACGAAACTCGAGAAAGAAGTGCAATAATCATTACTTCACAGCATGAAATAGTTTCAATAAGGGTGTTGACAATAATTGATTCTAACTTCCGATTTAAAATCGGAGTCAAAACATCACGACGGGTGGTCCGTACCTTTTCTAGTTTGCCTGAGGACTTTTATAACTTTTGAATGGGATTCTAAATACTGTTTTGTGAATTTGTAAGCGTCCATTGAAAAGTTCCGCATCTTTACGTAACTTTAAGTTTTTAATATGAAAAGAAGTTCTGGCGTGAAAAGCAGAATGTCTTGAACGGAAAATGTATAGTAAGATTAATAGATTGTTTGCCTTTTTAATGATAAACGTTGTGTTAACAGAGGTTTAGTTCGGAAAT
The DNA here is from genome assembly GCA_034092305.1 of Diaprepes abbreviatus. Lineage (NCBI taxonomy): Eukaryota > Metazoa > Arthropoda > Insecta > Coleoptera > Curculionidae > Diaprepes > Diaprepes abbreviatus. The sequence goes on along the minus strand of JASJET010000288.1, from coordinate 877,871 downwards.
AAAATCATAAAAATAAATAGGAAATCAGAGATTTAATATTGTTATTTACTATCTATATAGTGCTAAAAAAGTCTCCCGACCGCGTCTATTTATATGTACGGGCCAATCTGGAAAACTATGGAATGAATTTTGATCCTGTTGTCACTACTAGTTACGTTACTTCCGTGGAAAATTCTGGTATAGAACTTATCAACATATTATATAAAGTGGTTAAAAAATTTTAATGTCTGAGACAAAATAGAAGTTCGGTAATTTTCCTTTCTCATAATCTCTCACATTTCAGAGAAAATAAGATGAATTGCCAGCAGCTTCAACATAAAAATATCCTGCAAGTCAGGAAACACACTCAGAGCTCATTTAACAAAAACAAAAGTTAAAAAAAAAGTATGAGTGTGGTGACGCATACATTAGAGACACTTAGTGTCCTCCAGAGGTTAGAATTAAGGAACATATAACTCATACACAATAATTTTAGAAAATGAATTTGCTTCCACAAGACAACAAGGTTCAATTAGAGCAGAAGTAACAAATGTTATTACCAAAGATTCACAGATAGGATGCCTCATAAAATTACAAACTTGTCTTCCCGGATTATCATTATACACAAACATTTCAAACGACTTTTTAAAAATTATATTACCTGGAAAATGGAAAGAGCTAAAAACTACAAAACTTCGACCAAGAATAGTTTTATTGAAGCTGTAAGTTCGACATTGTGCATAAATTGCTTTCAATACATTTTACAAAAAAATTGAATATTCACGGAATATTTGGAAAATATCTGGATTTAGACTTAATCTTCTTTAAACGTTTTGTGAACGATTGTTTAATGGCAATTCTTAATAATAAAATAAATTTATTGGTACAACAATTTAATAATTTCCATAACAAACTTAAATTTATATAAGAATATGAGGTAAACAGGAAAATAAACTTTCGAGATATGACTCTAGTAAGCAAAAATGATAAAATTCCAGCGCAGTAGTATACCGAGCCAATCTGGTCGGAAAGATAGCTTAACAACTTTTCACATTATTCAAAAAAAAACAAAGAATAAGGGTAACAACTAGTTTGATTCAGAGAACTATCTTATTAAGGTTTCCTACCTTTAGACCATTGACTCTATAAAAAGTTAAGGGAATCCTTATACAAAAAAAAATTAATAATAAAGGTATCGAAGAAATTGTCAAAAAGCAACATATACACAGAATAAAAATCTAAGAACCAAAAACAAAGATAATTCACAACAGGGAACAGAAAAACGATACATAGCATTGCCTTATATAAGAGAAATATACATTTAAAAAAACACAATAATGTGCATTCCACAAGAGTTGCAACCAGCTAAACCCAATTTTTACTAAATTAAAAAGTACAACACCAATTATGAAAATCTCTAATATATTCAGTACCGCGCCCTAAAAATATATAAGAATTACATGCCAATTATTAAAAAAAACGGCTAAATGGACATATATATATATATATATATATATATATATATATATATATATATATATATATATATATATATATATATATATATATATATGTATATGTTTGTTTGAAGTGTGTCACGGATGGATAAATGCGCTTTATTGTTTATCCGGGAGTTCATCCGTTCGTTATTGTTTCCTGTTGAAGGATCTTGCAGAGGTTTCGCCAAGGTCGCACTTGTCATTTTCAATGCTTACTGATCGAAGTTTGGAAAGTGAACTGAGGTTCCTTAGATTGCGCAGGCTTTTTTTACTTTTCGTGATCGTTCGTGATTGTAGGTTGTACCGAAGATTGTTCGGTGGTGACTCCTCTTTCGTGCCGCGTGTGCTTGGTGACGTTGCCGGTTGTACTTGTTTTACCGATGTTGATGTGGTGTTTTCTGTTCGTTTGATGATGGATTTCCATGTGACTGGCAAATTTAGTGCGTCGTTTCTTTTGTGTAGTTCGCCACTTTTTTCGATTTCTATTGCTTCGCGAACCAGTCTTGTTCTGAGGTTACTAACATTGGCTATTGCTTTGCATGACTCAAAATCAACTTTATGTCCTGTTTGGATGTGGTGTTGAAATAGTGGGGTCACAGATAGAATAGGACGGATTCTAAGAAGAAACAATATCCAAACAGCTTACAAACCTCATCAAACCATAAGATCGACACTTAAAAACCCCAAGGACAAAATTAAGTTAGAGAATCCAGGGGTCTACAGTATATCCTGCGGGTCCTGCCACAAATCATATATAGGACAGACAAGACTTGTTCGCGAAGCAATAGAAATCGAAAAAAGTGGCGAACTAGACAAAAGAGACGACGCACTAAATTTGCCAGTAACATGGAAATCCATCATCAAACGAACAGAAAATACCACATCAACATCGGTAAAACAAGTACAACCGGCAACCTCGGTAAGCACACGCGGCACGAAGGAGGAGTCACCACCGAACAATCTTCGATACAACCTACGATCATGAACGATCACGAACGATCACGAAAAGTATAAAAAGCCTGCGCAATCTAAGGAACCTCAGTTAACTTTCCAAACTTTAATCAGTAAGCATTGAAAATGCCAAGTGCGACCTTGGCGAAACGTCTGCAAGATCCTTCAACAGAAAACAATGACGAATGGATGAACTCCCGGATAAACAATAAAGCATATATATATATATATATATATATATATATATATATATATATATATATATATATATATATATATATATATATATATATATATATATGAAAATCACTCATTTAAAATTAAGCAGAAAATACATGCTGTAAATGATAGAACTGAGTAAACAACCAAATCTAGAATTATATAATTTAAGCGCAGTATTTAGCATTAAAAATAAGAGTGATTTTGCATGTTGTCAATTCCAAAAATTTGCAGTTTTTGAAATATTGGCAGTTTAACATTTTTGTATTGTAAAAATACTAAACGCCTTACCTACACATGGAACCAGCTGATTTTAGTAAATGTTCAAAATTCCCACTTTGAACCTCCAAATATTTTTCGCATGTCGGAGTTAGTTCGTCCTGGGTGGCCGCTCTAACTGAATCGGGAGATAAATTTCGAACACAGATTACAATAAATGATGTTTTCTATCGTTCCGCATATAAAATAATCTAAGATAGTCAAATCAAGAGAACGAGGAGGCCACAGAAAAGGTCCATTTTTGGCAATTTACTTGTCATAAAATGTTGCTTGTAAGAAGTTGGTAACTGGAACTGTTTGGTGGGGCGCCATCGTGTTGATAAAAAATTTCACCGGAGGTAAATTCCTTAAATATTGATTGTCAAACTCTTCTAGAATATTTAAATATCTTTCCCTTACAAAAATTAATACATAATTTAAAATGGAGATATCATTTGCTTTGTATTATTAAGGAATTACTAATTAAGTTTTTTTCATAAAAATGTGGTTTCACTATTCCATCATTTCTTATAGCACAAATTACGTTAAATTGCTAGGTTTCTTGAAAATTCCGAAATCTTACTGCATTGAAGTGATTTGAATCACTCCAAAAATGGGAATTGTGTTTGTTAAAAAGACAATTTTTCGTAAATTTAGTTTCATCAGTACAAATCATGTTGCTTAAAAATCTAGGGTTGTCTTGTGTCATCGTTAATATAAATTCGCAAAATTGCACTCTTTTCGGTAAATCAGTATTTCTTAGGTGTTGATCCAAAGATATTAAATACACAACAACAAAAATGAACTGAACTTTTCGAGATTTCTTTTTGTAGAGCTATTTGTCTTAGAAACCTCATAAAACATGCATTAAACTATCCCAGAATTGCAATTTCGACATTTGCATCACTGAGAATAGGTTTTCGTTTGTCCATTTTTGTCTTAACAGTGTTAGGTTTTTGGGCCAAGTGGCTCTAAACTTATTTTGGCTTACGCGAATGATATGGGCGCGATAGGAGAAAGCACAGTCAGTGTGAAGGAAAACTTCATAAAGATAGAAAAAGAAGCTCAGAGAATAGGGCTCCGAATAAATCAAAGAAAGACCAAATACATGCATATCTCCCGCAACCCCGCCCGAGACAGAATCAGGCAGAACGTCACCATGGATGACTATAATTTTGAGCATGTGCGAGTTTTCAAGTACCTGAGCGCAGTGATAACGGCAAACAATAATATGCAGGAAGAGGTTAAACATCGCATCACACAAGCAAATAAATGTACATTTGCGATACAAACCTTGCTTAAGTCAAAATTTATCACTAGAAAGGCAAAAACCGAAATTTATCGAACAATAATACGACCAGTAGCAATCTACGCCAGTGAAACATGGACCCTGACAGTCCACGATACGGAGCTGCTAAGAAGGTTTGAGAGAAAAATCCTGCGCATAATATATGGCCCATACCGAGACCTTGAAACAGGCCGTCACAGAATGAGAAGCAACATAGAGCTTGCGCAATAATATCAAAGCTGGAGAGATAACATCCACAAGGATCTAGCTATCCTTGAAGTTGACCAGCGAGAATGGAGGGAGCTGGCACATGACCGTTCTAGGTGTGTGAATCAGTCATGATTTTTATTAATAATTGTCAATGGCAAGAAATAGGAACATTTTTGTAGTGTTTTATTCTTTTCTTCCGTCTCATTTCGCCGTCTTGACCAACTAATAACAAAACTTAAAGCCTTATAGCGTTTTTACAATACAAAAATGTTAAATTACCATTATTTCAAAAACTACAAATCTTAGATAACTTTATACAAAGTCAGCCTTATTTTTAATGCTAAATAAGACAACATGATAAAAATAAGGGGTTTACATTTAAAAAAATTGATTTTAAACGATTTTTTCAAGTTAATATTTAATGTTAGTTTTTGATCGCCTTGTATTTATTTATTATCAAAATATCAACTGAATACACTAAAGTAGTTCCCCTTCTAGAAGAAAACCAACCCCAATTAAATAATAAAGGTTTTCATATAGGAGAAATTAATATTTATATTTAGGCCTGCAAACGCCATTTTTGACATAAAATTTGAAATATGTCAAAAACAGTTAGACTTAGGTAGAGAATATTATCCAAGATATTTGTCTATAATTTTGCGCAGAATCTAAAAATGAAATAGCATACTGGGTGTTCCATTTAAAATAAGCACGATAGCATCAACTTCCGGTACAACCAGAAGTGCCACAATCTTGAAAATATTTTAGCCGAATTACTCCCATCGACTTTAGTAAACTGCCACATTTTAAAAATTTTCCAAAGTTTATTTTCCTAGAAATCGATCGTGGCAGTTCGTTGTGGGACACACTATTTTCAATCAGCAAATGTCACTTAAAAATTTCAAACTTGTAAAAATGGCATGATTTGTCTAAATATAAGCAAATATCAAAAAAGGGAATTATTTGTATTCCCAAGGATATTCTGAATTCAAAGTTTGGTAAGAAAATTTGAATTTTCGTTTGTTTCCTATATTTTTCCAAAAAAAAAAAAACAATTTTTTCAGTGTGAATCTTTGTCGATTTCATATAAAGACAGATAATACTATGTAAGCCCATCCATAGGCCGATCCAGCATCACTCTTTGAGGGGCGGTGATATCACAAAAGTACGCAAAAGCAAGTTGCCGACGGGGGGGGGGGGGAGGAGACACCAACAACATTCCCATTTCAAGCGTAAAAGACAGAGTCGGGTTTATTTTTTTGAATTTGAAGCTCTTGGATAGTGGGGGGGGGCGATCACCTGAAAAAGAAGTTGCCGACAGGGAGAGAAGATGCGAGCAGCATACCCATTCATAGTATAAGAGGCAGAATCGGATATATTTTCCTGAATTCAAAGCTCTTGGGGGGTAGGGGGCTATCGAAAGAAAAACAAGTTGTCATGGGTGGGGGGAGTGCCAGCAGCATACACATTCCTAATATAAAAATGCAAAATCGGTTCTATTTTCCTAAACTCAAAGCTCTTGAGAAGTGGAGGGGCGATCGCAAGCATACACATTCCTATACCCTATTCAAGAACTAGAGAGAGTATTAAAACTGTTACCGAAACCTCCAACGTACCTGCTCCAGTGCCGCAGGTAACTGAGGACTCTCGTAAATCTAATTATATTTAATTATATTTAAATATTATAACCTTTTATAAACTTATTGCAACAATAAAATTTCTGATAGATCAATCTAATTTCTGTCAGTGAGCAAAGTACATATTACAGTGTATTCTTAGTGATTTATATTGTTTGTGCTTGTTTTTATATATTATTTGAGATTAATGAGATACCCAAAAGATATGGCTTCCACATCTATATTTATTCCACAATGGTTAAACCAGGGCATTTTTACCTTAACGAAAAACTTATTACGATGCTGCCATAAAAGATCAATATCTAGATAAAAATGTTTAAAGCTCTGTTGAGATGTGCTCCAACATGACAGGAGTTGGAAAATCTACTATGTCCAGAAGGAGAAAAAAACGACTGGAATTGTTGGTACTCCCAAGCTACATTCGACCACAGGCAGACGGAAAACCTCGTTGGAAGAAGAGATGTAAACTGCAATAAAGCGAGTTGTTCAAACATTTTATTATGAAAAGCAGATCCCAATCGTCGACAAAATTCTAACTAAAATCAATGAGGATCGGGATTTACCTGAAATTAAAAGAACTGAGCTTTGGAAATTGCTCAGAGAACTTAATTTTTGCTGGGAAAAACCAGATAGGAAAGCTGTTTTAAGGATCGTCCGGAAAATGTCCGTTGGAGAAAAAAATATCTCTCTCAAGTAAAAGGTAGAGTTGCTAGAAATAACACAACTTAAAAAATTAGTAATTTAACTGAACTTTTGAAAGTTTTTTTTGAATAAAGTTACTGCAAAAAATTTGAAAAAATCCATATAATAAAAGAATAAAAGAAAATGTGGAAAGTCGATCTTATGATCGGTGAGATCGAGGAACCAATTATAATTAATTTGAGCGAAGATAGTTTCACCGACTTTGATTATGAATTAGATACGTACTGTTTACCAGCGTAAACATACTTTATTATTTAAATTTTCTGTAACATATAAAAATTAATTATTTTTGAAACCATTTTTAGTGTTTAATTTTAATTCTGCAGATGGTTTAAGAAGTAAATAATCTGAAACGTCTAATATCCTAAACATGTTTTTAATTAATATTAAAATGACCGACAGTCCCAAAAAAAATTTAATATTATATGGACAAATTTATTTTTTTATATATGTTTAACTTCTTGTATTTTTGACAATGGGTATTTTCTAAGTACATACTTTATTATTTAAATTTTCTGTAACATATAAAAATTAATTATTTTTGAAACCATTTTTAGTGTTTAATTTTAATTCTGCAGATGGTTTAAGAAGTAAATAATCTGAAACGTCTAATATCCTAAAAATGTTTTTAATTAATATTAAAATGACCGACAGTCCCAAAAAAAAATTTAATATTATATGGACAAATTTATTTTTTTATATATGTTTAACTTCTTGTATTTTTGACAATGGGTATTTTGTAAGTATTTATATTATAACTTAGAATTTTTTGAGAGAAAAAGGCTACCTACGTTTTAGTCTGAATGTGCCTCGATTGCCCCCACCGCCCCTCCCCTCTTGGATTCGCGCCTGAGCCCATCATAACGGGTTTTCTACATACTTATGGCCGATTTTTTTAAATTAAACATAAGTTTTCATTTTGCGGCACTTGAATTTATCTAAATTCGAAAAACTGGTGGATTCTAAAGTTAAAAAATTGAAAATTATAATTTAATTACACTTTTATTGCGAAAATATTCTTAGTTCCTTATAAAAAATATCAGTCATCTGTAATAAATATAAAATCTTCCTCTCTGTACAAATTTACAAAATATTCAATAAATTTATGGTACAAAAATTTACAGTGTATCTATCTTTGTACTTCCCTGAATTATGATATATACATAAATTGATCATTAAAATTCACTTGAGCAAATTTAATCCTTAACTAAGTAATTATATTTAATACATCATTGGCAAAAATGGATATCCATTAGTTTGTCCAGAAGCCCAAGCTTCAAAAGGCAATACTACTGGTACAGCATAAAGTCCTCGAGGTTGAAAATGAGTTCTCGAATGTTTTTTGAGGTGATCTTTTCTGCCAAATCGTTTGCCGCAGTGCGAGCAGGGAAATGGACGTAAACCGGAATGAATTCTTTTATGTCTGGTCAATTCTTCGTTTCTCGTAAAGGTCTTTCCACAGTCTTTGTCGTCGCATTTGAACGGTCGTTCTCCTGAAATAAAAATAATTATTAAAATCAGAATTATGAAGCTACTTAAATATAGATATATATTTTTACAACATATTACTATACACTGTGATAGAAATACTGTGCGTTTAAAATTTAATTTTAATGTATGTAATTTAAAAAAAAAATACAAGAGAGCAATAAAATATAAGAAAAACTAACTATCACTGATATAATTTAGGAAATGTAGACTATGCATGTTAAAAATTCTTATGATAAATTTCTTTGAAGTCGACACAAGTTAATTTAATTTCAGATTAGCATTTTTACATGGATTTATAGAGCAGAGAGTACTACTTATTATAAGGCTTTAGTGTATTTATCATTTTTCAGAAATAAGAATTGAAATGACCACATTCGAATACATATTATTGAAAAGAGATCGAGATACATAATGTCACCGCTCTTTAACATTTATTCTGCATTCTATTTAAGGACGTTTTAGACGACCTTACAGCAGGAATTAAAGTAATTACTTCAGATAAAGAAATTTGATATGCAAACAGTACTATCATTCTAGCAAATAATATCGTCGATTTACGACAGATAATTAACAGTATAGTATGTAAAGGGTGTTTTTTATAGAGGTATAAAACTTTAAGTTGGCAACACTTTTTTAACTGGCGGCCATTTTGTCAGCTGTCAATTGATTTATGTTTAGTTTGGTTTGGCATTTCAACATGAATAGACTGACGCCTGAACAACGCTTCCAAATTGTGCAAATTTATTTTGAAAATCATGGTTCTGTTCGAAATACGTATCGCGCACTACGTCCATTTTACGGTCAACATAATCGTCCATCAGAGCAATTAATTTGATTAACTATGGAACGTTTTTGCACCACGTTTACTCTAAATGATAATACGCATCCACGGAGACGTCGTACAGTGCGTACAGAAGAAGTCATTGCTGCTGTAGAGCGTAGCGTAGAGGAAGACCCGAATCAGTCTATCCGCCATCGTGCACAGGAATTGGATATGTGTCCATTCACTTTATGGAAAATTTTGCGGAAAGATCTTGGTTTGCGTGCTTACAAAATCCAACTCGTGCAAGAATTGAAGCCATATGATCACCTAGCAAGGCGTAGATTCGGTGAATGGCCCAAAACAAGCTTGCCGTTGATCCCGATTTTCATAAGCGAATTTTGTTTAGCGATGAAGCTCACTTTTATTTGAATGGATACGTCAATAAACAAAACTGCCGTATTTGGAGTGATGATAATCCTCAAGTGTATGTTGAGACATCGTTACATCCAGAAAAACTGACTGTTTGGTGTGCTTTATGGGCTGGTGGAATCATTGGTCCGTACTTTTTTAAAAGCGATGCTGGTCAGAACGTTACAGTCAATGGTGACCGCTATAGAGCCATGATTACTGACTTTTTCGTTCATCAATTGAACAACCATGATGTGCAGGAGCTGTGGTTTCAACAAGACGGCGCAACATGTCACACAGCTCGTGCCACAATTGATTTATTGAAGGAAACGTTTGGTAACCGCATAGTTTCACGTTTAGGACCCGTGAATTGGCCTCCAAGTTCGTGCGACTTAACGCCGCTAGACTATTTTCTGTGGGGATATGTGAAGTTGCTAGTCTACGCCGATAAGCCCCAAACGATTGATTACTTGGAGGACAACATTCGCCGCGTTATTGCCAATATACGGCCACAAATTTTGGAAAAGTCATCGAAAATTGAACCTCCAGATTAGACTACGTCCGAGCCAGCCGTGGCGGTCATATGCCAGAAGTCATATTTAAATTATAATGCCACAAGGTTATCTTTCGAATAAAGTAAATTTCATGTCAATTTAAAAAATTCATCTTTGTTTTATTCCATTTAAAAGTTCTATACCTCTATAAAAAATACACTTTACAACTAATAGAAATAAAGATAGAACACAGTAGTTGTTGTAGTCCAAGCCATAGGTAAAAATTGGTGCTGTTTTTGACGTAAATTCCGAGATGGTTTAGACCTATCCAGGGGTGTTGGGGCAATGTAAGAACAAACCCTACATAAAATGTAACAGCAAAAAATAAGTTGGGGCCAAGAGGGAGGGGGGTTAAAGATGGGTAAAACAGGTTTTTTGAATCCGCAAGAAAAGGAATGCATTTTGGAAGAAAAATTTCACATGAAAGTTGTAGAGATTTTAAAAACCTACAATTTGTTATTGCAAAAATGCTAAAAAAACCCTTAAAATCGGCCATTTTATGCATATCAATTATTTATTGCAAAATTAACTTTTTTTGCACTCGTTCTATTGAACAAAACGATATTTTATAATTTTAAATCGGATCATTTGTTGCTGACATATTGATATTTGTTTGTCCCAAGAAGTAAAATGTTGATTGCCATAACTTTTTTTTGGGTAAACATTTTGACCTCCACAAAAGCTCAATCTCTTTATAAAGACCTAAATTCTCATATTTTGTGAAAAACAAATTTATTAAATAAACTGTGTTTTATTTGTAGAAAACATAAAATAGATTGAAAAAAAGTACTTGGGAAAACAGTTGTGCGATGTAAGAAGAAATAGAAAGTATGAAAACAAAACCGTTCTAAAAATCAATGGAAAACTAATGTTGTTATGGACCGAAGTATCCAGCAGTAGACAAATTATGCGCTGCGAAAAATCCAGGCGTCATTCGACATTTGTCGCTTTATTTCTCGAAAATATCAAAAAAGGTCATTCTGAAAAATACCAATATCAATGTAGAAATTCCCCAGCTTTCATTCTAAACCAATAAAAAATTAAAAATCATTAAAAATGTTTTTTTTTTGAAAAATACCTTTTTTATTTTTCATGATCAAAATTCCAGATTTTAAGAATTTGGCTACACCAATACAAAGGTGAGGGAAAAAAATACTATTGGGAGATTTTAAAAAAAATCCAATATTGAAAACACTATGAATTATAGATAAAAAACATCAGCTTTTAATTTTTCGTTACTTTAATATTAACGGTAAATTTTTACCACGATATATGTAAATAAAATGTATATACATGTAAACTTTCGCAATATATTCCAATTTTACCACTGCCAACAAGTCGTTTTTTTGAATAAAACAAACGTCTATAGTTCGCGTCTTCGATTTGTTTAAAGCCTAGAAATAGCTCTGCTGGTGATTTTAGTGCCTGCTGGCTTGAACAAAGAGGAAAACAAAATAAAAAAAACCTTGTAAGGAACGGGTTAAATTTATTTTACCGCTACCTTTAAAAAAAATCTGTAACATTTTAATAAAACTGAAAACAGGTTGAAAAGGAAGTTGGTGTTAGTTTTTCAAAATTTAAAAAATTTTCATTATTGGCTGAACATTATTTATGGTATCATGTATCCAGTATCTCGGGTATCAAATTAACAAAATTTGACTAATTTTTGGCATGTAACGCTGCAAGAAGATTTCAGTTAATCAAATTTACGTTTATGAAATAAATTAATAGCGAAATATAAACTTATGGTTTTGATTTAATATTTTAATTTGAAGTGGGTTTAAGATAAGTATAATTTAGTTGTCACACAGTTGCATATAATTGTATAGATGTGATGCGTTGAAGGTATTCTTCTTTATGAAACTTGTGAAAATATGGTTGATATAAAAACTATACACAAGGGGCTATGAACTAACCTGCCATAAGGTGTAATAGATAAAAAAGAGACCAACAGTATTAATTTGTGTTGAGCCCATTATTATTGAAAATTATATTAACGGTACTGAAAATATATGAAAAAAAAAATAGATATTGAGGGTTTTCGGCAAATAGGTATACAACATTTGATGCCAGACTCTTGACGTGAAAAAGGTCGATCTAAACCAACTTAGTTATATCAGATACTGCTTCGTTTGGCCAATAAAAGACTTGAAAATTTTAAGAAAATATTAATTTTTCCCAAATTTCTTGAAAATGTTATAAACTAATTTAATGATTTTTGATGTGTGGTCTAACACATGACATGTTTTCTAGTGATATAGCGACTAGCTATAAAGTAATGTAAGTATTATAAAAGTGACGTCACTTGTAGACATCGTTTCTGATTTTTTTTTTGTCATTAACGTTATGACAACCTAGATATTTCTATCGGATAACCGCATAAATCTGGATACTGTGTATTTTTAAACAAAATATTTGATACAAAAATGTAGAAGACAAAATTTCGAGATAAGAAACATAGTCTTTTGTCTGATAAACCTTAAAAATAAATTCACTGAATTTGAAGCAAACCATAAAGAATAATTTCTTTACGTCAAGGCAAGAATTAAATAGTCTCCAAATTTTACACAATATGCAATAAACATTTTTAACGAAATTTATTGCAGTTTAATATTTTTTCAGATATTTCGAATTTAATCTCCGATATTTCAAAACATTTTCTGAAAAAAGAATTAAAACAACGCATGCAAGTTAATATTTTGAATAAAAAAAAACAAAGTGTGATTGAGAAGTAAAATAAAAATAGAAAAAACAACTGCTATGAAATCGTAACGTAATGCGTGTCTGACACGGCGACTTCCAACATTTTCGAATCAGGAATCTAAATTATATTTTTTCTTTTGGAACCTTTTTTGAAACCTGTACCTTTTATTAAAAAACATAAATATTCCTGCTTTTCTGCGTAACATTTTAAAGTGTTTAAGCCTATTGTTAATATAGAAAAGGTTTTTTTCAAGAATTTTACACCCATATTATTTAGCATGACTATTTGTTAAAGGTATACCAAAAAGGTGACATGTTAACTATAGTATTGAAAACTTCATAATATTGTTTAGAAAATGTTGAATACCCCGGAAATCAGAAAGAACAAAACAATAAATTATGGTTTTCTAAAACAAAAATCCTGATTAAAAGAACGAATAAAATCATATGTGGTTTCGCACTATAATAAGTAAAGCTATTCTATTGGGAAAAGAATAAATATACTCATGAAACTTATTGACACACAAAAATGCTGTAAAACTCTTCAAATATTCTTCCGGAAAATATAGGAAAAATTCCTAATACGTATTTGGTTTGGAGAACTGTATAGAAGCCTTATTAAATAAAGCCATAAATAAAACTCGAGGAGAAATAAGTGTGTTTTATGGACAGTGTTATGATTAAACTTTGGAAGTAATGGAAAGTAATTTATTTTATTTGTATTAAAAATATATCTAAAATAACACTGTGTAATGAATCATAAAGCTACGATTTTGTAGGTGGAAACAAATTTTTCTTTGTGCACATAAAAAAATTCCGCCAACGCAAAAGACCCGAAATATTTGTAATTTATGTTACTATTTCCGTCGTCTGTCTATCGGCCTGTTCGCAAAAAAATGTCTGGGAATTTCTTCCTTCTCTCGATCGTTGATGACAAAAATCTCCCAATCCAGAGAATTCAGTATAGCTGCCTTAATAGTTTTATTTTGTTTTATTTGGTCGACAAATGGGCCGATATGTGTGAAAGGGTAGGTATGAAAGGATGTATATGACGCACACAACAGCTTCTATCATGTAAAATTTACGGTATGACCATAAAATTGTCCAACGAATTAAAAAGGTGAAATTCAGAGAACATAAATTTAAATCTATTCTTAATAATACTATTTATGATAATATGAAATAAGAAAGTAATAGATGGATATATATATATATATATATATATATATATATATATATATATATATATATATATATATATAAATCGTGTTCTTTACGTGTGGAAATCAACAGAATAATTAAACTACCAATTCACTCATAAAGCCATCGAAGGATGCATGCTAGGAATAACTAAAAGAATAGATTGGATACAACAGAATACCCAGGTAATTGAATGTAATCCGAAGAATAAAACCATTCCTAAAATGGCAATGGTTAGGAAATATAGCAAGAACAGACAATAGATGAACTACTATGTGGTATCCCAGAAATGCCAAGAGACCAAAGGGGGGTCCGAATCTCAGATGAGATTATGATATCAGAAAACTGGCAGAAACAACTTGGGCCTAGACAGCTAAAGACGGAAAAAAATTGGTACAAATGAGCGTAAATTACAAGAACATCCGAATAAATTATAATGATGAAGGAGTAAATTTGACCCTAATATATATAATACAAGACGCAATATATTTTGAGATATTTCGATTTTTTATTTTTCCTCAAAAATAGGTTTTGCTATTTTAAGACGCAATTTAAAAAGAGAAATCCCATAACTTTGTATGACTTTTTTGCCCTAATACTTATCTAACACTTGTCATTCGTTTAGAATCAAAAAATTTCCGGAAAACGTTCATCTGTGCGAAAGAGATCAGCTAACTCATAAATGTAGGAATTTCACAAACAAGTCGTAATAACTTCAAAAAATTCAGTAAAAATAAGAAATATAATTTATTTAATTGCTATTCATTTCGAACTTTATACAATCATATATAGAGTCTGTCATTCTAACATCTAATGATTTAAGTTTTTGGTTTAAAGATTATTAAGTTTGTTATTAAGTATTTGTAGTTATTTCTGTTAGTCATTTTTATTTGTTTGTATTTTTTTTTTATTTGAAGACTTGTTCTTTGATCATTGTTTCAGAGACATGACCGCGTATAACAATGTAGAATACGCCGACATCTTATTTATCTACGGCTATTGCAATGGTAATGCTGCAGAAGCTCGTCAGGACCGCCACATACCGAATGTTAGTGTATTTAGTACAATATATCGAAACAACCAAAAATGGTTCAGTAAAATGAGTCAGAAATATTAATACATTTTGAGGACAACCCTAGCACTTCAACAACTAAAGTGGCAAGACAAACCGGAGCCTCACAATGGAAAGTTTGGTCTACAATTCGAGAGTTGAATGCCATCCATGCCATTGTATCGCTGTTCAGGGCTTAGAAGAAGGTGATTCTGAAATGAGAGTGGAATTTAGCCGTTTTATGTTAAATTGAGATGCAGAAGATGCACATTTTTTAACAAATAACGAATTAAATTCAATCACGAAGGTATAAACCATTTTCATAATATACACTATTGGAAAGAAGAAAACCCATATTTAATAAGAGAGACGAATTTTCAGAGAAAGTTTTCTGAAAATTTATGGAACGGAATTATTAGCCACTATTTAATGGGAATATATTTTTTGCCTGAAAATCTAAACGGAGAAAGCTAAGAAAATTTCCTAGATCATGATCTACTGAGACTTCTTGAAGATGTACATTTCGCCGCCAGACAGCATAGGATATTTCAGCACGACGCTTGTCCAGTACATTATAGGCTAACTGTATAGGAGTTACTAAATCACCCATTCCCTTATCGGTAGAGTGGAATGGGTGGTTCAGTACTTTGACCGGCCTGAAGTCCGGATTTGACTCCTCTAGACATGGTCTATGCAACACCAGTAAATACAAACGAATAATTTAGACAAAGGATAATCGATGGTGTTGAGTCAATATGTAATACCCTAACAATCAGAGTCACAAAGACCTAAATAAGAAGACGTCCGTAGGGACTGATCTGGAAGAAGCAATTAACGGTGCCAGTTTAAATGAAACACCTAAAATTAATTGCATTATTCTTTAATGTTATAATTTGAGGCTCTATGCCAAGAATTGTAAATTTAGGAAATCAACGGTCAGCGGTATTATAGGACGAAAATAAACGTGATTTATCTCAACCAAAGGTTCCGGTGCAAATTCTTGCACTAAGTCATGATAAGGCAATGAGGCATATAGAGTTTTATGTATTAAATATTTAAACCCCTAGTAGGCACATTTGTACTAAAACCACCATAGTGGTTCTTAGAATAGATATAATTTAAGAACTAAAAAATATATTACAATAGAATTCTTAATAAAAAAATTGCAGATTATAGTCCAAAGGGCGCTTTAAATTACACAAAACACTTTAAAACAATTTAGTACTTATTTTTATTACACACCTTGGAAGAAGATGAATTATGTGACAGCGCTGTCAAAATATTCATCTTCCTTTAATGTATCCGGCAATAATAAATACAAGCAGGTTAAGCTTAAAAGTGTTTTTTCTTTTGATACGAAACGCTGGTTTCGATATTTTATTGAACATTTTTTTACATTGTAATGTATTCTTAAGCTTTTAGATTGCATTTATTCTAAAAATCACTAAAATTTTTCCAGTAAAAATATGTATAATATCTTTTCTTTGTTGAAAATCGAATAATAACATACTTTACAGTTTTATTTTATATTATTGCGTTATTTTGTCTTATAATTTATTTTCTCTTCTCGTTTTATTTAAAAAGTAAGATGGTAAATGAAATACCTGTATGTATCCTGATATGCCCCTTTAATTGTCCATTATTTGAGAACCCCACATCACAGTATGGACACTTGTATTTTTTTGGCCTCTGCTTCTTCGCCGCTAACAACTTTGCTTGCTGTTCTTGATTTAATACTCTTGCATATTCTTCTAGAGCGTATCCTTGAGTTATCGACTCGAGAATTAAAGGATCATTTGATGGAAGACCTAGATGTTGTGCTAGATTTGTTTGTAAGAGTTCAGGATATAGCGGATTATATGGATCTTGAATAAAATCTATAGGTAAAGGACTTGTTTGTAAATTGAACGTATCTGGCACTGTTAATTCTTTTTGTTGATTTTTTTGGTATAAGCTTGAAGTTTGAAGATTTTGACTAGGTTGAAAAAGATGATGATTGTTGGGTAATTTAGATAAATCGGTTTGTTTGGAAACATTTGATGTTAACATGCTAGAGTTCGATGATATGTTAGAATTTATATTAGGATTTCGATTCTTTTCTGGAGCACAATTCAATGTATTAGAAAAGGTTTGACAACAGTGTTTTACATCCATACAATCTTTTATTTTAGATTCATATTCTACTTCAGTTTTAATGACATTTTTTTCAGGTATACAAATAATTTCTTCATCTTCTTGAGTTGTTGTTGAAATCGTACAATCTTGTGAAGTATCTTTCAACTTTTTTTCTGCACTTTCACTGTCCCACGGCCTAAATATTTTTCCACATTTACTCTCGTCTTTTTTTATTCCATAATGATAAACAAAATTGTTTATATACATTTTAAAAAACTTTTTTTTTGCACAATACACTTGACACTATTGATCAATCTAAACTAAATAAACTTTAAAACTATTTTTGGTATATACCTCTCCTCAAGTTAAGTGGGCAGTCCTTATATGCAGTGGGGGTAACTTATAATCTTAACAATACCATAACCCTCTTTTGTAACGTTCTATTATTGAATGAAATGGATATTTCAGGGGTCCATTCAATAGGGCCGGCATGGGGTGACTTTTTAGGGTAGCTGTTACCGACTTACAGGATTTGTGTTTGATAATGTAAGTGTTATGATTTTTTACGGTTGTCTTTTTCTAAATGCGGTCGAATTTAGTTGTAATCTGGTTAGAGAATAATGACACTTCAGGTACCTAAGAGGATTAAAACGTTTAAAGTAAGTGAAATGACAGTAAGCCGATATGTAATTAGGTATTTAATAAGAAAAAATAGGATTGTGGCTCTTCTTTGAATGACTGGAATTGAAAAAAAAAAAAGATAATGGAATGTCAGAGTGTTAAATTGAGTATTTTATGAAAAACTTTGATTGGAAAAAGAAAATTACAAGAGAAGAGACATTAATGAGAAAAACTTTTTATTGTTCGTCAACCGAACAGTAATCTATTTTATTAAGTTATTACTTTTTTAAAATATCTAGTTTGGGATAATTTTGTTTTTTTATTATATCTGATAAGGCATGGATACTGGTTTTTTGGTATTTCGGAACATTAAACATTTTTTACCATTAGTAACATCAATATTCAATTTGAAAATACCGAAATTTTGATTTGGTATTAACAAAATTGAATATATAATGAATCCGTAAATAAGAAAAAAACGATTGCCACATTAACTTCGATTTTAGTTAAACTTGATCATAATTTTTATTACAAGAACATTTAGGGTCATTTAATAGCATCTCATTTTCAGGTCTGGATTTACCGAAAATGAAACTTACTTAGGCACAGATGATAGAAAATCTTATGATGATGGGATACGGCGAAAGAGTAAAAACCCAAGAAGACGTATGTCAGTTATTTAAATAAAAATATCATAATTTTCCGCCAATTTCACAATTGACAGTGAGTAAGATTGAGCAGAAATTTCATCGAATGGTTGCTGAGGTCTCCAGACTTTTAACTTCTTTTTGTGGGGTTACATTGAAGGTAAAGTTTCTCAAACTAAGTCGATTGCCACAGAAGACTAAACAAATAGTCAAAAATTTTCAGAATGAATTTATAAATCGCTTATATTACTATCAATTAATCGATGAGAGGCATTTACAACATTTAATATAATGATTAATTAACTATTTTTACTACTTCATTTCGAGTCTAACTAACAGGATATGTAATAGAAAAAATTTTCTTGATTTTACTGAGTTAAAACGTATTCGAAAAAGACAAAGTCGAGTGTTCAAGAGATACTTCAAAAAAACTGCCCACTATATAACTAAATGTTAAATTATCAATCGATTTAAAAAAAAATGGCAATAATTGATTTTCCAATTAATAAATTATAAATACTTACTTACTTACTCCATGCTTACAACCCTGGGTGGGTCTTTGCCGACTTTACAATACTCCTCCATTGCTGCCTGTCTTCCATGGCATCTAGCGGATTATCAATATTCATTGCCTTTAGATCTTTGGCAATATTGTCTTTCCATCGGAGGCAAGGGCGTCCCAGTGGTCTTTTCCCAACCCGTGCTTCCTCCCACGCGAGTTTGACTGTGCGACTATCTGTAGTCTTCTTACATGTCCCGCCCACTGCAGTCTCTTAGATTTTATTTCTCGTACAATATTAGTGTCTCCATATAGATCCTCCAGTTCTTTATTGGTATGGATTCTGTATCGTCCTGTTGTTGCATCCACTGTTGGGCCATATATTTTTCTAAGAATTCTTTTTTCGAAAACTCGGAGCCGTTCTTCATTTGTTACCGTTAATGTCCAAGCTTCGCACCCATACATCACTACAGGTCTTATTATTGTTTTGTATATGTTTATCTTGGTACGTCTTGTTGTTAACTTGGATTTTAGGAGGTCTTGTACTGCGTAGAGGCACCTATTACCTGCTTGGATTCTACAGTTAATTTCTGTCGTTCCGTCAGTGTTTTCAGTAAGCATCGTTCCAAGATATTTGAACTCTTTGACGCGTTCAAAGTTATAGTCCCCCATTGTGATGTTTTGGCCTAGTCTGCCTCTGTGTTGGTTATTTCTAGTGGAATACAGATATTTAGTTTTCTCTTTTATTAATTTTAAGCCCAATGCTACTCGTACTTTTTTCGAAGTTATTGAAGGTCGTCTTGATATTCAGCGTGCTGTTTCCCACAATGTCTGCATAAGCCAAAAGTAAGTTGGGACCGTTATGATAAAACATCGCTGTTGGCGGTTGGATTTTCGCCTTTCTGCTGTGGTATTCTAGTGCTACATTAAAAAGCCACGGGGATATAGCGTCACCCTGTTTGAGACCGTCATTTATATTGAACACCTCTGAATTATAAATACTTTTATAATAAACAAGAAATCCAAGAGGAAGACCAAGATGAAAGATTATTTTTGGTACATACTGGTTTATTGTGAAAAAAGGAAATACATAAACACAATGTAAAAAGGAAATGCATTAAATTTAAAGTAAATGTGTTGGAAGCAAATTTTATAAACTGTTTCTTCAATTCAATTAGTGTAATGCATTAAATTTAATAATTTTTACATTAATGTATTCCATTAAATTTAATGTAATGATACATTAAATTTAAAGTTTGAACATTACTTCTTAAGGTGACTGTACATTAAATATACAGCCAGTGTTAATTGCATTTAAGATATTATATCACATATTTAATGTACCAACATTAATGAGGTCAAAAAATTCTGCTACCATGAAAAGGTGGAAATTTTTCTCATAAGTAGTGTACCATCACCTGTACACCTCATCATAAGAAAATTGATTCGTTTAATCAATTTATATCATACTAAATAAATAGTTCAATATAAGTTGCGCCCTCTCCTGGAATCTCATGCAATGTGCCATGAATATTAATGTAAATTCCTTTAATGTTAAAGTACATATGAATTAATTTTAATGTACAGAAAGTTGAAATTTTTTTTTCAGTTATTTTATTGAAATTTAAGATACCACTTAATTAAACTTAACGTACTACGAACTGATATTTCAATAAATTTACCTTAAATTTAAAGTAAATGTTAAAGTTATTCACTATTTAAAGTACAAAATCATTAAATTTAATGTAGAATGTACATTAAATTCGCATTAAATTTAAGGTTATACGAATGAAATTATGAGAGAATATTTTTACTATTCTTCCTTTTTTATATGTTTATTTCAATACCGAAATACTGGAATTCCAGGATTTTAAAGGGGCACCGATATTCCCAGTTACAATATCAGACAAGTGCGTATACAACTCAAATAAATGCTGTTTTTCATCCTGTATTGCAAATTTTAAATTCTCAGCTTGTGTGAGAAAGTCTTCCAGATTGGCACGTTTTCCATGGTTTCAACTTTTTTGTAGTCGGTATACGTCTCTACACTTTATTTCTATTTTATTAAAAATCCATTTTCCTGCGAGTTATATGATGATTCTTTTTAAATCATCGATTTTTAAAGTGCTGAAATTGAATATATAAGAAAAGTAATTGAAGATAGTAAGAAAATTTCAAACGACGTTAAAAATAGGACACTTTTAAAAATGGCGTATTTTCGGACTTAATGTAACACGACTTGGCTATTATCTTTAACAAAATTTTATTATTGTCGTGAAAAGTTGGGGACTAGGGCAGTAGGTCAGCAATAGAGTAGAAGTTTTAACGTTGAAGTGTATCTATCAAGCATAAAATTGTTTTGGACGTTTATGTTGAATACCATTATTGAAGTATTTTATTGCGAGATTTTGTTTTGTATTTTACTGTATTGATTCTGCAGTCCGTTTGTTTTGAAACAATTTTTAAATACTTGTAAATGCATTAAATGTACTTTTGAAGAAGTCCTCACAAGGCGAAACATAAGTAGAGTTTCGCTTTAATAAACTATTGAAGCAGTGTTATGGTATTGAATTTTACACTCTTTAGTTCTTGCTCTGTTTAGGTTAACCACTGTTATATTTTCTTGGAGGTTTTTGTATTACAGTTACCGTTTTGAAATTTTCTACTTTTCTTTTGCTTTTGCGGTGTTTCATGGCTGATGCATACACGACCTAGTTTGCTAACAATCCTGTGACAACTAGCAACGAAATTATCTTACTTTGTAAACAGCAATATTTTACAAGTTGTAAAGTTATTTGCGTTTAAACTTAAACTTGCTGAAAATTATTTCGAAGCATTTAGTTTAAAGAAGATTTAATTTGCTATATTAAGTGAATAAGTTTCACTTGTTGTCGGCTGACAGTAATAAAAAGGTAAATGGATGGGTGAATTTAAAATTATTAATTAACAATTCGGAAGAAAGATAGAAAGATAATAGAGTGTTATACTGAGTGCTTCAAAATACTTTTTATATGAGAAACTGGCTCAATGAGCCTACAAATCCGTACAGCTGTAAAACCAAATTGCTTAAGAAGCATCGGGCATAAGAACAACATTTAAATTTTTTGGTCGAAAGAGCAGAAAGTACTTTTTTAAATCTTAAATCTTTTTGAAATAGACAATTTAATTATACTAGCGGAGATACTGGTTTTGATAATAAAAGAGTTCGTTAAAACCGGTATTAAGATATCAAGTACCGAAATTTTGATTTCGGTATTAATAAGACCAAGAAGTAATTTAATTATATTATTTTATAATATCTATATTGGTAATTTTTATTGTTAATATAAACGAATTGTTGGTTGTTATGTTAATTTTAATCTAGGTTAATAAGTTTCCAAGAAGTAGAATGCAATTAAAGTTGGAGTTTTTGACTTATTCTGTTTTTAAAAAATAAATAAAGATCATTTTCTTTGGAACATCATAAGGGTATTTTTTACCAATCCCAGTATATGGCATCGATATTTGAAGCTATAATTTCAGACAAGTATCTATAAAATTCAAAGAAATACTGTTTATCATGCTGTATTACAATTTGAAATTTTAAGTTTTGTAAGAAGGCTTTACAAATTGAACTAAAACTCACGACACACTACACTTTTTTTGTTATCTGTATACGTTACCACACTGTATTTGAATATAACAAAAACGCCCATTTACAGTGGATTAGACTGGATATTTCTTGTAGAATTATCAATTTATAAAGTGCTAAAATTGGAAATATAACAAAAGTCTTTTGGAAAATAAGAAAATGTTTATGGACGTTAAAAATAGGACATTTTTAAGGAAGGCATATTTTCAGACACAATGTAAGATGACTTGGCTATTATCTTTTACAACATTTTATTATTGTAGTGAAAAGTTAAGAACAGCAATAAGTGCGGAAGTAAAGAGGGACTTTAGTTTTAACGTTTTAATGTATTTATCAAGCATAAAACGGTTTTAGAAGTTTAGGTTATATACCGCTATATAAGTATTTTATTGGAGGTTTTTGCAGTACAGTTATTGTCTTGAATTTTTCACTTTTTTTTAGTTTTTGCGGTGTTTCACGGCAGATGCATATCTGATTTAGTTTACTAACAATCCGGTAATAACTAGTAACGAGATTATTTTACTTTTATAAAATTGTACAAGTTACAAAATTACTTGATTTATAAAAACACTGGAAATACTTATTTTAAATATGTCTTAATTGGTGATAATTAATTAAAAAAAATAATAAAACTGGATTCGTTAAAGGAAAGATACAACCAGGAGCATTTGAGATGTAGACCGGTAAAACTATAGCTGTAATGGAAGCAGAGCAAACATACAAATACCTAGGTATGAAACAGACAAAAAGAATTGACCATCGCACTATGAAGGCCGAACTGATCATCGAATATGTCAGGAGGGTAAGGCGTTATTACGAATTAGTTTAAATAGCAGGAATTTGTTTAAAGTGCTCAACACGTACGCATGCTCTGCGCTTAGCTATTCTTTTGGAATTGTAAAATGGAGCAGAATGGATATCAAAAACCTGTAAAGAAAAATAAGAACACTTTTAACAATGCTTCCAACACACCAAGGAGGAAGAAGATTGGTGGATATAGGTAAGCAGCTTGACCAGCAAATAATAAACTTACGTTCTTATTTCCATAGGTTAGCGGACTCTTCCACATAGAGCAGTATGCGAGGCAGACGATTCAACGCCGCTACAGCGGAGGGAACTGGATAGTGCTTCTCACTATCAAGCAGACTAAGAGAAGTTACAAGCCTGGCTACAGAAATCACTTCATGGACGGCATTCAAATGAGGTCATCTAGGACAATGTCGACAACTCAGCATCGAACTACTGATTGATTTCAGGACAACTATCCAAGACCAGGTTATTTCGACGAAAAACTAACGGAAGTTCATCAAGAGAGATCTCTCAATAGAAAACGACCAATATAGATACGGCTGTCAAACATCAGAGGCAATCCAGGACATAACTGGAGGATGCCAAGCGTTTGTCACAACGGAGTACAAGGAAAGAAATAACTTAGCCGCTTAGATACTCCACCAAGAGTTAACAGATAAGTTAAATCTATTGCAGGTACGAAAAGTACCTTATTACAAGTACAATTCGGAGCTTATTGTTGAGAACAACGAGTTCAAGTTATATTGGGACCCAAAGGTTCTAACGGATCAGAGAGTTTCTCATAATAGACCAGACATTATACTAACAGTTAAAATTTTTAGGCGAACTACACTAAGCGATATTACTGTACCTAACACCAACAATCTAAGGCCAAAATGCAACAAGAAGATCTCTAAATACAGAGATCTGGAAGTACAAATTCGAAGACAATGGACAATAATCAGCGTCCAAACGATTGCCATAATTTTATCAACTGGAGTGATACCAAAGAACATCCTGCAGAACTTCAATAGACTGGGCCTTAGTGAGCATCTGTACAAACAGATGCACAATGCAGTTCTCCTTGCAACCGCGCGGACCTTCCGAAACTTTGTAGGAAATACGGCAGACCACATCACCTAGGACCTGATAACATGGAAAGGGTTCCCACAGAGCTTCATACTTTTTGTATCTTTGTATACCTGGTATGAGTCAATATCCCTTGGAGGAAGTGCGATGCCGTTTGGCTTGAAATCAGAAACTGCATTGTATAGTTATGAATTAATAATTAGGGAGAAAAACAGAAAGATAATGGAGCATTAAAGTCTCATATTCAATTTACTGAATATACCCACTTTTCCGTTTAGCTATAAACCATAATTGCTTAGAAACCGTGCCAACGGCTATATGTAAGAAAAGCTTTTATATGGCTCGTTGGAAGAGTAGAAATCACTTTTTCTTTTAAATTACCACAGTTTTAGAATACAGCACAGGATAATTCCATTTCCTTAAATACACTAGTGTGGATACAGGTTTTCGATAGTATCAAGAATCCGTACACTATAAGTTCAGTCAAACCAATATTTTTCTTTTGAAATCCTATTATTTTATTTAAGCCCGAGTTTTAGGAGCAGCAATTTTAGAGACGTGTCTATAAAATCCAAAGAAAAGCTGTTTTACAAGGTGTATTGCTATTTTAAATTTTCATCTTACAGAGTAAAGTAAAATATATATTTTCGATACTCCAAACTTCTTTGTTGTCTTTATACTTTCGTACACTCCAATTGTGTAATACAGGAACGTCCCTGTCCATGGAATGGAATTATAGGATATTTCTTCAGAATTATCGAGTTTTAAAGTGCCGAAATTGAAAATATATGAAAAGTAACTTAAGAAAATAAGAAAACTCTCAAGGGGTTAAAACTAGGACACTTTTAAAGAAGGTACATTTTAGGACAGGTTAGCAATAAAAGTGGAAATAAAGAAAAACTTTAGTTTTAATGTTGTGGAAGTTTAGGTTGACCACGGTTATATAAGTATTTTATTGGAAGTTTTTGTATTACAGGTACTGTCTTGAATTATTTCACTTTTCTTCATTTTTTGCGAGGTTTCACGGCAGATGCATATCTGACCTAGTTTGTTAACAAACTTACTTTGTAAACAGCAATATTTTACAAGTTCTAAAGTTATTTGCTTTATAATCATAACTTCGTGAAAATTATTTCCAGGCATTTAATTTAAAGAAAATTTAATTTGTGATATTAAGTGAATAAGTTTTACTCATCGACCGGTAACAATAATGAAAAATAATAATAAATAGTATTATGAATTAACAGTTAAGAAGAATGATAGAAAGATAACTATCATATTGAGTGTTCCAAAAACGTTTTAAATGAAAAACTGACTAAATGATCCTATATCTCGGTACAGCTTCAAAAATAATTGCTTAAGTACCTTTGGGCATAAGTAAGAACATAATTTACGTTGTTTGTCGAAGGAGCAGGTATTACTCTTATTGAATTATAACTTTTATAGAATTTAGTTGAGAATTATTCAATTATTTCAAATATATTCTGATATTTCTAATAATAAAAAAAAAGTTCACTAAAACCGGTATTAAAATTTTAAATACCGGAATTTTTATTTTGGTATTAATAAAATCAATAACGTAATGTACTATGTTATTTTAAAAAATTTTCATTATGTTATATTACTTACTCGCACTTTCATGCACTCGTAGTTCTTATTGTTAATGTAAACGAATTCTTGATTGTTTAAAAGGTTTTTAAGTTCCCAAGAAGACTGTGATGAAAGTTCAAGCTTTTGGCTTATTCTGTTGTTTCAGAATAAAAATAAATAAATAAAGACAATTTTTTTTTGAACATACGATTATTTTTTTATCAATGGTCATCTATATCACGTTGATCTCAATAACGAGGTATCGGAATACCTATATTTGAAAAAGGCACCGGTATTTGAGACTATAATTTCAGACAACTGTCTATAAAACTCAAAGAAATACTGTTTTTTACACTGTATTGCAATTTTAAATTCTAAACTTTTTAAGGAAGCTTCGCAGATTAAACTGGGACCTATATTCTCGATACCCTAATTTTTTTCTTATCTGTGTAAGTTCCCCTATTGAATTTCTATACTACAAAAAGTCCCTTTCCTGCGAATTGTAGGATATTTCTAATTATTGATTTTTGAAGTGCTGAAATTGTAAATTTAAGAAAAGTTATTTAGGAAAATAAGAAAATCTTCAATGACGTTACAAATGGTCCACTTCTAAAGAAGACGCATTTTCAAACTCAATGTAAGACTTCCATTATCTCATACAACATTTTATTTTGTAGTGAAAAATTGAATTTGGATAGTGAGTCAGCAATAAGTGAGAACGTAAAGAAAGACTTTAGATTTAAAGTTTAAATATATTTATTAAGCATAAAACGATTTAACAAGTTAAGGTTATATACCGTTATACAAGGTGTTTATTAAATATACGACAAAAATTCAATGAGTTATTCCCTGGACTATTCTAAGGATATTTTGTCCTTTAATGATTTGTGAAAAGGCGCTTTGTTTCGAAGATACAAGGCGAAACAAATTTTCGGTAATAAAAACAATTTATTATCAAAAATTACTCATAACGTTTCTTAATCTACAAGAACTGTTCAAAATAACTACTTTCAGGTCTGGAGCGTGAATTCAGTTTTCTTCTAAGCGACTGCCGAATTGTTTCAAAAACATCAGGGTCGTTTCTTAATGAGTTACATCCAGCAATTATCCGATCTTTTAAATCTTTCACATCTTCCACTGAAATAGTATAAACAAATGACTTTAGATGATCTCGTGAGCAATCACACAAAAATGCGCTGGTGCACCATCGTGTATAAACAACCTTGAATTTGTTGTAGTCAATGGTACCTCCTCTAGAAGGTAAGGTAACGTTCGTTCCGGTATACTTCGTCGATAAGCCTTTCTGGTAGAAATACCAGTCCCGTTAATAAGGCACCCACAATTCCAACTCAAACGTTCAACGAGAACTGATGTTAAAAACGATCTTCAAATACCTCATGTGGATTTTCTTCAGCCTACACATGTTTATTGTGGAAGTTTCTTACTGCATTTCTTGAGAAATTTGCTTTATCGGTAAAAAAAAATCTGTATCAGTAGTTGAGGGATTTGAACTAATGTGTGTAAAAGCCATTGGCAAAATGCAATACCTGAAGGAAAATCAGCAGGAATAAATGCTTTTAATTCTACCGTTCTTATTGTCATTGGCCTTCCTGATCCTCTACTTTGCTTGCCATCTCGACGTTCATATAACGATTCATGATAGAGTATTTCACTAACAACAGTTTCAGTACTAAAAACAGAAAATACACATTAAATAGTGAAACATCAATCAGTCTCAATAAATTGGACACAAACAAAATGATCAATCACGCATTCAAATTCAATATCTGCAGCCGTTCGCAGTCATCGGAATGTTGTTAAAAGGTAACAACTCATTTTTATAAATTCTGTGTTACCAAAATTAGATTATCAAAGGACATAATATCCTTAAAATTGTCCAGAGAATAATCCCTTTAAGTTTTGCCGTATTATTATTTTTATCGAGGTTTTGTAATCTTGAATTTTCATACTTGTCTTTAGTTTTTGCTGTGTTTCATGGCAAATGCATACCTGATCTTGTTTGCTAACAACTCGGTAAGAACTAGCAACGAAATTAAACTATATATTTTTCATTATATATTATAGCAAAAACTTGTTGAAAATTATTTCGAAGTATTTAGTTTAAAAATACTTAATTGGCAATAAAGTAAAATAAATTTTACCTGTCGCCGGTTGATAGAAACAAAAAAAAATAATAAAACTGGATTCAATAGTTATAAATTATTAATTAGGATGAGAGATTGAAAGATAGTGGAGTACTAAAGTTTCATACTGAGTGTTTTCTAAATCTACCTACTTTTTCTAATGATTATAAAGCAACATTGCTTAGAAACCGTGTCTACGGGTATAAGTAAAACAGTTCTTAAATTGTTCCTTGGAAGAAAATCCTAAGAAAGGCTGCTTTTAAGGATTTATTGCAATCTTAAATTATCAGTTATGTACTGAATCTATAAAGTCTGAAGTTGTTTCTATACATCCCACACTCCGTTTGTTATAATAGAAGAACGTTTGAAGAGAGTGAATTATAGGATATTTTTTTCAGAATAATTGATTTCTAACGTGCCGAAATTGAAAACATATGAAAAATCACTAAACCAAATAATATTGGAAGAAAAGTATAACAGTACCTATTTTCAAGAAGGGTGATAAGAAAATCACGGAAAACTATAGAGGAATAACTTTATTAAATTCAATAATGAAATTATTCACCAACATCCTCGAAGGTATAATGACTGACTATTGCAGAATATCAGAAGAACAGCAAGGTTTCCGCAAAAACAGATCTACAGTAGATGCCATATTCATCGTAAGACAGATAGCGGAGAAATCTATTGAATCTACTAAGCCGGCTTTTATGTGCTTTATAGATCTCACTAAAGCCTTTGATAGGGTGAGACTGGATGATATTCTGCAAATAATGGGAATTAAAGGCATCCCAAACAATTTAATTAACATAGTTAAACAGTTAAACTCCAACACTACAACGCAAATCTCAGTAAGCGGCAACCTAACTAAGGATGTACCGATAGCGTCTAAGTCCATTACTGTTTAACATAGTAATGGACCAAATAATTGAGAACGTCAAAAGAGCGGCACCAGGGTACAGAATGAATACCGGGGAAATAACAATAATATGTTACGCTGATGACGCCGTCATAGTCTTGGAAAATGAAGACGATCTCCAAAGACTTCTATTTGCATTCCACACCATAAGCAAGCAATTCAACATGAAAATATCCATCGATAAAACTAAGTCAATTGTAATAAGCAAAGTGCCCTTAAGATGCAAACTAGTAGTGGATGACAAACCAATAGAACAACTTATGACCTTTAATTACTTAGGAGTTGAGATATCCGCAAACCAAGACAGAACAAGAGAAGTAAGAAACCAAGTAAAAAGGCAAATAGAATCTCAGGAAGCCTGGCGGATATAATATGGCATAATACATACATGAGCAAGGACGCAAAAACAAAAATCTACAAGACCTATATTCGACCGATAATGACTTACGCAATAGAGACGAGAGCTGACAACACAAAAACAAAATCAATTCTAAGAACTGCCGAAATGAAAGTACTAAGAAGAATATCGGGATACACATTAAGAGATCACATACGCAATTCAACAATACGCGAGGAACATGGAATGCAGGATATAGTAAGATGGGGACGGAAGCGCAGAAGAGCCTGAAATGAGCACGTAGGAAGAATGGCGCAAAATAGGATAGCGAGAATCGCCCGAGATGGAACACCGGAACCTAGAAGACCAATAGGTAAGCCACCTAAAAGATGGAGAGAGTCCTGGATTTCAACATCAAATGAGATGAATTGAGTTGGAAAAAACAGGCTGTAAGCTTATAACAAGAGGAAGAAGAAGGAGAAGAAATAATATTTCAACGTCTTTAAATCTAGGACGATTTTAAAAAAATGTCCATTTTCAGACACAATGTAACACGACTTTGCAAATCTCTTTGGCAAAAGCTTATTTTTGTAGTGAAAAGTTGGAGACTAGGACAGTAATAAGAGTGGCAGTAAAGCAAAATGTAAGTCTTTGACTTTATTTAACAAGCAGCAAATTGTTTCGAAAGTTTAGGTTAACTACCGTTATACCAGTTTTTTACTGGAAATTTTTGTATTACATTTACTGTTTTGAAATTTTCCACTTTTAACAGATGCATACCCGATCTAGTTTGCCAACAACTTGGTAACATCTAGCAGCGAAATAATTATAGAATGTTTAAGTCTCATATTGAGTTTCCACTAAGAACTTTACATAAAATTTATTACATACCTACATTTCCGTATAGCTATATAAAAATTGCTTAAGAACCGTGCCTACGGGTATAAGTAAGGAAACCTTGTATATTGTTCATTAGAAAAGTTCGCATCACTTTTATTAAACCATCATTGTTCTAAAATATAGCAAAAGATAATTTTATTTCTATAGATTAGTGTGGTTTTCTGTAGTATCAAAAATCCGTAAAATATTTAGTCAAACCGATATTTCGATTTCGAAATCTCTGTATTTTAATTATGCCCCAGTTTTTGGAGCTATTATTTTCGGGCCGTGCTTATAAAATCCAAGAAAAAGCTGTTTTCAAGAGTGTATTGCAAATAAATTCCAAGCTTTGTAAGGAAGACATACGGACTGAAGTAAAACAACATTTTCGATACTTCAAACTCTTTTGTTGTCTCTGTATGTTCATACACTCCATTTGTATAATATATTAACGTTGTTCAGTGAGTTATAGGATATTTCTTTCAGAATTATCGATTTTTAAATGGCCGAAATTGGACATATAAGAAAAGTAACTTAAGAAAATAAGAAAACTTTCAAGGACGTTAAAACTAGGACACTTTTAAAGAAGGCGCATTTTCGAACACAATGTAACACGACTTGGCTGTTGCGTTTGGCAAAATTTTATTTCTATATTGAAAAATTTGAGATTAGGATTATAGGTCACCAATCAAATTGGAAGTAAAGAATAACGTTTGAGTGTATTTAACAAACATAAAATGTTTTGAAACTTTTAGTTAACCACTACAATATAAGTATTTTATTGTAGGCTTTTGTGTTACTGTTACTGTCTTGAAATTTTCCTCTTTTCTTTAATTTTTGCGGTGTTTCATGACAAATGCATACCTGACCTAGTTTACTAACAGCCAGGTAACAACTGGTAATAAAATTATCCTACTTTCTAATATTAGCAGTATTTTACAAGTTGTAAATTTACTTGCTTTATAACTAAAACTTGGTGAAAGTTATTTCGAAGCATTTAGTTTAAAGAAAATTCAATTTTCGATATTTAGTGTATAACTTTTACCTCTCGTCAGTCGACAATAACAAAAAATAGTAAAGATGAATTGATTCTGAAGTTATGAATTAACAATTTGAAAGAATGACAGAAAGATAATATAATGTTATATTGAGCGCTCCAAACACGTTTCAAGTGAAAAACCGATTAAATGAACCTACATTTCCGTACAACTATAAAACCAAATTGCTTAAGAACCTTCGGGCATAAGTAAGAACAGCATTTACGTTATTCCTCGAAAGAGCAGAAATTACTTTTATTGAATCATAACTTTTTTAGAATGCAGAAAAGGATTATTTTATTATTTTAAATACATTAGCTTAGATACCGGTATCTGGTAATAAAAAAGTTCATTAAAATTGATATTAAAATTTCAAATACAGATATTTCAATTTCGATATTAATAAAATCAATAACGTAACGAATTAGCTTATTTTAGAATATTTTTATTACATTATAGTACTTATTTGCGTTTTATGCACCCGTAATTTTTATTGTTAATCTAAACGAATTATGGGTTGTTTATACTGTATGAAGATTATGTTAATTTTGGTTTTAAATATTTTAATTTCGGATTTTAAAGTCTTACGAAGAATATTGCGATCAAAGTTCAAGTTACTGGATTTTCAGACGAAAAATAAATAAAAACGATTTTCTTTGGAACTTAATAAGAATATTTTTCATCAAGTCTCATATATATATGTATATATATATATATATATATATATATATATATATATATATACATATATATATATATATATATATATATATATATATATATATATATATATATATATATATATATATATCATGTTGATTTCAATTACGAAATACCGGATTCTCAGTATTTTAATAAGGCACCGGTATTTGAAGCTATAATTTCAGATAACTGTCAATAAAATCTAAAGAAATATTGTTTTTTATACTGTGCTGCAATTTTAAATTCTCAGCTTAGCCAGGAAGCTTTACAGATTAAACTTACATTCTTATTTGTTATCTGTATAGTTTCAGGTTACTACAACCTATTTGTTTATTGCAAAAACGTCCCTTTTCTGTGGATTATAGTAAATTTCTTGTAGAAATATGGAGTTTTAAAGTGCTGAAACTGGAAATATAAGAAAAGTAATTTAAATCGATGCTATGTTAAATGACTAGGCTATCATCTTTAACATTTTATTAATTTATTAAAAAGGTAGGGACTAGGACAGTAGATCGGTAATAAGTTCGCAAGTAAAGAAGAAAGTTAGTATTAACAATGAAGTGTATTTATCAACCACAAAAATAATATAGACTAGTATTTTATTGAGAGTTTTTGTAGTACACTTATAACTTTAAATGATTTAACTTTCCTTTAGATTTTACAATTCTTTAAATACATTAGCATGGATACCGATTTTTTGGTAAAAATTAAAAATCTGACCATATTTAACAATTCAGTTAAACGATTATTGAGATTTCAAATACCGGAATTCCGTTTAGTTTGAACAAAATCAATTATAAGATGAATTATGTAAAGAAATAGTCTGTTATTTATAAATTATTAACCTTATTTTAATGTGAGTTTTAAATCTTTTAATTTAAGTGTTTGAAATCCCAAGCAGATTGTTGATTTGTTCTGGATTTTAATAATAAAAAGCAAATAAATAAAGACTATTTTTAAAATTTTACAATTAAAATTGGCAATAATTTGTTTAATTTGCTCACTATAGGTGTTAATAATTTTTACGACTTTCTCTTCAACCCCCATATACTAAAATGCAGTCCACTACACCCAAGTGTCTGTAGCAAAGAGGTGAATTGTACCATTATATAGAAAACAAATATTTTACTATTGTGAAATAAACTGATCCCCGCCAAGACTTCTCTCAAATTTTTAAAAACAAATATAATTAATCATGGAATGTGTATTAAAATTTAAGTAAAATACTGATTTCGAGGAGAAAATATATAAAAATTTAATAAATTAGCAACGTCGCCAGGCGCGGATCCAAGGGAGGGGGCGGTGGGGCCGATCGCCCCCCCCCTCCAAGAGCTTTGAGTTTTGGAAAATAAACCCGATTTTGCCTCTTATACTATAGTTTATTCAAGAACTAGAGAGAGTACTAAATTATTTTTTCTTCGCAAACTACCTGTGTTCTTCAGTCCGACGTTTTTGTAAAATCTGTTAGACACATATATTTTTCATAGGAATGGGTTAGAAATTTTATAATCAAATAATAAAAAACTTACGGCTAATTGGAATTAAATATATATAAAATTAAAGAGTGGGACACAATAAAATAAAAATATATAAAAAATAAAAAATATATAAACAACTTTAAATTGTGTTTACACTGGTAAACCTTACGTATCTAATTCCTAATCAAAGTCAGTGAAACGATCCTCGCTCAAATTAATTATAATTGGTTCCTCTATCTCACCGATCATGAGATTCAGCTTCCACATTTTGTTTTATTCTTTTATTAAATGGATTTTTCCCAATTTTCCGCAGAAACTTTATTCAAAAAAGTCTTTCAAAAGTTTATTTAAATCACTAATTTTGTAAGTTGTGTTATTTCTAGCAACTCTAGCTTTTACTTGAGAAATATATTTACTTCTCCAAACTACAGTTTCCGGACGACCTATAGGAACAGATTTTTTTATCTGGTTTTTCCCAAAAAAAATTAAGTTCTCTGAGCAATTTCCAGAGTTCAGTTCTTTTCATTTCAGGTAAATCGCGATCTTCACTGATTTTAGTTAGAATTTTGTCAACAATTGGGATTTGCTTCTCTTAATTGCAGTTTTCATCTTTTATTCCAACGAGATTTATTGTCTGCCTGTGATCGAATGTGGCTTGGGGTACTAACAATTCCAGTCGTTTTTTTCTCCTTCGTACATAGTAGATTTTCCAACTCCTGTCATGTTGGAACACATCTCAACAGAGCTTTCAACAAAATGGAAATAATGTCCTGGTTAACGATTTTGGAATAAATATAGAGGTGGAAGCCATATCTTTTTGGTATCTCACTAATCTCAAATAATATATAAAAACAAGCGCAAACAAACTAAATCACTAAGAACAAACTGTTGCTGACTGACAGAAATTAAATTGAACTATCAGAAATTTTATTTTTACAGTAAATTTATAAAAGCTTATAATATTTAAATATAATGAAATATAATTAGATTTACGGCAGTCCTCAGTTACCTGCAGCACTGGCGCAGGTACGTTGGAGGTTTCGGTAACAGTTTTATTACTCTCTCTAGTTCTTGGATAGAGTATAGGAATGTGTACGTTTGCGATCGCCCCCCCCCCTCCCAAGAGCTTTGAGTTCAGGAAAATAGAACCTATTCTGCCTTTTATATCAAGAATGTATATGTTGCTAGTACTCCCCCCCCCCCCCCGCTGACAACTTGTTTTTCTTGCCATAGTGTACTTTTGTGATATCACCGCCCCTCCCCCCCTAAAGAGAGAGGCTGGATCCGCCCCTGAACGTCGCATTTTAAGACAAAACAATTTTTGCACTGAAGAAAGAATTTAATGAAACTCAGTGGCGTAAATAACGATCCCGCAGACCATACGGTGCGGGGGGGGGGGGGGGCGCAGCCAATCCAGGGGTGCCCTCAAGTATCTTCATGAAAATAAATAAATACGAAGGATCAAGATGGGTGCAAAATTGCAGGGCGCGTTCAAAGGTCTGCGGAGGGCTTTCATACTCTTAGTTACGCCATTGATGAGACTCCAACTTCGATAAAAAATGTAGAATATTATATTAAAAAAAAATTATGCGCCACGCTTTTTTGTGGCACTCTATATAAGCTCAACCAATTTTGAATTATACCCCCTGTAACCCCATTAATATTTCACTTATCAAAGTTTTCATCGATTTATCGATAGATAGACACCCTGTATAGAATAA
The DNA here is from genome assembly GCA_034092305.1 of Diaprepes abbreviatus. Lineage (NCBI taxonomy): Eukaryota > Metazoa > Arthropoda > Insecta > Coleoptera > Curculionidae > Diaprepes > Diaprepes abbreviatus. Next base: position 842,760 of record JASJET010000288.1, on the reverse strand, counting down.
AGTATTCGAGATATGATGATCATTTGAAATTAAGTCGGAGACATCCGCTTTTGAGATATTATATTAAAGTAATGGAACAGGAGGAGGTTGTAGGTGTCCAAAAGCTTTGCAAATGAGTCCACAGCAAAACATGTCTATTTTTTGGTCTGTAGTAACTGCATTTGTCAACGAATTCCTCCGCAGAATAAGCATATCGTCAAAAATAGGGCCCGATATCTGAATGCTGAATATCGTGATGATATTTTCATTTACATTTGAAACACTGTTGATAAAATGCAAGAATTTTTATTTCTTGTTACTGTTATCCTTTTCTAATTGCGTTATTTAAATTAGTATGACATGCTAATCGGTATGATAATTCTAGAATAGAGTAACCGACAATAAAGAAAAGTAAGAGTTTCCGGTTTCCCTAATTCTCATATTATTTTTATTGTGTAAATAATGTACAATAATATTTACCGATTAAATAAGTTTTTAATCCTCTATTTGTTAATATTGATTATAAACTTCGCATTGGTAGTAATTTTTAACGTTTAAAGGAGTCAGGAGAAGCCAAAAACTTGGAACAAAATTAATTAAAAATATTGGTGTCCGTCAAACCTTAAATCACCTTCTCCCTATCGACTATAAACAACATTCAAACAAATTTATTGTTGTTTAAATTTACTGGTATGATCGAAGCTATTTGTCGTTTGAAAATTGACAGAAATATATAAATTAAATTATATATTCGACTTGACAAATATAAAATAAAGCTAACGGTAAATATCTTTATTTTTCATCATACCAATACACTAATCATTTTGACATATACATCCGTACAATTCAAGTAAACCTATCCGAAAGAAAACGAATTAAAAAAAATTGACATATTATGATGAATCGGTCTTATACAGAAAAAGAGTTGGTGATAAATGTATTTAAAGGAATTTTAAACCCCTTTTAAAAGAAAATAGATCAATCAAATTCATTTCATAATATTTGAAAAGTTTATTGTATTTTCATTATATTTTAAGAGATCTAGGGACGTTATTGCAATAGTCTATTAAGTTAATATCAATAAAAGACAAATTAAGGATTTATTTATGGTCATTTCAAATCTCTTACATATAAATTAGTTCTTTTTTATTAAGGCAATAGCCTTTTTCTTTCAGTGGACTTTTTTGTACTTTTTTCCAAAAATTTTAAATACAGGAAATTTTTATAATATAAGTGAATATATTGGGTCGGCAAGAAAGTCTTTTTGGTTGACGGGATTACAAAGATGTTGTGTATTTTGATCCACTTCCATGAGCCCGGACGATCAATTCAGATATTTACTGTCAACAATTAATGAGACTTAATGAAATACTTAAGGAAAAACTGTCAGAATTGGTACATCGAAAAGGAATTGTGTTCTATTCTAATAATGCAAAGCCTCACTCATTTTTAGGAACTTTTGGAAAATTATTGGAGTTTGGTTGCGAAGTGATGTTACATACCCCATACAGTCCTGACTTGGCACCATCTAATTGCCATTTATGTCGAAGTTTGCAAAACTCTTTGAATGGTAGAACTTTCACAAATGATGATGATTTTAAATCGCACTTGGTTGAGTTTTTTTCTGTTAAGGAGAAAAATTTATATGAGAGCGGATTCATTAAGGTGCAAGAAAGATGGCAAAAAGTCATTAAACAAAATAGGAAATATACAGGGAGATTCTCCGGGAAATTTATGAATCGATTGTGGGAAAACTATAATTAGGAAGAATCTGAAAATTTGACAGTATACTAATATGCATGGGGGCAGCTGCCTAAAATAGTTTCGAGATGGTGGCACTTCCGGTTATACCGGAAGTAGATGTCAACTTGCTTATTTTAAATAAAATATCCTATATATTATTGCATTTTTGATTTCTACGTAAAATTCTAGATATATTTCATGTAAAATATTCTATACTTAAGTCTCACCGTTTTGGACATATTTAAATTTTTTTGTCAAAAATGACGTTTGTGGACCAAAACTTAACAATAAATTTTTTTATAAGGGAGTCTTTATGGTGGGTTAGTTCTCTTGTAGACGAAGATCGACTTTAGTAGTCTTTTTATGATATTTTGAAAAATATTATTACAGAGTGGTCAAAAAAGAAAAATAAAAATTATGTTTAAAAAATCTTCAAAAATCAATTTTTTCAAATAAAAACCACCTATTTTTATAATTTTGTCATATTAAGCATTAAAAATAAGGGTAACTTTGTATAAGGTTGTCTATTCCAAAAATTTGTAGTTTTCAAAATATTGACAATTCAACGTTTTTCTATTGTAAAAAGGCTATACGGCTTTTAGGTTTTGTTGTTAGATGGCCATGACTGCGAGGCGTGGCGAAAATAAAACAATCGAATCCAACAGAACTGTCACTATTTCTTGCCATTTGACATTCATTAATAATAATTATGCCAAGGCGATTAAATTATACGCAGAAAGATTATTTAAACTTCTTTATTATTTTTGGAGAATGGGATAGAGTTATTTCAAAAACATGCAATACATTTGCGATTCGATATCCGCAGAAACAGAAACCAACACCACCAACTGTTAAAAGGATTATAGAAAACTTCAAGAACTTTGGATCCATAAATGCAAAAAGAAATAGGAATAAACCAGTTGTTAATAATGAAAATATTGAACCTACAATTTTAGGATATTTCGTCGCACATCTGACAATATCTACAAGGCAAGTAGCATTAGAGTCTGGATTATCTCAAATATCAGTTTTAAAGATTTTATGGAAACACAATTTTCATCCCTATATATATATATATATATATATATATATATATATATATATATATATATATATATATATATATATATATATATGTATATATATATACTATAATACAATATTTAAAAGGCACTGATTTTCAACGAAGAATCAGTTTATTTTACTTTGGCCACAAGAAAATGCTTGTTTTTTGGATAATATTATTTGGTTGGACGTAGCCAAATTCACAAAAAGTGGATTGTTTAATTGACATTTAAAGAATTAAAATTTCAAGAATCTTGGCAGTTTAAGGTGTATTGTGCTATAAGAAATTACGGCGTCATCGCCCTAGAATTCTACCAAGATAATCTGAATGGCAAGTTAATCATTTTTGAAGATTTCTAGATACAAAATACGTTTTTTAACTTATAGATGAGCGCTACTTCTACATCTTGAGAAATTTGGAAGTGAACTATTTAGATAAGTTGCCGCTGGCGGATCATACAAATTTGTTTTATCAACATGATGGGGCGCCTCCACATAATAGTCATTTAGTTAACAATCATCTGCAAAACTTGATTTATGATCAATGGATAGCCAAGAATGGGCCACATCTTTGGCCACCTCGGTTCCCGACCTAAGATACCTACTTGATTTTTTTATTTGGGGGACAATAAAAAATAAAGTATACAACACCGCATTAATAACTATGGAAGATTGCATGCAGCACGTCAGAATAGCATTTGAAGAACTTAATCCAGCCAATAAGAAGAGCCACGCATGAAGAGTTCCTGCTTAGGTGCGAAAAATGTTTGGAAGCTCAAGGGTGTAAATTTGAACATTTACTCAAATAATTTTTGTAGCTTTGTTTTATTAACAACTGATTTATTTCTATTTCTTTTAGCTTTTATAGATCCAAAGTTCTTGAAGTTTTTATAACTTTTTTAACAGTTGGTGTAGTGACAATTCTGTAGGGTTCCATTGTTTTATTTTCGCCACGCCTAGCCGTCATGGCCAACTAATTCCAAAACTTAAAAGCCGTATAGCATTTTTACAATAGAAAAATGTTGAATTGCCAATATTTTGAAAACTACAAATTTTTGAAATAGACAATCTTATACAAAATTGCCCTTATTTTTAGTGTTTAATATAGTAAAACTAAAAAAATATTTGCTTTCTATTTGAAAAAATTGACTTTTGACGATTTTTAAAAATAATTTTAATTCTTCTTTTTCGACCACTCTTTACTAATAATTTTTAAAATATTATAAAAAGACGACTAAAGTTAATCTATAACAGAACTAACCCGAATTAAATAATAAATACGAAGAATTACCCGGTATAGTTGATTAAAATTTATTCTTTGCATAAAAAAATTAGTTTAATTTCACACAACAAAATCGAAAGTACTGTTTTGCCGACTTGATAGTTGACTAGCAACTTCATTTATCCAGTTTATAAGTTTCATAAAACAATAAACGTCTATAATTTCTACTAATAATATTAATATAAAAATATAAGAAAAAGTAAAATAACTAAAAATTTGTGTTCTATTGGGACACATAATTATTTCGCTTTTTTCTTTAAGATGCACGTAGTTTATGTCGGTTTATGTCTCAAAAGTTCATAACTTTGCATATTATGATTAAGATCCTGGAAACAAACTTACTTGATATTTCAATATAAACATCGAGTTCAATATTTTTGCGTAAATTTATATGCCATTATATAATGTCATATCTCCATTTATATGGAAACCAAATACGCGATGTACATGTCGACACGTACGTAATTCATGCGATTTGTTGAACACGTCTTGCGTTTCGTTTCAACACTAAATTGCCAAATCTAAATATTAAATATATTTTGAAATAACTGTATGAATACTTTGTTGGTTAGGTGTTTTGAATATTATTGAATAAAAATCTGGGGAATAAGGGCAATGACATAAAAATTATCAATATTTTATATAATTTGGACACATATTACTGTGAAAGGTAAGTTACTTTATTACGTTGTAAGGTTTATGATCCATATATAACACAATTTTAAATATATTAATACTTTTTGAACTTACTATATTTTGTTTTATGTTTTTTTGCTGCGGTAAACAACTTTTTTTGAGAAAATATCTATAGGCGCCTTTTTTCTTTATTGCAGACCAAGTTGATGTTCTGAAACACCGAATTTTTTTTTGTTGGGAAATATATTTAGAAAATTAACTCTTGTATTATAGCGGTGGTTTAGTAACTTGCTTCGTATCCTACATGTCTCGAGTTTAAGCTTTAGTCTGAAAGATTCCTTGTGCATATCAATAATTGTTTATGTGACTTCTAAAAGTACTGTTCTTTTCTACATAAATGTAAATTATTTTTATAATACACTTACTAGATAAGAGATTATCTGTTTTTAGGTTGATATGTCCACAAAAACCCGGACAACTACAGAGGAATTACACTTCTTAACTCTGTCACCAAACTATTTACAGCAATTATTCGTGACAAACTTGAAGAGAAAATAGAGATTTTGGAGGAACAACAGGGTTTTCGAAAAAACAGGGGAACCACAGATGCCTTATTTATAGTGAGACAAATAATCGAAAAATCAATATAATTTAACCACCCTGCATACTTATGCATTGTTGACCTAACAAAAGCATTCGACCGCATCAAGAAGCAGCCCATAACGGACATCCTAAAACAGAAAAATGTTTCAGAGGAGATCATAAACATAATTGATGACTTGTACACAAATTCCAGCACAAAAATAATAACATATGAAGATCTAACCGAAGACATCAAGATAAACGAAGGGATAAGGCAGTTTTTTAGTCAATTTTTTTCTACCATTTAAATTTCTCTGAGGACCTTCATATTAGAGAAATGAAAACATTATGCCATGATAAAAATAACACGCTTAAATTCGTTAGGATCGAATCGATAGTTTTTGTACAATAATTTTGCAATTCGATTTCGTTTACAAAAATTGACCATTTTTCAAGTCCAAAATATCACGTTAAGGTATTTAAAACTTCCAATGTAAAAAAAAAAAAACGTTTTCTGCACTCTCTAAAGTTTGGAATATAATATTTAGTGTTAAGAGTGCTTTATTGAACTTTTTGAACATAATTTATAACGAATAACTATTTTATTTTTATCTGTATTTTGCGAATAAAATAATTTAAAATCAAAATTTTTTTTCAATTTCTTTAAAAAATGATTGTTTATACAATTCTGATAATTAAAGTAAAGATATATCGTTATAGTATGCTTAATTATATTAATAAACCAAGATTCGCTTGGAAAGTCCAATACTATAGGGTGCAATATGCTGTAAGTATGACGCATAAATAACGTCATTTATTTATAACAAAATGAATGCATGATGGGCACATGGTATTATGATATTTGAGCTCCATTATTCGCGGTACATCGATTTAAAAAAAATGATCAAAATCGCTCCATTAGAAGCTGAAAAAATGACAGTTTTTTTCAAATATGTATTTTGAATCTTCGAATTCAATTTTAATTAAAATGAGAGCTTCCCACCCCTCTTTTTTTCATTTTTCATGCGCGTGGCCGATATTCTTTTCATTTTTTATTAAAGTTTCCGATAACATAAACATTTAAATATTTGTATCAAAAAAGAACTCGAAAATACAAAGTTTTTGGTTCAAGAGTCAGGTCTGTATTGTTTATAGATTCACCGTAACTGGCGGTCAACTTTGACAGCTTATATCTCGGAAACCAACTGACGGATTAGAATTTTTTTTTGACGAAGGGGAGCGTCTTTCCAAGTACTTTCAAACCATAAATTGCAAAAAAACATCCAATGAAAATCCGCCGAAATAATCTATTTGTTTATAAACAAAAATATCAATAATGTCTTTAAACAATTCCTGAGGGCGTCCAAATCATCAGATTTTGATTCTGAAAAAAGCGTTGGAAAACTTGAGTTCCTTACTATATGTCGAAAACAAATTTGAACACCTTAACGTGATATTTTGGACTCAGACAAACTTGAAAAATGGTCAATTTTTGTAAACGAAATCGGATTGCAAAATTGTGCGAAAACTATCGATTCGATTCTAACGAATTTTAACGTGTTATTTTATCATAGCATAACATTTTCTTTGCTCTAATATGTAGGTCCTTAGAGAAATTTAAATGGTCGAAAAAAATTGACTAAAAAATTGCTTTCTTTACGTTTTCTTTTCAATTATTTCTATTTTGCAATAAGGGAAATATATTTTGAGATTTTAGACCAGCCCTATCTTATGGCAAATTTAATTACAAAATGTTTTTTCTTTCCAACTTTCCTCTAAAATGAATTACTTCAAAGTTACGTGAGAGAAAAGTTGAACAAAAAACGTTATTTTTTTGTTAATTTTATATTTTTATTAATAAAAACAATGTTGCCCAACTTTTTGAAATGACGTATATCAAATTTATCGTTATTCAGGTTATTCTGAAGGCTCTCATGCAAAAATCTCCATGTTCCATTTCACATCCACGAAACCCCGTTATTTCATATATAAGCACACACTATGTAGCATTAAATTCAGGCTTAGGTTTCATTTTCGTTGGACCATCTATTGTCCGTGAATTAAACAATACAGCATTTTTTATAAAATGTTTGAACAATGCCTAAATTTTCAGAACTAACAATAATACTGGATTAGCCTATATATATATATATATATATATATATATATATATATATATATATATATATATATATATATATAATAGAGAAATTAGCACATGTGTGCAAGAGTTCCTTTACAAAAAAAAATTATAAAGTTACTTTTTTAAAGGACTAGGGAGAACAGGTTAATCAGATGATGCTGTCGGTTGCAAGCTGGCTACGTAACCCTGGTGGATGTTCGATGATTGGTGGAAAATTTGTCATATGTAATTTTTAGTGAAAATACTGTGTGTCCATAAAATACTTTCTCAAAAAACGTATAAGTTGTAGCATATATTTTAATCCAGAGTGGAGCTGAGCAACTTGTTTATTTGAATTTGGCTCCCTAAAACGATGGTTACTCCATGGTGGGTGGGGGTAGGTATATTCGAGAGAGCGGAGCATAAAGTTGTAGCCCCGATTGGTTTAATTAGCACCATGGAGTTGACGAAGGTGGAACGCGAGTTCGCTCTCGAGGCATACTTTTCTAACAGTCGCTCAATCATCGCCATGCAACGTGCACACCGGACCAATTTTAATATTGCACCCCATGATCACGTTCCTGGCCGGCAGTCGATGTTTCATGGGTAAACAACTTTAGGCAAACTGGTGATGCAAAGAAAAACAAACCTGGTTGTTCACAAACAGCAAGCTGACTCCCAAACATCGACATGATAAGGATTTCTGTTTCCGATACTTTCAGCGCTCTGCCCGCAAGTATGCAGGTGTTGTTGGGTTATCTGCTAGTTCTGTGAGACGAATCCTTTATGAAGAACTAAAATTTCATTCTTACAAATGGACTGTGGTGCAGAAACTTAATCCACTCAATTTTGTTGCTTGAGACAATGTACGTGACTGGGGTTGGAAAAAATCTAAATATGATTTGATAGCTAATGGCACTAATGACCCTCCTGCTCCAGACATTGTGCTTAAAAAATGGCTTGCTCATGTACTACAGGCTGCCACGGAAACTGTAGTTACTGAAAATTAGGATTGACTTGCTCTATGTTTTGCAAACAATGTATGGGTATTAATTGTGACAATGTACAAAAAGTAGACATTTTAGAAGAAAATGTCCTTGATTTGTCCTTGATTTGAAAATATTATCGAAGAAATGTTATAAAATGTTAATTTATATAATTAACGAATATTGAATAATTTAATATAATAATATTTTTATTGCACAAAAAAGTTATGTTCATATTTCAGATAGAACTATCCCATTATTTAAAAATCCATCACAGTTTAATAGTTTTGTTGAATTTCTGATTAATTTTTAACAAATTAACATGAAATATATTTTTTTTTTATTAAGTAAAAATGCAATGTAAAAAAATAAGAATTAAAACAATATCAAAGCAAATGCGATAAAATTCTAAGGAAAAAATTTTGAACGACTATATCTCAGTTAATTTTAATCGAAATTACTTTTCCAATATACCATTTTAAAGGAAATTTTATCTACTTTTCTTTCGTGTGAAGTAATGACCATACCCATCTCTACCTAAGAAAAAGTTACAGGCGAAAGAGTAAAAAAAACAAAAAATTGGATTTTTTCTTTTTTTATTCACTGTTTTTTTCAATATTTGTTCGATTAAAAATCGTTTTTCATTTTCTTAATAGAGTAATTCGATGGGGAATTTAGTTCTCTATAAAAAGTTACTCGTTAATTATATCCGAATTTTGCTTCGTTTTCGAGTTATATTCAAAAAACTGAAAGGATTGCATTTTTACCCCTATATCCAAATTGCACCCTCTAATTTAATAGCACTCCATGGTTTTCTCATCCTAAATGACCAATTGAACGATTTATGCGATAAAAACCCTTAAACGGCTTAGTTCTTTTCTATATGACATAATCAGTGGCCTAAAAGCACGCAAAAGCGGAGAATATTTTGAAAAACAATAAAACCATTTTCGGTGATAAATATTTGCTTTTATTTGTTATTTCTGAAATATAAACGACCCTCGAAACAGATGTTTCTAACCCAAGAATATTTAAAATTTTATACGGACGATTTTATATTAATATAAATGTGGTTTAGAATCATAATAAAACTAGTGGACCCTAAACACGGAAACCTTCATAAGTCTTTTCAGCAAAGAGGGTTTTTGTGACCCATCTTAACGGACAATAATCTTTAAGATCGAAGACTCTTGCCACGCTTTTGCCGTTTAGGTCGTAAGTGGAACCTCTTGTCCAACTGTCTAATTTTATGATGAATTTCAGATATGTAATCATGACCAAGATGTTTAATAAAATCATGTGTGGCTAAGGAACTCAGGGGCGTGCGTAAGAATTTTCAAAATGCACGTCGGTGAATTTTAATATTAAATAGGTTAACGTGATCAATAAAAGCTGGTTGTTTTAAAACATTAATATAGTGAATTATTTATGTGAATTATCACAACAACGGTTGCAATTACTTCTTAATTTGATGAAAAACGCTTTCCAGGTAGACATCTCTTGAGGTGTAGGAATAGATGAAAGTTTGAGGGAGCCAGATCTAGTGAATTTTTATAGCTGTCTCATATCCAAAACAAAACTCAAGATCTCATGGACTGAACTGTGTAAAAGTTAAATAACTGTAATTTTTAACTACATATATATATATATATATATATATATATATATATATATATATATATATATATATATATATATATTTCTCTATGTCCATATAGACGATTTTGCAGATACTGACCTAGTTTGACCGATATTAGTCGATGGACAATCTTTGGAGGGTATTTGGTAGACCACACTTGATTTTTGTTTCTTGGAATATCACTTTTTAATTTCTTAAAATTGCTTTTAGGTAAACAGGGGCCCGTATTTCCTACTACTGAATTTTTGGAAAAATTTCGTACACTGTAAAAAGGAAATGCATTAAATTTAAGGTAAATGTGCTGGAAGCAAATTTCATAAACGTTTATTAAATACATTTAATGTAATGAATTAAATTTAATAATTTTTACATTAATCTAAATTAATTTATTCCATTACATTTAAAGTAACACATTAAATTTAAAGTTTGATCATTTTTTTTAAGATGATTATGTACGTTAAATATACAGCCAGTGTTTATTCAATTTGAGCAATGTTATCACATATTTAATGCACCAATATTAATATGAGTTGAAGAAATTCTCAAACTACCAGGAAAAGGTGGACATTTTTCTCGTAGGTAGTGTCCGCCATTTAGACCGGTTTCAAAATCATTGGTTCCCGTTACTACGGCGCAGACATATATACCTCACCATAAGAAAATTGAATACTTTATGCAATTTATCATACTAAATAAAAAGAGCAATACAAGTTGCGCCATCTTCCGGAATCTCATGCAATGTATATTGAATAATAATGTAAATTCCTTTAGTATTAGGGTATATGTGAATTAATTTTAATGTACAGAAGTTAAAATATCTTTTCAGTTACTTTATTGAAATTTAATATACCATTTAATCAAATTTAATGTACAACGAATTGATATTTGAATGAATTACTTTAAATTCAAGGTAAATAAATTATTCAGTTTTTTGGTTAGAAAATCATTACATTTAATGTAGAATGGACATTAAATTTGCGGTTATTTTTAACAGTGTATATTAGACAAGGAAATATATTGTTTTTTATTTTAATGTCTTCTAAATTTTTCTTTTCTAGTATTTCCATGTTTGTATTTTTCTAACATTTCTTTTCAAATTTTATTAATTAATTTAATTGGGTAAGAGTTTGACGTAAGGACGTTTTTGCTTTTTTGATAGAATTGTTTCGAAATTCGTTGCTATTGAGGATGATGACTCTATCGACTATTACCAGTTATTAGAGACATTTTAAGGATATGCGTTGTTGATAATTATAGTTACAGTACCACTCAATTAGTATTGCATTATTTTTATTATGCAATGTCATATCTAGGAAGTAGATAAATTTAACATTTTTAATTTTTACGATAAATTGTATTTTTTATTATAGCCGTTAAATTTATTTAAAATGTATGTATCTTGATTTTGTGGAATGGCTACATATCTGTAGAGAAATCGTAATTTGAATTTAACGTTTTTGATAACTTAATGTTCTAGATCTTCTAATACTAACTGATCTACTTGAAGAATACATTTTTTATTGAAAGTATATAGAAGTTAGGCGGATTACTACGGCTTCAAGAAAGTTCTCTATAGGTATGTCGGTATATTTTTTATTTCTAGCCATTTTTTTTCCATATTATGTTTAAAGCTACATTTATAGGTAAATTTGTATAGAGAGACACCACATCCAATGAGATCAACACATTGTTTTCTGGGATTTGTACGTTTTTTTTTCTGTAAAGCTCCATGAACGTTTAATATAAAAATTATTTTTGCTAATTACATTAGATAAAATATTTTTGAGGTATTTTGAACATGCATTAAAAGGTGATTGTATACAAAATACAAATGGTCTAAGTGATATTGCAGTTTTATGTATTTTAGGCAGGCCGTATACGCTTGGTAGTGCAGCGTTGTATGTAATTAAGTCTTTTGCTTTCCAATTTTTTTGTTAAGTTGTTATTTTTCTGCTACTACTAGTTTGTAGGTTCAGTTTTAATTTTTCTTCATATGTTTGCATCTTAGAGTAATTAACTGATTTTTATATCCTTATCTGAATTTTTCATAACAACTGTTTTGTTTGATTTATCAGGCTATAAAACAATTAGATCCAGCTTGTCTTTTAGCCTTAATTTCATTATTAACTTCGATAATTTCGTTATTAATGGCCAATTCAATATATGTAATAGGAAGGGAACATGTTTGGTAAGGTAATTGGCTTGGAAAAAATTCATTCTTGATAGGAATAAGATATTTTGACAAAATATTCAGCATATTCAGAGGAGTTTTTCAAGTTTCCCATAAAAATATTTACAAGATAGGTTTATTGCAAGGGGGTGGAAAAGTGAAAAGATTTATTGGTTAGTGAACCTTCTAATCGACTTTATTTGTATATAACTTTTAATAGAAGTAAGTTATTTTGATGTAGTATTCAGTATATTGTAGAAAGTACTACCAAGGGAATTTAATATATTTCTTCAGTAGGTTTATGCACGGGGGCTAAAAATTGATAAACAAAGTGTTGATAAGTGAGATATTTTGATGATACTTACAAGAATGTTCTGATAAAATAATGGTAAGTTTATGGTAGAGAGATTGAAAACTGAAAAAGAAAACAAATTTGCTGTTTAACTAACTTTATTTGTTTTTTAATCTGTCGCTTTCTTCACATTATATCGTTTCCATTTTAAACGTCTCTTATGTATTCGTATAACATTATTACCATTACTCATTTTAAAGATAAATTGAAACTCAGAAGGATTAAATAATTTTTTTTTATAAAAAAAAAACCTAACAGACTTTAAAAATGATATTAAAAAGTAAAGAACAAATAATAAAAAATTGCAATTAATTTATTAATTTTGATAGAAAATATCTCCAAACTACACAAAGACAAAGACACAATCTAACGTAAAAAGAAACAGAACACAGGTCAAAGGCTTTGTAAACAATATATTTTGATATAAAAATAAAGTCGATACAAAAACTTCATTTATCTTTGAGTTTTAGAATATTTCCTTTAAAATTATGGATTTCTAAAGAGTTTAAATTGCAGATAAGAGAAAAATAAAGATTGACTTGCATCAGAATAGTAAGGGCGATAAGAACTGCATCGACTAGGACTGTGGAAGTCCCAATAAACCTAATGAACCTACCTTTTCACCACTTATATATTAGGAACGAGGCCCTGAAGGAAAAGCTGCAGCACGGGAGCTAGAAAGTTTTACTCTCTCTCGGACAACATGCAACGAACTTTTTTGCAGAAATTTATGCTATTGTGTGTCGCTATCTCTGTGGGAGGGACATAAAGAGGAATCTGACAATAAATATATGCTCAGGTAGTAGGACTGAAATACAAGTACTGAAGTTGAGTATGGTAATTACTATTGGTAAGAGGGAATTAAAATTGCTGGTGGAAGATAAATTTATTGAATTCTGGAAGGGGTTCCTGGAATGAAGGGTGTCAAGCAACATATAAATCGACCTAATGCACGACTTAATAGGGAGCTCGGGAGAACTGCGAATTGTGGTGGGACTGCTGACCTAACTTTGTCGCATGTGAAGCCATCTTAACAAGATTGCCATTATGGATGACCCATTGTGTAGATGGTATCTTAAGGAGGATGAATATATTGACCATGTCCTCAGGGAGTGCCCGGAACTAAATGGACTGAGGCAGAAACATTTCCGACACAATATTTTTATTTGAACCCGTTAACAAATTTCAGCTAACTTGCAGCTATGGTGGGATGTAAAAGACTCAAGTAGGCCTAAGCAATGAGGATGAAGTGTCACCACTTTTTATCCATTTATTTATTCATTTATTCAACTTCTCGAACTACTACGATAACGTACTAAATAAATGGGTAAATATACTATTATCAAATCAATTGCGATTTTAAACCGTTTATAAGTTATTTTTAACTTTTTAATGAAATTTTTTGAAATCGTTTTAGTTTTTTTTGCAAAATTAAATTATTTGTCATTCGTATATGTTCCTTTACTCTATCTGTATATTACAAAAACGTCAGAGTTTCAGCATATTTTCTTTAGCCTTATTGATATTTAAAGTGCTGAAAAAGTAGTGAGGATAAAAGTAATTGAAAAGAGTAAGAGCAATTTAGAGGATGCAAAAACTTTATTTTGCTAAAGAAAAGTTGATAGACAGTAGGTTAGTAATAAGAGCGAAAGTAAAGGAGAACTTTATATTTAAGTCTATTTATTATGCATAAAACTTTTTCAACAGTTAACAGTGGGACTAGTATTTTATTGGAAGTTTTTGTATTACAGTTATTACCTTGAATTTTTCTTCTTGCTTTAGATTTTATGGTTTCACCAAGCTCTAAATGAAAACTGATTTATTCCGTTTAGCTATAAAATGAAATTGCTTAAGAACCGCGCCAAAGGGCATAAGTAAGAAAAGCTTTTATGTTGTTCGTCGAAAAAGCAGGAATCATTTTTATTAAGTCACCACTTTTTTAGAATATAGGAAAATATATTAATAACTCAGGGACGTACCTAGAAATATTCGTACGTCAAAGAATTTTATTATTAAAAAATTCAATTAGCTAACTCGATCCATTTTAAAAGATTTATATGACAAATTTTTACATGGATTTACATTATAACAATATAAATTTTTGTTAAAATTCTGCTTCTGCTTAAAAATAGAGCTAATGATTTTTATCACTCATGCTCACTCTTCAGTGGTAGCGAAAATGTTCGGCATGTTATATTTTGTTTTTATACTAATTGAAATATAACTAATACGTAACCTGGAGCTCTAAATTTTCAATGTGTTTCCTTTTATAATTTATTGGTAGTTTATCATCACGATACGATCGTAACGCTAGTGGGGACGAATAGGAGTATTAATTAATATTTCTATTTTTAAGTCTGTTTAAATCTGGATTGATATTTTTGGGAAAGTTATTCTGTATAAAAGGATTAGAATGGGTTTACATTTTTAGTAAAAATTTTTGTTGATGTTGGACTAATAATTCTTGAATAGATAAAGTTGATCACCACTAATCCTTCAATATTAGATTATTGAACAATAATAGATAATGTGTTTGGATAATGCATCAAGATATTTGGAGAGGTGATTCTATGTAAACTTCAACGTAAACAAAGTGTTATTATAATTTTAACAAATTATTTATATTTAATTGTATTTTACAACCAACATAATAAAAACAAGTTAAAACATATAATTTGCACTAATATTCACTCATAGTGACAAAGCAACTAATAGGTTCAGGTGGTTTACGAAGCGGCCTTCCTTTAAAATTGTACTTACGATAATTTACATGATCTCATATCAAAACTCTGACAGGGTTGCTAACTATAATATAAATAACCATTAATGGGTTAAAGTTTTTTTACCAGTAAAATCAGTTTTCCAAATGAAAGCAAAAAAGCAAGTTTTCTTTAATAAAAAATATTAAATAAGTAAAATCTCTACATTGTAAAGGGTGTTTTTTATAGAGGTATAGAACTTTTAAATGGAATAAAACAAAGATGAATTTTTTAAATTGACATGAAATTTACTTTATTCGAAAGATAACTTTCTGACATTATAATTTAAATATGACTTCTGGCATATGACCGCCACGGCTGGCTCGGACGTAGTCTAATCTGGAGGTCCAATTTTCGATGACTTTTTCCAACATTTGTGGCCGTATATCGGCAATAACGCGGCGAATGTTGTCCTCCAAGTGATCAATCGTTTCGGGCTTATCGGCGTAGACTAGCGACTTCACATATCCCCACAGAAAATAGTCTAGCGGCGTTAAGTCGCACGATCTTGGAGGCCAATTCACGGGTCCGAAACGTGAAACTATGCGGTTACCAAACGTTTCCTTGAATAAATCAATTGTGGCACGAGTTGTGTGACATATTGCGCCGTCTTGTTGAAACCATAGCTCCTGCACATCATGGTTGTTCAATTGATGAACGAAAAAGTCAGTAATCATGGCTCTATAACGGTCACCATTGACTGTAATATTCTGACCAGCATCGTTTTTAAAGAAGTACGGACCAATGATTCCACCAGCCCATAAATCATACCAAACAGTCAGTTTTCTGGATGTAACGGTGTCTCAACATACACTTGAGGATTATCATCACTCCAAATACCGCAGTTTTGTTTATTGACGTATCCATTCAAACAATAGGGAGCTTCATCGCTAAACAAAATTCGCTTATGAAAATCGGGATCAACGGCAATCTTGTTTTGGGCTCATTCACCGAATTTACGCCTTGCTAGGTGATCGTGTGGCTTCAATTCTTGCACGAGTTGAATTTTGTAAGCACGCAAACCAAGATATTTCCGCAAAATCTTCCATAAAGTAAATGGACACATATCCAATTCCTGTGCACGATGGCGGATAGACTGATTCGGGTCTTCCTCTACGCTACGCTCTACAGCAGTAATGACTTCTTCTGTACGCACTGTACTACGTCTCTGTGGATGCGTATTATCATTTAGAGTGAACGTGGTGCGAAAACGTTCCATAGTTAATCGAATTAATTGCTCTGATGGACGATTATGTTGACCGTAAAATGGACGTAGTGCGCGATACGTATTTCGAACAGAACCATGATTTTCAAAATAAATTTGCACAATTTGGAAGCGTTGTTCAGGCGTCAGTCTATTGATGTTGAAATGCCAAACCAAACTAAACATAAATCACTTGACAGCTGACAAAATGGCCGCCAGTTAAAAAAGTGTTGCCAACTTAAAGTTCTATACCTCTATAAAAACATCCTTTATTTTAGTAGACGTGAAATTACAGAAAACCTTAAAATTAACAATGTTTTTAATTATTTACAAAATGGCTCATCAATATTCAAATATTAAATATCGCGACATGCATTTCTGTTGTGGGTAAGCAAATGAAAATGCAGAAGAAGCAAGGCGGTTGTATCTGGAAGCATATCCTGAAAAAAATATCCCGTGTGCACAAACTTTCTACAGCGTCCATCGATGGTTGGGCTAAATCAAAATTATCATCCAATCAAAAGTTAATTTTGATGATGCATAAGGAAGACTAAGATAGATTAGAAGTGTTGAAATGGAAGAAAGGATTCTTGAAAGAATATAAGCCGATTCAGGTACTAGTTCTAGAAAAATAGGATAGGAGGAAGCATTTACCAATTCTGCAGCTTGGGAAGTTCATTAAAGCCATGTTATTCACCCATGATGCTACATTGAGATGTGACTGTATTAACAATTTTCATAACACACATTAGTATGTTTAATGAAAACTCTCATGCTATTATGAAATGACAAAATCGCCGCCGATTCTTTCTGAACGTATGGAGCAGAATTATAGGATACCAACTTGTAGGACTTCATTTTTTCATGGGCAGTTAAACGGGTTGGGATGCTTATTTAAATTTTCTGTGGAATGATCTTCGACAATTGTTAGAAAATATTCCCATTGAAACAAGAACAATGTATGATATCGAGGATAATCGTTAAAATATAATAAATAGATACGAAATTATACAAAATAGGGTCAGATATTTTTTTGTAGTTTGATATTTATTGAAAAGCATCAGGAAGTGAATATAAATGAACTGAGGTAATTTTCAAAATGGGTTATAATTCTTTTTCTTTTTAAAAATAATGATTTTTGGAATATTTCTTTTCTTTCTTAAAATATTATAAATATTCTTGTGTTATAATCCTTTTTCTTTTTTAAAATATTAATATTGTGTATACTTAAATAAATTTTTAAAAAATATTTATTATACTGCTACTGTTGTTTTAATTGTCAGATCATCTTTTAGATATCTGTTTATCAGATTCAACCTAATTTGAAGTATGGTAACTTCATTTTTTGCTTCCATTTAATAATCAGATTTTACTGGTGAGAAAAATTTTAATTCAAATTTGAGCCTAGATTTATCGATTCGAAGTACCATATTTATTAGGCACTCTTTTGTCTTTAAAATTACATTTTTATAACGAATGTTAGAAGTCGTTAAGCGTAATCCCTGTGTCAAATATCAACTTGATATGTTAAAAACTAACTGCAAGATGTTATAAATAAGAAACAAATTGAACTTTGACAGGTTGTAAGAAATAAGTTTTTGACTTTTTGTTATATAAAATCACTTCTTGAAGCATCTTTTTGAAAACCCTTACATTAAAATTATGTCCTTTCTAGATTTTGAAATAAATAAAAATTTTAATATTTGAGATTCACCCTGCTTATCGTTCTTTATATTTTAATATATATATTTTTTTCTTAAGAATAATAACAAATATATCCTTTAATTCTAATTACAACTGTGGACTTTGCGATTCTAAAATTCCTAATTAAAGAAATTGATTTAATACATTTCCCGCAACATACAAAAGATAAATTACTAATTTTGCAGCGGAGAGCAATTATTCCTGCCATAAATCTACAGGAGCTACCAAAACTAATTTATAAGAGGGTGTGTTCCTAAAGTTTAAATTAGGGAGTTCGTTATTGACTTATTATTTTTTCCTAAAGAAAATTCTCAATAATTATATTTTTTTTAGCTACAAGGATTTTTGTGACCCATCTTTATCAACAATCACATTCAAAATCGAAGGCTCTTACCACGCATTTGCCAGTTTGGACGTGAATGGAAACACTTATTTAGCTGTCCAATTTTATGATTAATTTGAAATATAAAATCGTAACCAAGACCTTTAATAAATTTGCATCCAAAAAAAACTCAAGGATTTGCCTAAATATATTATAAAGGTTGGTCGGTTAACTGAAGTTTCAACATTTTTTATGGTACTATTGTGAAGGATCAAGATAAGGACATAATTTCTATTTTTTAAGCAAATCCACGAGAGTAAATATTTGTCTCTACAGCAATTACTTACTGAGAGTCATGAACAATTAAAACCAAATGCCTCCTATTGATTTAGTACTAGACTACTTTCAAACCACCTGTGCTAATTCAGCTCCTATCTTTGGTAAATTGATCGCAATGCTATCGTGTATAATTTGGGTTGATTTTAAACGATTTATGGTTCTTATTATAGAAAAGTTTTATATTCTCATAAAAACAAATTCTTTAATTTAAACAGATGCAAAACATGCTTAATAAAAGAATAGTTGAATAAATCATCCAGAGAAAGTCAGTCGAAAAAAGAAAACTAGGAAGACCTAAAGAATCTGAAAAACTGACCGAGGACAGAGGATTGAAAGAAAATATATATTTGGAATAACAGATATATAGAACGTTATAAAACAATAAATCAAATATTAACAAACATAAATCTTTGTTTCGCACTTTAATGACTTTAAAAAAGGTTTTTCTGGTTTATCGCTAATTATCAAGCACATATTTTCATTTGATGCGTTTGCTAAAATCGATCAATCCCCAACACCAAAAGTTCATAATGTTGCAGACGCAAAAGTGAATTTGCTAACGAATAGAGATACGACCAAAGAAAATTGATATGGCATATATTTGTGGTGTAGCTACTAAAACAGAAAAATGCTAAAATAATAATTTTTATCCTCTTGTAACCCTAACAAAAGAAAATTAAAACTTAGGCTGTATCTAAAGTTTTATTTTATTATTCATTTCCATTCTTTTGTCTCAATGTTAACGAGTACTAAAGTACTTTAATGACATGTGGATGGAATAATTTTGTTTTTTCACCCTTCGTCGTGATTTTTGCTGGAAACAATTTCAAGGGTCTCGAATAGGATTAGTGTCTGCCATTAGTGGGTTAGTTTCACATTTTTCCCAAATTTAAAAAAGATTTTCACTCGTAACTTGATAGCCGTCAAATCATGACGAACGAATTTGGAATATAAATCTTCGAGTAATGGAACTTTACAATGTTAAATTAATAATTATGTGTGGCATAATTTGGTCGAAGTTGGTTCTAGAAAAGTTATCTGGAAAGAAAAAGGTTCATTATCTGCATAAATCAGCCATAGATTTTCAAAACATTTAAATGCATGTGAATTAACACCACATTATGGAATTGTTTTAAAATAATGTAATTTTCAGCGAGATGATTAAGTTTTATCAAACTGAATACTAAGATTTTGAATGAAATTTGTGTAAGTTATTATATGATAAATTAAAATTTTTCATCATTTTCTACCTATTTTAGAATAAAGCACCGAAAACCTTTCTGAAAGGGAACTATAAACTATGACAACCTTATATGACAGTTTTTCGTTTAGTTCATGTTAGCTTAAGTTAGTTCAGGTTTAGCTTGGCTTTAATTCAGAAAACTGAGCTAAATAAAACTGAATCTAACCTGAGCTAACTTAAACTATCCTGAACTAATTGAAACCATCCGAAACTTATCTAGATATTTTAATTAAAAAATGTTATTTACCAGCAGAGACCCCATGGAGCCGGAAGATCTCTATCAGAAAGGGATATTGGCAAAAGTTAAGATTAGTGGTGAAACACAGAAAATGGGAAAGATAATAAGGTTTATAAAAAGACTACAATGTATAAAAATGATCGTATAAATAGATTCGGTGGAAGAAGAATATTGGTTGACAGCAGAACAATAAAAAGACTATACGACATCCTCATATATGGGATAAAAATCTCCCATGTGTTTAAAAAGTCATTTATTGTTCCGCTAAGTAACTGTGGAAGTCTTCTTTGCGTCAACCTAATAATTTTCACTTAAATCTCTCTCTTTCTGGCCCGGGAGGGTTAATGAAAAAACATCATTTTTCTTTAAATCACTTGCACTTACACCCATACTAGGAGCAGCGGCAAGTGCAATATGATCTCGTTAAAATCATTAAAATTGAAAGAAAAAACATGCCTAATATGAAATTAAAGAAGGGGAAAAAGACAAAAGCAAATATGATCCTTAAAAGCATAAATATTTAGAGGAAGGATCCTGTGTAAAATACAAATTAAACATGTTTCTTCTGGTCCTTTTCTTTATCTGCCACCCGTAATACTGACCACCGCCTACGTGTTATCTCACCCAGTAGCGGTCAGCGACTAGTTCAGATCTTTTGATGATCACTTTCAGATGAAATGAAAACGGATATATTGTTCACTGCTCGTTCCGCAGATGATGAGTTAAGGAACATTAAGCTTGTTTTTTTACCTCATATGCGACAAGTAAGTTGTAACTGATGGATCATTGTATTAAAAAATCTTCAGACAAGGTTATAGAAAACCACTAATACATCTGAAGGAAATGGATGACCCTGTTTACCAAATACCCCTGAATGTGCGTGATGCGATACTAAACATTGCGGCGACATAGGATGCAATTAAACTATACTAAATTGCTTCAAGGAAGCAAATCTCCGAAATAATATCGTGTTGGAAAAAGCAGTTATCGCGATACTGCAGAATTTTTCTGAATATTCTTCCATCGATAACAATATTGCAATCTATGAAGCAGTGGAAATAATTGTATGTATAGTGTGCTACTTCAAATACAGTGTGATTAATAAAGTCCGTGCCATATAGGATTTTTTTTATTAATAGCTTTATTCGAAATTTGACCTTGGCATCAATTTCTGTTTCGATTGAGATGAAAATTAATTTAAAAATAATAGTCACGTGATTAGCATTATCTGTCAAACTATAATTTTGTTCAAAAAAAATTTAAAAGTAGAGTTATATCTCAAAATTACGAAAAAAGGTATAAGAAAACGTTTTTCTAAATGCAATCTTTAGCCCATATGCAAAATTTCAGATCTATAAGATAATTTTTTTGTAAATTGCACCACTGTTCCAAAATAAGACTCAATGTAACCTACATGAAACTTCTTAGTTTTGACAATGCTTCATTCCAGATATATTTTGTTTAAAGTAGCGTGTGTGTTTTTCTAGAAAATCCAAATGGCGTTATTAAAGTTTGATGCGATATTTATTTGTTTTTTACCCTGTATTAAGGTAACGTTATAAAATAATTATTTTTGAAAACGTAGTTTGTGTCTAAAAGTAATACACATTATAATTAAGACAAGCAACTAAAAGTGTCATCAGTAAAGTCTGCATTAGGTGGAAAATAAATTTTTATTTAACTTTACAAAAAGTTTATCGAGTTTCAACGATTTAATTTAAAACTCTGTTATTAAAATTTGTTATGAAGTAATGTTATTAAAAAAGTTAAAATGTAATTTTGAATTTTAAGTTTTTGAATTGGTTTTAATTTAATATTCAAATATCAAAGATAGTTTATTATCAATTAAAAAATTGGAATTTTAAATACGTTTAATTTTTATATTATGATTTTTTATTAGAAAATGTGAGTCTTTTCAATTAAACTATTTTCTTAATATTAATGTGTATTCCTTAGAGACACAAACTACGTTTTTAAAAATAGTTATTTTATGAAGTTATCTTATACAGGGTCAAAAACAAATAAACTTCGCATCACATGTGACTAAATTTTAATAGCCCTAATTGGATTTTGTAGAAAAATACACATTTAATATGGCGCTATTTTAAACAAAATATGTCTGGAATGAAGCATTGTCAAAACTAAGAAGTTTTATGTAGGTTTCGTTGAGTCTTATTTTGCAACAGTGGTGCAATTTACAAAAAATGGGCAAAAAATCTAAATTATCTTGTACAGTTGAAACGTTGCATATGGGCTAAAAATTGCATTTAAAAAACTTTTTCTAATAACTTTTTTCGATATTTTGAGATATAAACCCACTTTGAATTTTTTTTTGGAAAAAAATTAAAATTTGACGGATAATGCTATTCACATAACTACTGTTTTTTTTTTTGGATAATTTTCTGGTCACACTGTATATAGTTACGCATTTATGTAACTATGTACTTCATTTTATTCCTTTCCCGCTTAATACGCTTTCCTGCTTAAGACGTATTTCTTGCTGAATCCCTTCATAGTAATCGTAAGAAGATCTCACTGTACTATGACAAAAAAATTATAAATGACTGTCTGTCTATTTTATAAGCCTCTGATCAAAAATGTGTATTTTTATTTCATTAACAAAATATTAATCTTATATTTTCTGACACCATTAAGCGCTTGATTGAGAAAATGTAAAAAATATATTAATCGAACAACTCCTCGGTGAATTGAATAACTAGAACATGAATTTAAGAGCGGAGTAAAAATATATTAATCATAGTTGCACCAGATTTTCAATTTATCATTAATACATCAAAATTCATTAGATTTTTTCTTATTTTACTCAATTTATCAACGTCTTCTGAATAAAGAGAGTATAGTTTAATTTATCGTATCACCTTGGATATTTTCGATAGCATTTTTTGCAAATACAATTGTACAGGTTTACAAAAAAGTTTATAGCACTTGTGACAGGCGCGAATCCAAGGGGGGGGGGCGGTGGGGGCGATCCCCCCCCCCAAGAGCTTTGAGTTCAGGAAAATAGACCCGATTTTGCCACTTATGCTATAGTTTATTCAAGAACTAGAGAGAGTAATAAATCATTTTTTACCCTTGTTTTTTCTTCGCAAACTACCTGTGTTCTTTAGTCCGATTTCTTTGGCAAAATCTGTTAGACACATAGATTATTCATTGAAATGGGTTAGAAATTTTAGAATCAAAAATACCGGTCTATGATAATGGACTATTTGGTTGGATAACAATAGATATTTGGATGTGTGAAGTGTTAAAAAGGATTTTAATCCTTGTCATAGGCGTCGGAAGGAGGTTTATTTTATCACTAAGTATTTATTGCATAGAATATTATTTCGGTAATATACCTGAAATAAAAAGTTTTTATAATTTTATTTAATTTCTTATGATTTCTTAATAATTCACATACATTAGAAAATATAGAAAATTTTGACATATTTCACACAAATCACAACTGTATTTTTATTATTTTTAATTGTGGCATAGAAATCGTTTTAGGCGCATTCCGACTAAAATGTAGGCTTTTTCCCTCAAAAAATTCTGAGTTATAATTTAAATATTTAGAAAATATCCATTGTCAAAAATACAAGAAGTTAAACATATATAAAAAAAATAAATTCGTCCATATAATATTAAAATTTTTTTAGGGCTATCGGTCATTTTATTATTAATTAAAAACATTTTTAGGATATTTGACGGTTCAGTTTATTTATTTCTGAAACCATCTGCAGAATTAAAATTAAACACTAAAAAAGGATTGAAATATAATTTATTTTTATATGTTACAGAAAATTTAAATAATAAATTGTGTTTACGCTGGTAAACATTAAGTATCTAATTCGTAATCAAAGTCAGTGAAGCTTCGCTCAAAGTAATTATTGGTTCTTCTATCTCACCGATCATGATAGAGTTTTCACATTTTCTTTTATTCTTTTATTATATGGATTTTTCCCAATTTTCTGCACTAACTTTATTCAAAAAAATCTTTCAAAAGTTCAGTTAAATTACTAATTTTGTAAGTTGTGTTATTTCTAGCAACTCTACCTTTTACTTGAGAGAGATATTTCCTTCTCCAACGGATATATTCCAGACGATCTATAAGAACAGATTTCCTAGCTAGTTTTTTTCAGCAAAAATTAAGTCCTCTGAACTCAGTTCTTTTAATTTCAGGTAAATTCCGATCTTCATTGATTTTACTTAGAATTTTGTCGACGGTTGGGATCTGCTTCTCATAATAAAATGTATGTACAATTTCTTTTATTGCAGTTTACATCTTTTCTTCCAACGAGGTTTTTCGTCTGCCCATGATCGAAAGTAGCTTGGGAGTACTAACAATTCCAGTCGTTTTTTTTTCCTTCAATATTGGGCACATAATAGATTTTCCAACTCCTGTGATGTTGGAACACAACTCAACAGAGTTTTTAACATTATTATCTAGATATTGATATCTTAAGGCATCATAAACATTCATCGTAATAAATTTTTCGTTGAGGAAAAAATGCCCTAGTTTAACGATTTTGGAATAAATATAGAGGTGGAAGCATATCTTTTGGGTATCTCACTAATCTGAAACAATATATAAAAACAAGCACAAACAAGATTAATCATTAAGGACACACTGTAAGGTGCACTTTGCTCACTGATAGAAATTAATTTAACTATCAAAAATTTTATTGTTGCTTTAAATTTATAAAAGCTTATAATCTAATATAATTAGATTTACGGCAGTCCTCAGTTACCTGCGGTACTGGAGCAGGTATGTCAGAGGTTTTGATAACAGTTTTATTGCTCTCTCTAGTTCTTGAATAGAGTATAGGAATGTGTATGCTTGCGATCACCCCTCCCCTTCCAAAAAGCTTTGAGTTCAGGAAAATACAACCGATTCTGCATTTTATATTAGGAATGTGTTTGCTGCTGACACTCCCGTTGACAACTTGTTTTTCTTGCGATAGCCCCCCCCCCCCCCCACCCAAGAGCTTTGAATTCAGGAAAATAGACCCTATTCTGCCTTTTATACTAGGAATGTGTGTGCTGCTTGCATCCTCCCTCCCTGTTGGCAACTTGTTTTTTTTTCTTGTAATCGCCCCCCCTTCTTCAACAGCTTCAAATTCTTGAAAAATAGACCCAACCCCACCTTTTACACTAGAAATGGGAATGTTGCCTCCCCCCGTCGACAACTTGCTTTCGCATACTGCACTTTTGTGATATCACCGCCCCCCCCCCCCCCCAAGGAGAGAGGCTGGATCCGCCCCTGACTTGGGATAAAGGTTTCATTACCTTAGACATAGCTAAAAATTGCTAATACTGATACAACAGTAACTAAAAATCAAGAGTAGTTCATTGATTACATGAAACTAGTGCATTCCCATGTAGAGAGTGTCTCAGAATGTTTTTCGTTTTTGATTTTTAAAAAATAAAAAATCATATTTAATTTAGATTTGTTTAATTATTATTAAATTATACTAGTCAACTCCGTGGGAGTTTAAACCATCTTGATTGCGTATTCAACAATGAAAATTTTCCATCACGTTTATATTCCTGATCGCTTTCTCTCATAAGAAACCAACAATAATCCCCCATCATTGTTGCATCCCATCTGCCTTGGTAGCGTTGCTCCATTATTAATATGTCTTGCTGGAATTTTTCTCCTTGCTCGTCACTAACCGCACCTCAATTTTCTGGGAAAAAAAATAAATGGGAAGAGTTCTTTTACAAGTTTTCCGTAGTTTTCTACTTTTTTGTTTTCGAAAAACTGCGAAACAATTGTTTTAAAGGACCTCCACGCAGCTAATTCAACATCACTTAATTTTTCGATCAAACTGTTGATCCTTCAGGATTTTTCTAATTTGTGATACAACAAACATTCCTTGCTTGAGCTTAGCATTACTTAGTTTAGGAAAAACAAAGAAGAAAAGGCAAGGAAAACAGCAATACTTCGTAAATCCACCCTGAAGCCCTAGTAATAGTCCTATGACTTTTAGCAAAAACTATCCGCGGTGTTAACAGAGCTACGTTTCTGTACTTCAGATATTTTTGTACTGTCGTGTAAAAGCAGCGCGCCTACTGAATCGGCTCGGCTCCGTCCGTTCCGTCGGCTTCAGTCAGAACGCCGATGGCCCCCGCTCACTGGCTCCGCACAATTCAGACCAGTGATTAAAACTGCTTTAACCATTAGAGTTTCTAGAGCTGTTATTTTTGATGAAAAGTGAATAAAATAAGTAGTTTTTCCGACTCTGAGGAGGATATTGTTGTGGCTGCTCTAGCCTGTGTTGAAGCGGAAGTGGAGGAAAAGCGGAGAAGAAGATATTGGGATCATGATATTTACCTTAAAAGAAAAGTTCACGGGGAATTTTATCATTTATTTCTAGAGTTGATGACCGACAAAGTTTTTCAAATATTTTAGAATGTCTAGTATAAAATTTTATGAAATTTTAAATATGTTGCCGCTCAGGAAACAAAACACTAACCTTCGAAAATCGATTCCACCAGAAGAACGTTTAGCAGTTACTTTAAAGTAAGAGTATTATGTAGTCAAATTAATTAAATTTGACGTTTACATCACAGATTTTTGTGACATAACTAATGTTTTTTGACTGTGACGTGAACGCCTAGACAATTTACCTCAAGTTTATTAGGCAACAACTATGTATATAGAATATTATTATTATTATATATTCTGTATGCTCTCACATTTTCTATCAATTCTTCGTCCGACATAGTAATAATACAAACACTACGTCTATACCACAGATTATACTACCTCTTTCTATTTTTAAAATAGTCGAACGCTTTCAGACCTTTCGGAAATTTTTGCCCTCTTGAGAATAGTCAAAGACGCCTATGCTGAAAGCGCAAAAGCTTTCTGGCCGGTCGGAACCAGTGAGCGGGCTCTCATTTATTTACGTGTAAACCAAAACGGGCCGATTGCGCGGAGCCGAGCGGTCTGAACCGAGCCGAACCAGTGGGCTTGCTGCTTAAGTCGGTTCGGAGATGTGATACTACGTTTACAGGGGTCATCTAAGTTTATTCAACTCAAATATACCACTAATACATGGCTCTTACTAGTGGCTTGTTCGCGCACTTCGTTTCTCTACCTAATACTGACCACTACTCGTGCTAAAAAAATACTGATGATACAACTGCTGGCCAGCTGATTTTATAGCCGTTCCGTACTTCTGATATTTTCTAGAAGCATCGAATATCGGAAATTCGAAAAGCGATGGCGTACTTCTCGTATACAAGGGCCATCTATAAGTACATTCGTCTATAGGGCAGAGTGACAATATAGCGGCCAAAAAAATAAATTTTTCCCAATTTCTATTACTTCATTTAAGTAAATTGAAGGCATTAATTTTGTGTTTTCCTTGTTGACTGGAATCTTTCCCATTCAGTTAAAAGAAGATATTTCCTTCACTTAAAGAAGATATATTTTTTATTTAAATAAAAAATAAAATTTACACGACTTACAGATTTTCCTTTAAACTAACTTCGTTGCTTTCATTTAAAAATTTACGAAAAAATTAAGAAGGGTATTAGCGAAGCACGATCGTGCTCCTTAAAGGGTTTTAATAATGCAGATTCATTCATCTTATTCATCGATTTTCAAATGAAGGTATTTACTTTATCCTGAAAATTTCAGCCATTTTTAATATTTAATTATATTTTAATATTTAATGAAAATTACACGGTAAATGTCTAGTTATTTATAATTTATTTCACCCGAAAAGAAATATATCAATTGGACGGATTTGTTCAAAGTGAAAAGTTATTAAGCAAAAAGCAAATGAGTTTTACTTTTTTGATTATTTTGATACAAAGAAACCGTAGATACTTAAATATTTGTAAAAGTTCATATTTACTTAAAAACTTAATAACTAACTTTCATCCGAGGAGAATTAATGTAGTAGTACCTTTCGAAGACGAAGAAAAATGGAACACAAGAACTTAGGAGAATATAGGCAAATTAGCAGAGAAATATCAAGGCTTATAAGAAGAGATATACGCAAATACAAATCGGAAGCCATATCCCATGTAATTGAGCAGAATAAAATCTTAAAAATACTTAAAAGAAACCAGGCAGAAGGAACAAAAGAAATTCATAAACTCCGCGATGCAGCAGGTACAATTACAACAGATAGAGAAAAAATACTCCAAATAGTGGAAGATTTCTACAGCGCGTTATACAAAAAGTACACCATTGACAATGACCTAACAAACATTCCAAATGGCTGCAATCAAGGCTCAGAAGATATACTAGAAATTTCATCATCAGAAATTGAAGTGGCCTTACAAGAAATGAAAAACAACAGAGCCCCAGGAGAAGGTGGCATTGTTATTGAAAGTATTAAAGCAAGAGGGGAAAAATCAATAAATGCTCTCAAAGTCCAATTTAATAGATGTTTAGAGACTGGACAAATTCCAACCACATGGAACAATGCCATAATAATAATCATGCATAAGAGAGGCGATCCCACCGACCTAAAAAACTACCGTCCAATCAGTCTCCTTTCCCACATGTACAAACTATTTATAAAAATAATAACAAGACGATTGACTCCCAAATTAGATTTCTACCAACCTAGAGAACAAGCAGGTTTCAGATCCGGTTATGGTACAAACGATCACTTGCTAGTTATGAAAACGCTCATAGAAAAAACAGTGGAGTACAACAAACCACTGGTCTTAATATTTGTGGACTACGAGAAAGCGTTCGATTCAGCGGATCAAAACAAAATATTTGCTGCACTAGCTGATTGTAGAGTCGACCACAGATATGCAGCTTTAATTAAGAACATATATAATAGCGCAACAGCAAGTGTGAAAGTCCATTCCAAAATAACATCTACATTTAGAATGGAACGTGGCGTACGACCAGGTGATAACATTTCACCAAAACTATTTACAATGCTGCTAGAATACATGTTTAAAAAAATAGGTTGTGGGAACATGGGAGTCAATATAGATGGTGAACGATTAAACCACCTACGCTTTGCTGACGATATCGTGTTAATTTCTGACAACCTTGAAGAAGCCCAAAAGTTACTAAGGACACTAAATGCAGCATCAGATGTGGTAGGTCTAAAGATTAACCGTGCAAAAACTCAATGTATGACAAACTTAGTTCCAAGTAGCAACATATCCCTAAACGAATCTAAAATCGAGTATGTAACATCTTATAAATATTTAGGCCATGAACTGAGAATAAACCGAGATTACCAGACCCGCGAAATTCAAAGACGCATCACACTAGCATGGACGGCGTTCGGCAAGCTGAGAAAAGACATATTTAAAAGCAATAAACCGATTTGCTTGAAAAGAAAGGTTTATGAACAGTGTGTGCTCCCAATACTCACTAAGAAAAGCTGCGAAAAAATTAGAGTGGCTCAGCGAGCCATGGAGAGGTCGATGTTGGGAATAACACTGAGAGATAAAGTTCCAAATGTAATTATTAGAACTAGAACAGGGATCAAGGATGCTATAGAAAGTATAACACATATGAAATGGAACTGGGCTAGACATGTTGCGAGAATGGAAGACGCTAGGTGGACTAAACGCATTATAGAGTAGCGTCCTAGGTTCCAGGCATTTAGAAGTAGGGACAGACCTCCAACACGGTGGACTGATGATATCAAGAGAATCGCAACAAACTGGATTCAATCAGCACAAGATCGGGAACATTGGAAACGATTGCGGCAGGCCTATGTTCAGCAGTGGACGGTACAGGCTGTGTGATGATGATGATGACCATTTGAAGTTTGAACATCTAAACAAACCAATAGATATTCCTTTTTGCCAGTCATGTATACTGTTAAAAATCACCTTAAATTAATATCCATTCTACATTAAATTTAATGTTTTTGTACCAAAAATCGCGAACAATTTACATTTACTTGGAATTTAAAGCAATTTATTGAAATATCAGTGCGTTATATATTAAATTTGTAAATATATTTAATGTTAATGCATTAAATTTAATAATATTTACATTAAATTTAATGTGATTATACATTAAATTAGATATATTTATAGTTACTTTATTGAAATTTAAGGTAACATTCAATTAAATTTAATGTACAATGCTTTAATTTCAAAGTACATGTAACTTAATCATGATTTAACGTACAAAATCATTAAACTGAATTAATGAATGTACATTATATTTAAAGTTATTTTTAACAGTGTAGTTTCAGAATTTTTTGAACTCATATTAATACTGGTGCAATAAATATGTGATAACATATATCAAATTCAAAGAACATTGACTGTATATTTAACATATATAGCAATGATTATATTTTAAATTTAATGCCTGAATACATTAAATTAAATGAAATAAATTAATTTAAATTAAGGTAAAAATTATTAAATTTGCATTAAAATAAGTGCATTTAATAAACGTTTATGAGATTTGCTTCCAGAACTTTACATTAAATTTAATCCATATCCTTTTACAGTGTATACTTACACGCTTCGTTAAGTAATATACCTCTGCTTTTGAGAAAATGGTCAAAACTATTTTAATGATCATTATTGTAAGTTTATTAGTGATATCGCGGGACGAGACAAGAGGTCCCCTTTCGTCTCGTCTTGATTGAAAATATAAGCAATTACTATAACAAATTAAATGTTAAAAGAGGAATATTTAATTTAAACTCTAATATAAATTACCAAATAAAACATTTCATGTTAAGAATAAAATATGGTTCAATATCCACAATAGTTTTTATCAAAATCTTCGGTTTATAAAATGACTGTAAGAATGAAATTATGATTTATTTGGTTAAGTCAGCATTTCCTAGGCGGTAGTTTACGAAGCCTAGTACTGAGAATCATTCTATGCTCAGAATTCGCAAAAGCCCATCCATTACCAGACTCCAAAACAGTGAAAAGAGAACTTTACATTGCGGACATCTCCCAGAGACCAGCACCATTAGCGTTTCTCCAAACAGTTGTGTGTAGAAAACCCTGTCTTTTAACATGTTTTCTATCCACCGGCAACAGATGTTTTCTAAATTGATGTTCCTTATTGTCATGGTGATTGTGACGTATTATCAAACCCCTGCTATGTCTAGAAATGCTATTAGAAACACTTTCTCATTTTCCAGCGTGTTTTCTACTTCATTTTTTTGACAGAACAGTGGAAAAAAAGGTCAAAGCTAACTATAGCTTATACTTTAATTATTGAGGCAATTCATTTTGTTCTGGAAACAAATGCTCAAATTTTGCGAAAAAATCGATACTACTAACCGAAACACCTATTAATATTTTTTATACTTCACATAAATATCACTATTCTAAGGAATTATTTTTAGGCTAGATATGTACGAGTATAAGAGCTAAAAGAAATCGTAAATTTTATAGCCTTTTATACTATTGTACAAACTTCTATGAGACAATGTATGCTGCTTCAGATAATAGGAAAATCTTGTAAGTTTTAGTAGTTTACAAGTATTTTATTTGTGTACTTAAGTTTATGTTATCTCTTTCTTTACTTTTCACAGTAGGAAACTCCTAGTCAACACCTTTTATCAATATGTGTAAACTTATACGAAAAAATTATTTTCCGGTCAGTTAAAGATATATTTTTTTATTTTGTAAGCTGATATATAGTGAGACCAGTAAAGGCCGCATCATATGAGTTTTTTTATTAATAATTTTATTTGGAATTTGACTTTGGCATCAATTTCTGCTTCGATCGAGATAAAAAGTAACCACAAAAATAATAGTCACGTGATTAGCATTATCTTTCAAATTTTAATTTTTTTCCACAAAAAATTCAAAAGTGAGTTTATATTTCAAAATATCGAAAACATTTTTTCTAAATGCAGCTTTTAGCCCATAATGCAAGCAATTTCAACTGTACAAGATAATTTAGATTTTTTGCTCATTTTTTGTAAATTACACCACTATTGCAAAATAAGACTCAACGCAACCTACATAAAATTCTTAGTTTTGGCAATGCTTCATTCCAGACATATTTTGTTTAAAGTAGCGTGTGTGTTTTTCTAGAAAATCCAAATGGGGCTATTAAAATTTGGTCACATGCAGGGGCGGATCCAGCCTCTCTCTTTGGGGAGGGGGGCGGTGATATCACAAAAGTACAGTATGGCAAGCGAAAGCAAATTGTCGACCGGGGGGGGGGGGGGAGACATCAGCAACATCTCCATTTCTAGTGTAAAAGGAAGGATCGAGTCTATTTTTCTGAATTTGAAGTTCTTGGGAGGGGGGCGATCACAAGAAAAAACAAGTTGTCGACAAGGGGGGAGGATGCGGGCAGCATATACATTGCTAGTATAAGGGGCAGAATCGTGTCTATTTTCCTGAACTCAAAGTTCTTGGGGGGAGTGGCTATCGCAAGAAAAACAAGTTGTCAACGGGAGGGGAGTGCTAACATCATACACATTCCTAATATAAAAGGCAGAATAGGTTCTATTTTTCTGAACTTAAAGCTCTATTTAAGAACTAGAGCGAGGAATAAAACTGTTACCGAAACCTCCAACTTACCTGCTCCAGTGCCGCAGGCAATTGAGAACTGCTGTGAATCTAATTATATTTAATTATATGTAAACATTATAAGGTTTTATAAATTTACTGCAACAATAGAGTTTCTCAATTTAATTTTTGTCAGTGAGCAAAGTATACCTTACAGTGTGTCCTTATGATTTATCTTGTTTATGCTTGTTTTTATATATTATATGAGATTAGTGATATATCCAAAAGATATGGCTTCCACATCTATATTTATTCCAAAATCGTTAAATCAGGGCATTTTTTCCTCAACGAAAAACTTATTACGATGAATGTTTATGATGCCTTAAAATATCAATACCTAAATAATAATGTTAAAAGTTCTGTTGAGATATGTTCCAACATGACAGGAGTTGGAAAATTTACCATGTACCGATACTGAAGGAGAACAAAACGACTGGAATTGTTAGTACTCCCAAGCCACATTCGATTACGGACAGACGAAAAACCTCGTTGGAAGAAGAGATGAAAACTTCAATAAAAGTAGTTGTACTTACATCTTATTATGAGAAGCAGATCCCAACCGTCCACAAAATTCTAACTAAAATCAATGAAGATCGGGATTTACCTGAAATTAAAAGAACAGAGTTCTAGAAATTGCTCAGAGAACTTAATTTTTGCTGGGAAAAACTAGATAGGAAATCTGTTCTTATAGATCGTCTGGAAAATGTCCGTTGAAGAAGGAAATATCTCTCTCAAGTAAAAGTACAATTGCTAGAAATAACACAACTTACAAAATTAGTAATTTAACAGAACTTTTGAAAGTTTTTTTTTGGAATAAAGTTACTGCAGAAAATTTGGAAAAATCCATATAATAAAAGATTAAAAGAAAATGTGGAAACTCGATATCATGATCTGTGAAATAGAGGAACCAATTATAATTAATTTAAGCGAAGATAGCTTCACTGATTTTGATTACGAATTAAATACGTAATGTGTACCAGCGTAAACACAGTTTATTATTTAAATTTTCTGTAACATATAAAAATTAATTACATTTGAATCTATTTTTAGTGTTTAATTGTAATTCTGCAGATGATTTAAGAAACAAATAATCTGAAACGTCAAATGTCCTAAAATATTTTTAATTATTAATAAAATGACCGATAGCCCCAAAAAATTTTCACATTATAAGGATGAATTTATTTTTTTATATATGTTTAACCTCTTGTATTTTTAACAGTGGGTATTTTTTAAGTATATAAATTATAACTTAGAATTTTTTAAGAGAAAAAGGTTACATTTTATTCTGAATGTACCTAAAACGGTTTCTATGCCAAAATTAAAAATAATAAAAATACAGTTGTGATTTGTGTTAATTATGTCAAAATTATCTATAATTTCTCATGTATGTGAATTATTAAGAAATCATAAGAAATAAAATAATATTATAAAAACTTTTTATTTTAAGTTTATTTCCGAAATAATATTCTATGCCATAAATACTTAGTGATAAAATAAACTTCCTTCCGACGCCTATGACAAAGATCGCCCCCCCCCCCCCCCGCTGAATCCACGCCTGGTCACATGTGATGCGAAGTTTATTTGTACTTGACCCTGTATAAGGTAACATCATAAAATAACTATTTTTGAAAACTTAGCTTGTGACTCAAAGTGAAACCTATTCGAAAATGAAGAAGGAGAAGAAAAAGAAACCAATAGCAATTCGATTTTCTCCCAACGTCGATCAAAACAAATGAAATTGGAATCGCCATATCAACATTCTAAATTTCTAGAATTATTTTACTATTAAACATGGACATGCTACTGCACTCTGAGAAGATTGACATGTTTGCAAGTGACGTCACTTTTATAACACTTGCACTACTTTATAGTCGGTTGCTATATTACTAAAGAACGTCATATTATAAAGTTAGACTACACACCAAAGATCACTAAATTCAGTTACTATGTTTTTAAGAAATTTTGGAAAAATCAATGTTCTCTTAAAACTTTGACGTCTTCTACCGCCTAAACAAAACAGTATCAGATATAACGAAGTTGGATTAAATCGACCTATTTTGACAACAAGACGCTGTCATCAAACGTTGTACACGTATTTACCGACACTCTGTATCTTTATCCAGTTTTTTGGTTTAGTTGTTAATGTAAAATCAAAATATATCTACATGTTTTTTTTTTAGCTTTTAATATTTGTACATATATTAAATTTTATTATAGAGGTTGCATTTTCTATATGAAATTCTAGTTCTAGCCTAATAAAATAAATCTAATATAAAAAACATTCTGCCGAAATAGATTTTAGTCAGCAAAATATAAATATAACATATAGAGGATATTACCATATATTACTTCATAAATCATCATGACATTTCATGTTGAAATGCAAATATAAGTGCCTAAAATATAAACTTTTTGAGTATATAACGCATAAAAACTGTTTATAAATTTAGACCTGACTCCTCTTAAAATCATTTATAAATTCTTTGGATATTTAAATATATTTTATTTATTTATAGGTACCCTAAGTTCTTGAATATAATCATAGTGTACACTGTTAAAAATAACCTTAAATTAAATGTACGTTTCTTAATCAAATTTAATGATTTTGTACCTTAAATCGTGAGTAAGTTTCATGTACTTGCTGCACTGGTATTTGTTGTAAGGCGCTAATAAAGTTTATCTCGTGTGAAAGAAATAGAGCTGAAAACTAGAGGCGGCACCAGTAAGCAAAGTGCCGAGCTAGCCCTTATGCTGTAGAGTAGGGGAAGGTATTTCTAAAAGGCGCCACTGAATTTCTGCCGAGTAAACTCAGAACCCCCCCCCCCACGTTGTTGCGTGGGTCTAGCGTTTAACTCTGCTCTGAAAGCGCTACACACAATACTAAAAATAAAAAAAAAGAACAAGAAATTTATGGGCCAAATGAAACTGAAAAAAGAATGTTCGAATACTAATTATACTCTTTATTAACTGATAAAAATAGTGGGTGGAACTGCACTTCCCAGTACCCAGAGGGTGAATTTGGACTTTCCTATGCCCAGAGGGTGGATCTATGTTGTTATTCGACTCAGAGGGTGATATGGGTATTCTTCTACCCCGAGGGTGGACCCCGATTTTCTAGGGTCAGACTGATTCCTGGTAATAAGAGGTCTACCAAATCCCTGTTTCCAGGTTGTACCTCGATAACTAACCAAAACGCCAAACTGGCCAAAAAATACTCAAAACACAACTCACTTAAATGTTATCCACACAACGAAATTCCATATTCAAATCCCGCAGGATGGCGGCAATAAAACAGGATGGAAATTTCTTGACTCTAGTTTTCAAAAATTCACAGGAAAAAGTAGGATACAAATCAGAGCTGTAAAATAAATCAACTAGGAAGTGGAGCTGAAATATAGTAAAGCTGGAAGTACAATTAATGGATTATTCTTTATACAAGGGATTAATGAGAAATTCTAAAGGAAGATATCACTGTGATTGACCATACCCTGAGTATCTGCATAAAGAAGGTAAAATAAAAGAACTAGTTTTTAATGAATCTAAACGGAATTTTGAATTGTAACATACTTTGAAATTATCGCTTTGTACATTAAATTTAACTGAATGGTACCTTAAATTTCAATAAAGTAACTGCAAACATAGCAAATTTAATGTACAATTACATTAGATTTTGTTTCCTAAAGTTAGTAATCCGTTTAAGTCTATGCTGATAAGATTTCGGAACTCATCGCTAATTAGCAAAAATCTTTAACAAACCTTCCCGAATTAAGAACAACATCAAAATGTGTTGTGAAAAATTATTTTCGGTGAGTAGATTGGCTTTGAAATTTACATAATTATTGTTTTTGACACAAAAAATATTTATTTCTTTTAGGGACGTTGTAGGTTTTAAAATTATCAGATATCTTTAAAAATATTTAATAATAAGTACATACATGTGACATAGATTTTTGTTTGGCCATATCATACTTATTTAATAGGTCACAAGATGAGACTAAGAAGGAAAGTTTCCAAATTGTCCGGCTCCGATTTTATTGAAACTTCAAGATGTTGTAGAGGATTCAAAAATAAGAGATGCGTATTTTTTTCTATCTGCGAGAATTCATTATAACAGGGTGAAAACCGCCCCTAAAGTTTACTCGTAAAAACAGTATTTTGAAAATATTTCATTTTCTAAGTGAGATATCTTTACAAAACACAATGAGAGTTACTTGTTATTCGAAATTATGTTAAACTGTGGTATTTTCACCCCCAAGGATATCACCTTTTATTTCTTATTAGGAAAAACCATATATTTACGCACGTAATTTAATTCTAAAAACTATGAAATTTAATGGAATTGTTTGAAAATATTTTTTTCACGAATACCATAAGTAACTTAAGTTGACGGGTTTCGGGGTTTCTAAAAATAAACTGGTAAAATTGGGTGAGCTAACCCCGAAAACGTTTTTTAAAATTTCCTAGTTCTAATTGAGATATCATTACAAAACAAAATGGAAGTTACATATTATTTGAAATGAT
Organism: Diaprepes abbreviatus; assembly: GCA_034092305.1. NCBI lineage: Eukaryota > Metazoa > Arthropoda > Insecta > Coleoptera > Curculionidae > Diaprepes > Diaprepes abbreviatus. The sequence continues at coordinate 805,370 of JASJET010000288.1, read as the reverse complement.
GTTGAATTCTGGTATTTTCACCTCCAAAACATGTCATCGCTTATTTCTTATAACCGTGAACCATTTATTAGGGCACGTAATTTAATTCTAAAAATTACGAAAAATGAAATTGTTTCAAACGATTTTTGGCACGAATACCATAATTAATTCAAGTTGACATGTTCTGGGGTTTCAAAAAATTAGGTAGTAAAGGAGGGTGAGTCACCTCCGAATATGTTTTTTCAGATCTCAAATTCTAATTGAGATATCTTTAAAAACAAAGTCGAAATTACTTGTTAGTTGAAGTGAATTTTAGCTGATACCACCATATTATTATAAAATTACTTCTAAAGAAAAGAAATATGATCGGAATAGTTTATTTACAAAACCAATTATTGAATAATAACACAAAACTTAAGAGAGTTTTATTTTAATTTCTTAACATTTAAAATTAAAAATACACAATATCCAAATTGAAGAAAACATCTGTAAGTGTATTTAAAGTATCGAGAAAAACCTATCTAATTTTAAATTCAAACTACATCAAATTTGTTAAAGCGCTTTTCCAATCTGATATAATAGACTATTTCTATGCTAACATTCATTACTAGTGTCGGATTATATAATCCCGATAGAAAATGTTTGATAGTGTTTTCGAGATTGCATCCAGTTCAATTAGCTTCTGGATAAGGTTTATTTTCTGTCTGGAAATAAACGGAACTTTTGGATTTCAACCGCACGTGAACGCAGAAGCGTAGATATAATTTTTTTTAAAAGCTGGTATTACTGTAAGTAATAATTATGTCAAATTTCATGACAGTGCACACATTAATAATCAATTTACAGTAGTTTTCGTTGGACGTTGTTTATGCTTCGTGGCAATTTTTACTGTGCCGATATCAGTTGAGGAGTTACCTTAAATTTGTGTTTTGAACAAAACCAACTTTATGTAAGCAGTGGAAATGTCAAATAAAGTATATTCAGGGAATTATATGTTACGTACAAAAGTTTTTTGAATGACATAAAGTGTCGAAGTTGAACCGTATCCTTTACGGCCACCAACATCAATTAATGACAATCACTTCGCTTGAAAATCAGCATATCTCGGTCAGAGAGGTAACACGTAAATCAGAAGTCTTAAAAACTCGATGCTATGTGATTTTGATCTGAAAAATAAGTTTAAAACGCCTTACTTTTTGTACGATGTCAAAAACTCTGCATGCAAACATATCATCAAATGTTCATGATGATTACTAACAAAGGCAGAGGCCAATCTTCTTGAAACATATTGTTAATTGCAATACCTAGATATATGAGTTTGACATGGAAGCTTTGCAATATTGATAGAAATACAGGCATTATAGAAAAAAAGAGCCAGAACAGTTTTTGCACCATGATAATGCACCAGCCTATCTTCACTCGTTGTTCGTGAGTTTCCGTACCAAAAGTCAATCAGTATCATTCTGCAGGCATTATATTCATCGAATATGGTAATGCTTGATTTTTTTTTAAGTTGCCACTGCCAGTGGACATTATTTTTAGATCATCGAGGACAAATAAAATTTTGCTGTGTGAATTTAATGGTATACTACAAAGCACATACGTGGAATCGTTTGAACACAGGAACAAACGTTAATCTATGTGCATCTCCTAGAATGGGAAGTACTTTGAAGGGAAGAAGATAAATATTGATAAATAAATAATGTTTCATATGGTTTTTTGAAATAGTTGATAAAATAACTTCTTATATTTAGAGTTATAGTTTGTGATAAATCCTATCACTCTCACATATCCAAAATAATCTCATAAAAAAACTGCTGAAAGTCAAAAAAAAAAAATAAATTAATAAAAAACTTAAGCAGTAAGAAGGAAGGCAGTAAATGAAGGAAACCTTGAAATGCTACATCTAAAAATATAGTAAAGAAAATAGAAAAGAAAAATAGACAGTCCTCCGAAACAAAAATAATGAAAACTGATTTTATATATTACAATGTGTCCAACATATCTAGAAAAATATATTGATCTCCATGAAGATTGGAACCAATATAAAAACCGTCTCAAGTAGTGACACGAGGGTTTCATATTTTTGACATATTAGTTTACATTTATTTGAAAAGTATTATTACGAACGACTAGAAGAAAACTTATTGATATCCCTTGTAGCATTTAAATTTACCAGTTTGCATCAATGCTACATGTTTTTAGTAATATGATATAATTTGTATATTTTTACCTGATTAAATTTAATTATTTATCCTGTAATTTAAAATAGTAAACATGGAATTTGTTTTTTTGGTTCACAACTCTTTTGGTCTTGTAACTTATCACTCTTTCTTCTTAACAGAGTTTGTAAATTGCTGTAGTTTATATATCACATTATTTGGTTTGAATTTAAAAGTCGTAAAATATTTTATTTTTAATAAACTCTCATTTGTTTACATTCCATTTCAGTATTAAAAATATAAGGTTATAGTCGGTAATATAGTTCAGTTAGCATTTGTTGTGGATGTATACCCGATTCGTTGACACGAGCACGGCATGTCGAGACCGATCATTTAAGGTTGAGTATACAGTATGGAATTTGTAGCAATTTTTTTTGAACTTTGTTTTAATCATGATTAGTAACTTTGGACTGTTTGATCATAATTTTCTTTTTGATAATTTTCCATGACTTGCCAATATTTGATGTATTACCTGGTAATCAGTGTAAGTTCGGAACTTGGTTAGAGTGCTCCAGGTTGAGAATAAGGTTGGCAAAAGTAACTACAAATATCCCTAAGATTTGTCACGTCTGGTTGCAAGAGAGATTTTCATTTTCGTTCCCTTTACTGTTGAACCGTCGAAGGCATTAGACCAATCCTGCCATTAGTTTTGAAAGGGCAGACGGTCAAGTGTTTTTTTTAAAGTCCACTAATCAATGAGGTAAGATTTTGCCCCTTATCTTTACGAACATGGTAAAAATAACATTTTATTTCAGGGCTATCTGAAGCAAGTCTTTTTCATCTTTGGCTTCATCTCATTCCTTTTACTGTGATTTCCATTTTGATATTATAGTTAAGGCTTTCTGATGGTTACGGCCCTAGTTTTCCTGTCCGTGTTACCACGACGATTTTAACCCTTACCCTGCGTTTGGTTGGTGAGTTGGAATTGGCCCTGTGAAGCCCCCATTCATCCACAATAACAACAGAAATTCTAGCAACAGCGCTGGATCAAATAGATAGAAGTGAGAGGTACCATAGCATAGACCAGGTAGGAGAAAACTTTAATTTAGAGAATTGGAGCTCTACATAAATTTTTTTACATGCAAATAAAACAGTATAAATATATTTTCATTTGACATAATTACATGTAAGAACTTTTTGATAACTTTTTTTTATAAAACTTACTTTTTTGACAATTAAAGGTTCTAGAACGTTTGCGGCCAAATTTTATATAACTTTTTAAAAACAAGGTAATAACAATAGTTATCAAGAAAAAGTATAAAAAAATTGTAGGTACCATTCTACTTTATGTACATAATAATTTTTTTGCAATAAAATGGAATTGTTATTTTGTTTTAATTAAGTCGTTTCATTGTGGAGCTATACACCAGCAGTCAATAAATTAAACTCATTCCTCATACCTATGTGTTTTCCTGTTTAATCACTAGGTAAGTAACACAGAAAATGTAAAACAGGTGGCGCCTATTGGGTAATCAACGCAGAGCACAACTATCTCTAAAAGAGATACGAACCTAGCCTCCGACATATTGAGCTGCGGTACGCATCCGTTGCCGTACCCTGTAAAAAGGGAGACGCTGGACCCTCGTATTGCGATGTGATGAGTCATCTTTATTATAAGGTGCCGAAAAGAATAGTGTATCGATGAGTCATATTTCTAGATAAATCTTAAAGTTTATGTTCTGGATTTATATAGGAGATTCCATAGGGATAGGATAAGCACAATATAGTTAGTTGTATAGTTGTATTTGAGTAGTGAAGGCATTAAGTAGTAAAAAGATTATGTTTTAGTTGTGATTTCGTTGTGTTAATATAAGTATTGGGAGTATTAGTGAAAGGTGTTGTGTTTCATTCTGCGAACCCAGAGAACGATTTTAAAGGGACAAAATCCTAACAGTATTTTACGCTTTCTTTTTGGTGCTGAAGTAAATTAATGGTAACTTTATTAACGAAGTTTGAATGGTTATTTCAATAAAATACAACTTGAAAAAATAGTGTTATTTGATAAATATTATGATATTTTTCTATGGGATTCCACCATGAATGGTATAAATTGTGTAAATTATACATGATCTTGTCACTTCTCCATCAACATCGAGCTTGATAACCTCATGTAGTTCTAGTATAAGTTTATTATTTTTAAACCTATCTGAAGAACTTACTGTGTAGTGAATCGTATCATAGGTGTTTATAAAATAAAAATGGTGAAATTTTCAGACATCTTTAGACTTCTATTTACGTTTTAAAGCTTGCCTACAGCCCCAGGTCAACTTTGATAGTTATAAAGTTTCTCTTTAATGTTTATTTAACAATATTCAACTTCGTGAAAACTCTTTTTTAAACAACAGAGAAAACGAAATTGTGTGCTGATCCTACAATAACACATTTTACTTTTAAAATCCAGATCATTCTAAAAATTTAATAATAGTAATAGCTTTTGCTGAGAGATATTGGCTAGAATTTTTCTCGAGGAAAAACAGTAGTGGTTTAATTAATCTTGACTTAAAAATGCAGCGATAATTCAGTTGAATTATGGTGGTATTTTTTTAATTGGAAGTGGAATTATCACTTTCTGCGAAAATTGTGTCTTTTATAATTACGTATGCAGAAAGCATTTGTTTAAATTTAGTTAAATAGATATACGTGGAAAGTTTTTCTATGCCGTACCGCATTTTGTTTGGTCATATTATTTAACCAACGTAGTTTATAAAGTTTTTGTTTGAATAGTGAGCTGTTATGAACTTTGGAACTAGTCGAGGATTATTAAAAGTTCAAAAGTTATTTCTTATTCTTGCCTGGTTTTCTAAAAAAAATACGAAGTTGAAGTCTATGTAGATAAAAATATTTTATGAATTTAATAGTAAGAGGATTTATTAGAATATGCGCTTAAAATAAATAAGTATATATTTAAATTAAGTGTAGATATTTTAGATAATTTACCTATTTTAACTTAAAATACTTATTATCTTCAATTCTGGGCCTTAAGATCATTACTGAAAGAAAGAAAACTATTTTTAGAGTAAAATAACATTAAGGGATGTTGCGCAATGAAATATAAAATGTGAAATAATATACAGGGTGATTTTCCGGGAAAATTATTGATCGATTAAGGGAAAGCTATAATTAGGAAGAATCTGAAAATTTGGTAGTGTACTAACATGCATGGGGACAGCCGGCTAAAATATTTTCAAGATGGCAGTACTTCCGGTTATACTGGAAGTAGATGTCAACTTATTTTAAATAGAACACCCTATATATTATTGCATTTTTGATTTCTAGACATTTTTCATGTATAATATTCTATACTTAAGTCTTACAGTTTTGGGCATATTTTAATTTTTATGTCAAAAATTACGTTTGCGGATCAAAACTTAACTATAAATTTTTCCTAGAAGAAAGTCTTTATTATTTAATTTGGGTTAGTTTTCTTGTAGACGAAGATCGAATGTAGTAGTCTTTTTATGATATTTTGAAAATTATTAGTGTAGAGTGGTCAAAAAAGAAGAATAAAAATTATATTTAAAAATAAAATAATCGACATTTGACATTCATTGATAATAATCATGCCGGGTGATTAAATTACACGCACGAAGATTATTTAAACTTATTTAATATACATGGAGAATGTGATAGAGTTATTTCAAGAACATGCAATACATTCGCGATCAGATATCCGCAGAAACAGAAACCAACACTACCAACTGTTAAAAGGATTATAGAAAACTTCAAGATCTTTGGCTCCATATATGCAAAAATAAATAGAAATAAGCCGGTTGTTAATAATTAACATATTGAAATTACAATTTCAGGATATTTCGCCGCATATCCGATAATATCTACAAGGCAAGTAGCATTAGAGTCTGGATTATCTCAAACATCAGTTCATACCTATGTATGTATATAGTACAATATTTAAAAGGCACTGATTTTCCATGAAGAGCAGAGTTCTGCCAATTTAGTTTATTTCGGCCACATGAAAGTGGGGGTTTCTTGGATAATATAATTTGGTCAGACGAAGCCAAATTCACAAAAAATGGATTGTTTAATCGACGCAATTCTCACCATTGGAGCGACTCAAATGTAAATCCATTTAGAGAATTAAATTTTCAAGAGTCTTGGCAGTTTAACGTGTATTATGCTGTAAGAAATGACGACGTCGTCGGCTTAGAATTCTAGCAAGATAATCTGAATAGTAAGTTAGCCATTTTTGAAGACTTCTTGATATAAAATACGTTTTTTAACTTATAGGTGAGCACTACTTCGATATTTTGAGAAATTTGGACGTGAACTATTTAGATAACTTGCTGCTGGCTGATCATAGAAATCTATTTTATCACCATGATGGGGCGCCTCCACATAATAGTCATTTAGTCAACAATCATCTGCAAAATGTATTTAATGATCAATGGATAGCCAAGAACGGGTCACATCTTTGACCACCTCGCTTCGCCGCCCTAACAGTACTTGATTTTTTTATTTGGGGGACAATCGAAAATAAAGTAAACAACACCGCATTAATCAGTATGGAAGATTGCATGTCGCGCGTCAAAATAGCATTAAAAGAATTTAATCCTCAATCAATGGACTTTATAGTTGTTAGCATCTGCTCGATCTAAATCCGCTTTATTAGTCTGCATAACTACCCAGAGCATTCGAAGCATTCGCCTAGGCGCCCACATTTTAAATGCCTCCAAACGATGGATTATGACAGCCTTCAGTGTCCACTCCATATAACAACATTAATCCGACGTAACATTTAACCATCCTTTGACGGAGTTTTAAATTTAGGTTTTCATTGCAGACATTTTTAGAAAAGTTGTGCGGGCTGATTCGATCCTGCTTTTAATTTCTTTATCTGAGTCAATCAATAATTTTTACAAGAAAACAGGTAGACCAAAAAGTTTTCAATTTTGCTATCGTGCTTTGAGGAATAAGAAGAGCCACCCATGAAGAGTTCCTGCTTAGTTGCGAAAAACGTTTGGAAGTTTAAGGGCGTCAATTTGAATATTTACTCAAATTGTTAATAAAAACTTTATTTTATTAACAACTTTTTCTGTTTCTTTTAACTTTTATAAATCTAAAGTTCTTGAAGTTTTTTATAATCTTTTTAACAGTTGGTAGTATTAGTTTCTGTTTTTTCGGATATCGTATAAATCAAAAATGCAATAATATATAGGGTGTTTCATTTAAAATAAGCAAGTTGATATCTACTTCCGGTATAACCGAAAGTGCCGCCATCTATTTTAGCCGGTTGTCCTCCATGCACGCTAATATACTGTCAAACTTTCAGATTCTTCCTAATTACAGTTTTACCACAATCGATCGACAAATTTCCCAGGGAATCACTATATATTCGGGTAATGATAAATGTGATGAAATAAATATTTAACAGGATTAAAAAGTTTTTTTTTCAATAAACATAACTTATTTTAGTTACTTTAATATTTTTGTCAGAATGACATATACTGTATCAAAATAAAGCAGTGCTTGCAAGATTCTATACTTTTATTACAGAAAACTTGACTTTTTTTAAATCATTTTTCCTGCCCCATCGTTACATATCAGAGTCTCCTTGCTTTTTCTGTTAAAAATACTCTTGATTCAATAAAACATTTCTATCCACGTACATTTAAAATGTAAAAGGGACTTTATGTCCCGCAACTGCCAATAAATCCAACAATCTTGTTAAAACCGCACACCCCATGCAGAGCCTTCTTCTTTCACCCATCAACCCATTACTCGAAAAGGCAGTTTATGCAAACGGGGGCTGTTAGTTTTTAACCCTCTTTAGCCAATTAAGTTCCCTCCCTTCGACGCCCATACTGCACCCTCTAGAGTCACAAGGGGGTTGCGGATTCACCCCGCCTTATATGCATCTATGTGTCACCCTATCTGGGTTTTGCCGACTTTCGGACATGGAGTTGTGGTTATCTTTGAAGATAGATAGCAGGGTCGGACTATGAACGAGGATTGATGCAGGGGTCGAAGGGAGTAGTAATAAAATAATTTTTGATCTGTTTAAATCGTTCGAAATTTGTATTGGGAGTGTAGTTTCAAAATTTAAAATTATTTTTTTAAAATACACTATGATATGCTAAAAATTTTACATTTCTAATTTCGTTTAATATATGTATTGGGGGCGGATTTAATATGACGAATTAAAGATTTTTTCTGCGTTTCGTACGTTTCCTGGGACTTCGGTACTATGTAAATTAATTTCTTAAAATTCAATTAGGAGGATTCTATAGGGCGCGCTACATTTTTTATTTCAAATTTGCTTCCAAATTGGTATTTGGTATACTAAAGAAATTTAATCTCCTTCAAAAACAAGAGCGCGAAATAATTTTGTAAAATTTTATTTGAATTATAAAAGAAATTCTATATACAAATTTTGCAATTTGTGCCAAATTAATAAGAAATTAAACAAATTGCTTATAATACCAAATTAATAATAATAGCTACAATAAAGAAGCAAAAACCCCATCAAGCATAAAATCATCACGATAGCTTATAGATCTGTTTGTGTATTATGGTCTTAGTAAATTATATGTTCCTCTCTAGGGGAATCATCACCTTGTCGTTGGTGAGAGGGCTCAGTAGCCGTTTGCCCCAGAATGGGTGGCTGCAACCAGCGTCTGTTCTGTAAGAATGCTCAGACAGAAGACAGGATGACACCTGGAGATATTAGAAGAAGAACTGCAGCATGTTAAATGGAACGTGCTGGATCTGAGTGAAACCAGACTTGAAGACGCAATGATCACCACATTAAAATCGGGATATTTATTGTACCAGAATAATAGCGAAATAAAACATCATGAAGGAGAACTGGCAATATTGATCAATAAATGCATAAAACATCAAGTAACAAAGAGGCAAGCAATATCTGACATATATTTACATACTGATACAAATTAACAAAAGATATAGTCCGCAGGCAATACAGGTATATATCCCAACACATTTATTGGAAGATTCAGAAGTGAAACAGGTATATGAAAGCGAAAGTAAGAAAAAAGGCTCGATTTGTACTAGTGATGGGAGACTTCAATGCAAGAATAGGTCCCGACGACAGCAATAATATTCCAAAAGTAGGCAGATTTGGTTTGGGCCAGAGAAATTCTAAGGGAGATATGTTAATTAATTTCTTCAGGAGTGAGAATTTATACTGTATAAATTCCTTCTTTGGAAAACATTTAAAGAAAAGATGGACCTGGAGAAGTCCAAAATCCCAATACGAAAATAAATAGACTACATAATTACGAACGAAAAGACCATTTGTGAAGATGTAACTGTCTTAAACCAGTTTGACACCAATAGTGACCACCGTTTGATTAGAGCAGCAATAACAATTAACACTAGAGAATTAAACTAATAAGAAAACAATCAATTCCAACAAATTAGATACTACAAAAAGAAAATAGAATATTTCAAAACATAGTAGCGAATAAACTAAAAAGTAAAGAAGACCATGAACAAATGGGAATTGATAGAATCCATAAACAATAGCATACAAATAGTAACCTAGGAGGTATGCTTCAAAAATAAAGAAAAAAGGAGTAGAATTAGCTCACATATCAAAAACCTCATAGAAAGATGAAGAAACTTGAATCAAGAATTTGAAGACAATAGAGAAATAAATAAGGAGATAAAAAAACATAAGAGACTTAAAACAATATAGCCCAAAACTTATTAATGACATGATAAAGGCTAACAAATATATGAAGATTTTGAATTATTCAGGGGCAGAATAAAAATCTCTAGACTCAGAAACAGACAAGGTAAATTAGTTAATACCCTAGAGGAAATCACAGCGGTGATCCAAGACACTTATAAGGAGCTATATAGTTCAAAAGCTCAGGGTTCTCATTATGAAAGAAAATAATTAAGAAATGTAGATTCGGAAGACATCCCCGAAATAGATAACGCTGAATTAACAAAAGCATTAGGTCAAATGAAAAATGGGAAAAACCATAAGATGTTAAAAGTGGCAGGAGAACAGCTGAGAGAAAGCTTAAGAATTCTATTAAATAAGTGCTTCACACATGGAAAAATACCCAAAATATAGGTCATATTATTGTACAAAAAGGGGGACAGAAATAATGTAGAAAAATATGGACCAATTAGGTTGCTGTCCCATTTATACAAACTTCTTACAAAAATAATCACCAACAGACTGACGCAAAAAATTAACGCATATAAATCTTCGGAGCAGGCGGGGTTTCGTAATGGCTTTAGCATAATAGATCATCTCCAGCATTCGTCACTACGTACAATTCACATTGGAGGTCCAGGTTAACAAACAGCTACCTTTTCTTGACCTAATCATCAGAAAAAATGACTTAAGCATCGATTACACAATCTACAGTAAATCCACATATAAGAACAGATACCTGAAGGCTAACTCTAACCACTATGCATTACAGTTACAATCAGTCACCAACACACTGATCTCCAGATCCTTTCGACTAACCAATCCCACGAACCGCTAAAAAGAATTCAATAGCATCACAACAGCTTTAAAACACAACATCTACAAAGAATTTAATATCAAAAAGGTCGTAAAACAGAACACAAATGTCAAAGCAGAGCAAAAAGAATAAGATGACTAATCCAAGCCAAAAACCATACTGCCATATATAAAAGATGTAACAGACGTAATTGCACGAATTCTGAGCAATCATGCTTGCACAATTTATAAGCCACAAACAACAATATACAAATTATTCGGCAATCCTATGTAGAGATTGTAAAAAATAATACATCGACAAACAAACAGAAGAATCTAAAAATAGCATAAGCAATAAGCAAACTACATCAACTTTATTCCAACATCAGGAGATAGGACGCACTATAAATTTCCAGGAAACCAAACCATCGCACCCATAAAGCACTTTAAAACGTGGATCATCAGAGAAGTTCTCGAAATATAGAACACTGAAAACGTTAACAGGAGAGATAATGGTACAAAACATCTTAAATTCATGGAAAGCCCTAATGAAAACCCAACCAAAAATAACATACCAGAAAAACAGAACAGGGAACCGAGAGCAGGCCCAGACCCAGGAAAGCAAGGAAACCAACTAGGCAGAACCACTTTGTGCACACAAAACAACTTTCAAGATTCGATATAAATATACCATAACCTTGAAGAAGCTCACTATGTTAGAGCGAAGCGTCCGAAAAATTGTTGTCTTTTGATTTTCAAATGGAACAACCTATACCCAAGAAAGAATTACCGAATATATATATATATATATATATATATATATATATATATATATATATATATATATATATATATATATATATATATATATATATATATAATACTTTTTCCCTTTTTTAGAATTTTTTTTAAAGGAAATTTAATTTGGTTGTGCAATCGACTTGATGGAAGCCGCAAGTTCTCATAAATATTTTCTGGGACAAGAAACTTACGTTTAACTAAAAAATACTTATGTTATTGAATACGGTACTGTTCCCTTCCCTATGCACTTACTGTAAACGGATTTAAAAATTAGTATGGAGACTATTCGATTTCATACCAGTGGAAGTAATGAGAATTTATTGTTTTTGGTGGGAAGCCATTTTTGTGTATCGTTTGTGGGTTTACGAAGGGAACATTCGGAGGCATTGTGTTAGGAAAAAGTTATATGCCCGTTGTAACCTTTTTTATTTAATAGCTGGAAGAATACAAAATGAAAAATTTGCTCGAGCTTATAAAGAAAACTTGGCTCGTTCAAAATTGCCGAGAGTATAAAAGAATTTATGTTGTCATTGTTTTTAGAAAGATATTGTTTTCTGTGCTTTTATTTTAGAGGAAAAACTCTTATTTTGTTTGTAGTAAATAAACGGAAAATATGAAAAAGGCTTGAGTCACTCTAGAAAAGTGAGAAGTATACTTTTCCCAATTTATTTCAAAAATTGAGTGTCGTTATTTTATCCAGCTTTTGTTCCAACTTATAAAAAAAAGCCGGAGACTCGCGCATCGTACGTTCTTAATCATTTAATATTATGAACTGAAAAGAAATATTAGATTATATTAGAACCATTTTTCTCAACGACTAGATTTTGATGTTTTGGTTGGTATTTAAACTCGTAAATTGTTTACAAAATTATTAAAATATCTTAATTTATTTGAATTAGCAATATTTTTTTAATAGGTCTCTGCATTACTTTCTGCAGTATGTAATACAGACTACCTGAGTTGATAGGGAAGCACTTTGTTCAACTATAAAATTAAAATTTTAGGTAGACTGTAGTTTGTAGAATGGTCGTTAAGGCTTTTCTGACCCCCCTTTTTTGGCTTAAGGATGATATATACACGGTTCAATAGCTGAATGGTGCCTGTAAATGTACTTAAATCGGTTCTGTGCGAGCGGGTGTGGATGAGCGCGCGACGTGCGATACAGTATCCGTGATGTACAGTACAGACAAAATGAGAAATTATCGTTGGATACAATTGTCAAATTTACAAGTCAAACGCCTTCGCACTCCTTCCAGGGATTATTGACTCATACCAGGTATACAAAGACATCAAAAGTGGGAAGCTAGTGGAGACCATTTCCATATTATCGGGTCCTAGGTGGCATAGACTTCTTTACTTCCCACAGACTTTTGGACGCTCTGCGCGGTTGCAAGGAATACTGCTTTTTTATCGGTTTATACAGATGCTCACTAAGGTGTAGTCCCTTGATGTTCTGCGGAAGTTTAGTATCACTCCAGTTATTGTTACAATTATGAGAATCGTGTGGACGCTGTTCATTGCCCACTGTCTGCGGATTTGTACCTCCAGATCTCTGTATTTAGCGATATTCTCATTGCATTTTGATCTTAAGTTGTTATTATTAGATATAGTAAGGCACTTTTCCTACCTGCAATAGTTTTAACATCTCTGCTAACTATTGGTGAAGTATTTTAGTGTCTTTCCTTATACTCGGTTATGGCAAACACTTGGCACCTCCAGTTATATGCTGGATTGTCTCTGATGTTCGACAGCCATATCTACATTGGTCATTTTCTGTTGATGGATCAGTGCTGATGAACTTCTGATAGTTCTTCATTGAAATAACCTGGTCTTGGATAGCTAACAAAAAGCCCTCCGTTTCTGGAAACATCCGTCCTGAAATCAACCAGTAGTTTGAAGCTGAGTTGTCGACATTGCCCTGGATGACCTCATTTAGATGCCGTCCATGAAGTGGCTTCTGCAGCCAGGCTTGTAACTTCTCTTGGTCTGTTCGGTGATGAGAAGCAATATCCCGTTCCCTTAGTTGTAGAGGCGTTGAATCCTCTGCATCTGCTCGATGTAGTGTGGAAGAGTCCGCTAACTGGTGGAAATAAGAACGTAAGTTGATTATTTGATGATCGAGCTGTTTACCAATTTTAACCAATCCTCTTCTTTCTTGGTGTCTTGGAAGCAAGTTATCATTATTATCAGATTTACAAGCCAAACGGCTTCGCACTCCCTCCAGGGAATATTGACTCATACCAGTATACAAAGATACCAAAAGTATGAAGCTCTGTGGGAACCCTTTCCATGTTATCGGGTCCTAGGTGACGACTTATAGAGATGCTCACTAAGGTCCAGTGCCTTGATGTTCTGCAGGAGGTTCTTTGGTATCACTCCAGTTGTTGACAGTATTATGAGAATCGTTTATTATTATCGTTATGCTTTACCAGCAAAACGGCTTCACAATCCCTCCAGGGATTATTCACTCATACCAGGCATTCAAAGATACCAAAAGTATGAAGCTTTGTGGGAACCCTTTTCATGTTATCGGGTCCTAGGTGACGTTGTCTGCTGTATTTCCTACGAACTTTCGGACGGTTCTCGCGGTTGCAAGGAGAACTGTTTTCTGCATAGGTTTATACAGATGCTCACTAAGGCCCAGCCTCTTGATGTCCTGCAGGAGGTTCTTTGGTATCACTCCAGTTGTTGACAGTATTATAGGAATCGTTTGTACGCTGTGCATTGCCCATTGTCTTCGGATGTACACCTCCAGATCTCTGTATTTGGCGATCTTCTCGTTGTATTTTGGCCTTAGGTTGTTGTTGTTAGGTACAGCAATGTCGATTAGTGTAGTTCGCCTAGAAATTTTATCTATTAGTATAATGTCTGGTCTTTTATGAGCTACTCTCTGATCCATCAGAACCGTTCGGTCCCAATATAACTTGAACTGGTTGTTCTCAAGAATAGGCTCCGGATTGTACTTGTAATAAGGCACTTTTCCTACCTGTAATAGGTTTAACTTTTCTGCTAACTCTTGGTGGAGTATCTTAGCGGCTTATTATTATTATTATTATTATTATAAACATTGGCTGTCGTGTGCACATGTTGCAAATACGTTGTTGAACGAAATTTCTAGTTAATTTTTGCAAAATAATTAAGATATATTCTAGCCAAAAATGTCGGCATTATTATCCTAGATGGGCTAGTCGAACCAGTATTACTAAAAGAAGGCCAAAAAATCGATATCAGATTGAAGTTGAAAGAGAAAGTGTGAGTGTATACGCTCAAAAACTACAGAATTCATGTGATTTCGACAGATACATAAACTGTAAAATCGTTTTTCTCAAAATCATGCTTTTCAAACTTGTGAGCACGGTTTCTCAGCCAATTTTGATAATAACGTTATCCTAGAAAGTATATAGCCGTTTAGCAAAATGTTAAAAAATCAATAGTTTACCCTTTATTTTGGTTCTTTAGGAAGTCCGAAAATGCTTTTACTCCGGATGTATGTATGTGTAGATGTAAATGGCTGTCTAGAATTTCACAGAATAATATTTCTCAAGGTCTAACTAAGGATTAATAAGTGTTATTTCTGTGCCAAATTTAACTTTTCTTTGGCAAACGGTCTCCAACATGAGATCTATGAAAGATGCGTGAAACATCATATGAGATTTCCATTTCGCCTGTTGAAATACATAATTCTTAAAAAGTTTCTGAAATAATGAGTATTTTTTCTCTAGCACTATATAAATAATACTTTTTAATGCTTGCAAAGAATATTTAGCTAGCTTCAAATTACACACCAAAAATAAAAAAGAATTTGTATTGTCGCCTTTTTCACAAAAATATTTTGTTGTTTATTGTGCCTTTGTTTCTGCTACAAAAACTTTTTACTTTTGTTGTCAAATAAATTAATAAAATGAAGAAGTTTCAAGCGATTTTAAAAACGAAAAAAGTATACTTTTCCAAACTTATTTCGGAAGTTGATCCGATAGCTTTGTTCTTTGCTTTATCCAGCTTTACTTTAATTTGAGAACAACAATAACAAGTGGCGAAAAGCCAAAAATTACTGGTTCCGTATACACGAGTTTTTATGAGCTCTCTACTTTCTTTGTGTGCAGATTCATTGTTAAAAATGTTTATTACATCTAATTACGATCATATGGCATAAAAAATGAGAGATTAATACAAAAATAGTAAATTGTTTGAGGATATTTATGATCTACAGAAAATGTAATTTAAGTGTCTGACCCGTAATAAGGCTATTTTGTTGCTATATTCTCTTCATTTTACTATATGTAATGTGCAGTAATGGAACTTAACTGCAACGTCTAGATATAATATAACGAAACCTTGAAGTAACCACTTTGGATGTAGCAGAAAAATATGGCAATTTAACGAAAATTTCTTCACGAACGGTGTTCAGGGTTTTAAATGGTTTTTATAAAGTAAATGACCAAAAAAAACGTAAAGCAAACAAAAGTGAAATATCAACATAAAAAATTTAAAACGGAAATTAGTAACGACACATCTTTACCCAAAATATCATTAGGAGTTTTGAAACTAACTTTAAAAAAAATGCATTTTAGATATCTCAAATGGAATCGAAAAAGCTTACTAATTGAGAAGAATGAAATTGTTTTATGGCTGTGAAAATATTTGGAAAAAACGGCAATTACGGGAAAAGAGAACAAATTATATTACACTTATGAAACATAGCTCAATGAAGGGCACATGATTGAGAAGGTATGCCACGATCTGAATATTAAAAATTTGAAGCTGGCATTTATGGAAAGATTTTCCTAAGGACTACGCAATCCTTATGGAAAAGGTCGTCGTCTTATAGTCTAAGATCCGACTGCAAGAATCTGCAGGCATCTGTTTTTTTGATAAAACTTAATTTTCATGAACGATACATGATTCTAGAACAGATTACTGCAGGGTTGCCTGGTAATATTTAGCCGCAAATTAACTTTAATTAAATATTATGTAATTAATTTTTGTTAATAAATCCGAGATACATATTTTTCAAGTGAATCTAACGTCATTTGAAACAAAATGAGGTAGAAAATAGAAAAAAAGAGGTTGTCGGCTTCCAGTCAGCCGCAATCTATGGGTTGCCAGGTGTAACCAGGTATCTTATTGTTAATTATTTACAATATATCAATTTAAAGTTTATTTTTTCCTTTAGACTATAAGACATGGTTGCCTGTAAAATAATTGCTGCAAGTTGAGGTTGCTAGCATTTCTTCCACTCTGAATGACAGTGAGCGAGAGACAAGAAATACGGAAAAAGAACATAGTAGAGTGGGTCAACTCGATCCTGTTACAGTTGCCAAAAAAATATCACTAGTTTGAGGCATTTGTGAAGTTTTGACTTAAAGATATACACCGTTTTGACTATACGTATTGTTTAGAATGCTCGTCTCCTTTTTGGAGTGAAGACGTTCACAAGGAATTTTGGGTTTCTCATTATTTTTTCTATTTTAGTAATTGATTTTTGAAAATGAAAACGTATTTTTTGTGCGACAGTAGTGAAAAAGTAATTGAGTTCAACTATGAATCACTTGAAAAGTGTAAACAAAAATTAATTACGATGTATTTAATTAAAGATAATTGCGTCTAAATATTGCCAGGCAACTCTGCAGTAATCTGTTCTACTATCATGTATTATTTATGAACATTGAGTTTTATCAAAAAAAAAAACAAACTAAAAAACAGATACCTGCAGATTCTTGCAGTCGGATCTCGTACTAATTATAATAACTCATATTCGAAGTGTGTTTGGTTTCTTAGATGGCGGCCTCAACGTTTTCGAATCTCGAAAAACAGGGGAGTACCATGAATACCAGTTTTTTTGAGCGATGGTTTTTATCGATTTTAAATCTTGTGGAATCCGATTCCGTAATTGTACTGGACAATGCCCCATATCATAGTCGACGCCCAGAAAAAAACCGGACTTTTGCGTCTAGACCTGGGCTGATCTGTAAAAATCGATCATGATTTGACTGTTGAGAGGAGATGAGCTAATCCTTACTCTAAACCCTCCAGAATAATGCCCATAACAATAATTGAGATATGCTTTCTCTCAAAAAATACCGCTACATTTATTTATTTAACAAAAGGCGAAAAAAAATAAAAAAAAACGCTTTTTTTTTCTTTTCTTTCTTATAACTTTGAA
The DNA here is from genome assembly GCA_034092305.1 of Diaprepes abbreviatus. Classification (NCBI taxonomy): domain Eukaryota; kingdom Metazoa; phylum Arthropoda; class Insecta; order Coleoptera; family Curculionidae; genus Diaprepes; species Diaprepes abbreviatus. The sequence continues at coordinate 787,762 of JASJET010000288.1, read as the reverse complement.
AATATTCACTTTAGAGAAAAATTGAAGGAACAAAAAAGTTTCGTAATCAAATCAAAGGGTTAGTTAGAAATTTCAAAATTTACTACCCTTGTTACAAAATAGTAATAATCAAAAAAAAAGACAAAAAGAAAGTATTTTTTTCGACCACTTACATTTCTCTGAGGATTTTCACCTTTAGGCAAATAAAGTTTCATGCTATAGTAAAACAACGTACTGAATTTCGTTAAAATCCATTCGATAGTTTTTGCATAATAGTTTTGCAATTCAAATTTTTTCCAGAAAATGGAAAATTTTTCAAATTTGATTATCTCTTAAATCAACAACTCACATACTTGAAAATTTTTTCCCATATACTAGAGATCTCAAGCTTTGAAACGCTTTTTTTTTTTAAATTAAAATTGGATATTTAGGACCTGCTCAGGAAATGTTTAAAGTTATTGTTAAATTATTTGCTTAAAAACAAATTATATATCTCCGCGAATTTTCGTCGAAAAAGTGTGCTAAAAACATAATTTGAAAGTACTCCGAGAGATGCATTTTTTGAAAGAAAAAGATTAAATTTTGTCAGTTGGTTACCGGGATATAAGCTGTCAAAGTTGATAGGGGTTACTGCGGATCAATTAACAATTTGCAGCTAACTTATAAATCATTTACTTCGTCTTTCCGAGTACTTTTCTGAAAGAAATGTTTACATATTAACGTTAGCGGTAACGAGTGAAAATAGAAAAGAAAATCGTCCACGCGCGTGAAAAATGTCAGAAAGGATGGGTGGGGAGCTCCCTCTTTAAAATTGAGTCTACAGGTTCCAAATACGTAAGGACAAGAAAAGTCATTATCTTGGCTTCTAATGGAGCAATTTTGATCATTTTTTGTTCAAACTGGTGTCACATGAATGAAGGAATTTAAATATCATTATACCGAGTGTCCCCTGACGCTAATAGTTCCTCAGATTTAGATATGTCTCTTGACAGCAATTCTGTCGATGAATCAATGGGAGCTAAGTGACCCACATTACCCATGTCATGCTCTTGAGGATGATACTAGATGTACCCTAGTTAGTCCGAAATAAAAAATCAGAAGGGAAATGCACTGGACGCCACTTAGAAGAGCAGGTAAACAGCAAATTTTTAATTAATATGCATAAAACACCTAAAGTGCATATAAAATGTCTTAAAATGACAGCCTTACAATGTAAGCAAAATGCAGGAAGAGTGCGAAGCCATGGGTGTAACCGGTATCTGGAAAATCTACACTGAGTGAATGCTTAATTGCTTAGAACCGAAGGCCTCACTAAATAACCTTGGAGTCAGCAGCCACGGTTAAAGACAGGCCAAGGAAAATCGGCATGACCTTCAGTCCGGGAGGGGGAGTTCAGTTGTTAAGAATCCGACACTACATTTCATAATTTGTGAAAGTGTTTATTAAAAGTATCCCTACAAGGAAAAAAAATGTAAGGGTTGATAAAAAGGCGAGGAAATAAATTTAACTTAAAAAAATATTTTGATACTCCCACGAAATCTCATCATTTATTATTTTCTGAATTGCACAGGCAATTGGAATTGATTCCTCTGACTGCGCACAACCCGAGGCATTCTATATGCGAGAAATAAGTCACTGACAGAAATTATGGACTTTAGGTATACATAGAATGAACGAAAATATAGAAATACTAACTCCGGGGGAAAAATATGATTTAATGCAATGTATACTATAGGAGAAGATCTTAGGAAAATATAATCCAGCCCAAAGAAGGATGTTGTTTTTAAAAAACCCTAAGACATGATTTTCAGTATTAACAATTGGATTTTGCCGAGCTGTAATAACATCCGGAGCTGGTAGATACCTTAAGAAGAATTACACCTAAAATCTAAATAAAATAAATTAATAAAAAATTAGGAAAAACGATTTAATTGTCATGAAAATCGTGCACAAAACGCTATAAATTAACTGTCCATTTATTTCACACTGCATTATCATATTATAAGCTGTGAAAGTCAAAGGCATATCATATTTTATCAATCAATCTAAAAATATCGTAAAAACAATTTTAATTTGAGAACCATATGAGAATGAGAGTTTCTCAAATAGAGAATTTTATACATTAGTCACTTTTTAGCTATTCGTGAGGATGATATCTGTGTGCCTTAGTCAGGAGTATTCAGACTTTCTTCTGCACACGTTTTATGTCCGTTCTGTTCCATTTCAAAATTTCGCAAGAATAACTGAGTGCGGAATATGTATGAGTGTTGAGTGACTTGAAATAGACTTTCACTATTTAGGTTGATTTGCAGTACCTGCCGTACCCGTCTTATCAACTCGTTGGTAATTCAAGCTTCATGATCAATTCTTTGTGTCTGCTTCATGCTTAAGTATTTATATGACATTTCTGAGTCCATTACCGCAACGGTTTGACTGTTCTGCATCTAAAAAATCCCCAGTCGTATCTTTCCTCTAGTTGTATTTAAAATGCGGCATTTATCAAGACTGAACAGCACTTCTATATCCCCGGAGAATTCCACAGTTTTGAGCATTTGTTCTTGCTGATTTCAGGTGGTAGCCATCAATTAAAAATAATCCTTGTGCGATTGCTCTTAACATTGAAGTCATATATGGCACAACCATAATGGCTTCTTGAAATACTCCCCTTCATATTGGGATTATGTTTGAAAAGTTTTTGCATTTGGATCTTAGTTCTCCAAATTGACATGAAGTGTTCTAAAAAAGATCGAACATCAATTTTAAATATTTTCAGTATAGCCGTTAGCCAGTTCTGTGGTACTGAGTCAGGCGCGGATCCAAGGGGGGGGCGGTGGGGGCGATCGCCCCCCCCCCAAGAGCTTGGAGTTCAGGAAAATAGACCCGATTTTACCTCTTATACTATAGTTTATTCAAGAACTAGGGAGGGTTTTTCATTTTTTACCTTTTTTTTCTTCGCAAACTACCTGTGTTCTTTAGTCCGGTATCTTTGGCAAAATCTGTTAGACACATATATTTTTATAGGAATGGGTTAGAAATTTTATAATCAAAAATACTGGTCTATAATAATGAACTATTTGGATTGGATATCAATAGATATTTGGATGTGTGAAGTGTTAAAAAGGATTTTAATCCTTGTCATAGGCATCGGAAGGCGTCAAAAGGAGGTCTATTTTATCACTAAATATTTATGGCATGGAGTATTATTTCAGTAATAAACTTAAAATAAAAAGTTTTTATAATATTATTTTTTTAATAATTCACATATATTAGAAAATATAGATAATTTTGACATATTTAACACAAATCACAACTGTAGTTTTATTATTTTTAATTTTGGCATAGAAACCGTTTTAGGCACATTCAGACTAAAACGTAGCCTTTTTCTCTCAAAAAATTCTAAGTTATAAATTAAATACTTACAAAATACCCATTATCAAAAATACAAGAAGTTAAATATATATAAAAAAATAAATTCGTCAATATAATATTAAAATTTTTTGGGGCTATCGGTCATTTTATTATTAATTAAAAACATTTTTGGGATATTTGACATTCCAGTTTATTTATTTCTTAAACCATCTGCAGAATTACAATTTAAACAATAAAAAGGGATTCAAATGTCATTAATTTTTATATGTTACAGAAAATTTAAATAATAAATTGTGTTAACGCTGGTAAACATTACGTATCTTATTCGTCATCAAAGTCAGTGAAGCTATCTCCGCTCAAATTAATTATAATTGATTCCTCTCTCACCGATCATGAGATCGAGTTTCCACATTTTCTTTTATTCTTTTATTATATGGATTTTTCGCAATTATCTGCAGTAACTTTATTCAAAAAGATCTTTCAAAAGTCCAGTTAAATTATTAATTTTGTAAGTTGTGTTATTTCCAGCAACTCTATCTTTTATTTGAGAGAGATATTTCCTTCACCAACGGACATTTTCCGGACGATCTATAAGAACAGATTTCCTATCTGGTTTTTCCCAACAAAAATTAAGTTCTCTGAGCAATTTCCAGAGCTCAGTTCATTTAATTTCAGGCCAATCCCGATCTTCATTGATTTTAGTTAAAATTTTGTCGACGGTTGAGATCCGCTTCTCATAATAAAATGTAGGTACAACTCCTTTTATTACAGTTTACATTTCTTCTTTCAACGAGGTTTTTCGTCTGCCTGTGATCGAATATAGCTTGGAATTACTAACAATTCCAGTCGTTTTTTTCTCCGTCAGTGTTCGGTACATGATAGATTTTTGAACTGTTAATATATTGGAATACATCTCAACAGAACTTTTAACATTATTATCTAGATATTAATATCTTAAGGCATCATAAACATTCATCGTAATAAGTTTTTCGTTGAGGAAAAAATGCCCTCCATCTTTTGGGTATCTCATTAATCTCAAATAATATATAAAAACAAGCACAAACAAAATAAATCACTAAGGACACACTGTAAGGTGTACTTTGCTCACTGACATAAATTAAATTGAATTATCAGAAATTTTATTGTTGCAGTAAAATTATAAAAACGACAGTTCTCAGTTACCGGGGACACTGAAGCAGGTACGTTGGAGGTTTCAGTAACAGTTTTATTACTCTCTCTAGTTCTTGAATAGAGTATAGGAATGTGTATGCTTGCGATCGTCCCTACCCTTCCCAAAGGCTTTGAGTTTAGGAACATAGAACCGATTCTGCCTTTTATATTAGGAATGTGTATGCTGCTGGCAACCCCCCCCCCCCGTTGACAACTTTTTTTTTGGTGATAGCACCTCCCCCCCCCCCAGTAGCTTTGAACTCAGGAAAATAGACCCGATTCTGCCTCTTATACGAGGAATGTGTATGTTGATCGCATCTTCCCACCCCCTGTCGGAAACTTGTTTTTTCTTGTGATCGCCCCCCCTCTCCAAGAGTTTCAAATTCAAAAAAATAGCCCCGTCCCTGCCTTTTACACTAGAAATGGGAATGTTTGTGGTGTCCCCCCCCCCCCCGGGGACAACTTGCTTTCGCCTGCCATACTGTACTTTTGTGATATCACCGCCCCCCCCAAGGAGAGAGGCTGGATCCGCCCCTGTACTGAGTTGAAGGCATTGTTGTAGTTCACGTAGGTGGTGAAAAGGTTCGCTTGATTGCAGATCACCGAATCGCTAAGTTGCTCCTTGCAACTCATTGCGCCTCTGGCACATCATTTTTGCCGAATGGCCATGATGTTCTTTGCTCGCAATATGCATGAATTCGCTAGTCAAGCAGGATCACTTTGAAAAACTTGGCCGATATTTCGCTGAACATGGTGTATTATGCTGATCTTTTAGCAAGATATATATATATATATATATATATATATATATATATATATATATATATATATATATATATATATATACCTCTTTCTATTATTATTGTTATGGACTCGCTTATCAGAAAACAAATTCTAATAATAGTTGGCATTTAGTTATTGAAAATATAATCTGAAAAATTTTTCATATCCATAATTTTTGCGAATTCTGCCAATAGGTAAGTTAGGATGATTGAAGTTTAATTCTATAAACTGTTTTAGACGGTTGAAAGGTAGATTTTCATTCTACTCTCGCATGTGCGGTAACTTGATAAGAGATTTTTGAGTGTGATGAAGAACAGAAATGTTCAGATGAAGTATTTAGTTAAATCGGTCAATTCCTTGAAAATTCAATTGACATTCAACTTAACAAAGCTTCGTTTTTTGGAAACTAAAGAAAACCTTCTATAAAAACTGAACATTTTACTAAAATAGTCACGTATGCTATGATTTAAAAAAAAACCGTTTTAATTAAGGACGTTTTGAATGGTTTTTAATAGGCAATATTGATATATATTGTGTCCAGTCCAATCAATCAAATGCATTATGAGTTTATAAAATTTTCGTTTCCAGATTTGCGGAAATGAGTGGGTATTGTTCCGAAACTCAAGAATCGCAAAAAATTATTAGATCGAGCCACTCGATCATAAAGTTTGACGGCTGAGTTTTATCACAATGCACCGATCCCATGTTTTGAAATCATTGTTATTATGTTTTTTTCGGGGGTTGCGTAGGTAACATTGGCGTAACAATATAGAGATATTTTATACAATCTTAAGATTTTAAACAGAATTTTATTTATAGTTTTAAATAATTTGAAAGTTTTTTTTTAAGTCCAACTAATCGGTGAGCAAAATGCCTGTATTCGTACAAAATTACTATTTTTTCTATTGATGTAATTGGTAAAAAATCGATCCAATGTATTTAAAATATTTTTGGGTAAGAGTATGAATTTTACAAAGAGAGAAAATACAAGACTAGCCATGACAGTTATCGACGATTGAAGACATCAATTTTTGAAACTGAGTTATTTACTATAAGCAAAAAAGTTTAAATAGTAACTTGTAGGGAATTAGAAAACTTACAGTTTAAGTTATAGTGCGATTCATTTTATTAATTAGTTACGGTAGAAAAGCGAAAAAATCGTTAAAGTTTGCATTTTTTGTTTATGTAAAAGTTATTGCGAAAATCAATTTTTCGTTGGTTTTATTTTCTTAAAAGAAAACCCTCGTGGTAACAAAGAAAATGATAATTTATATATAAATTAAGGTTGTTTTGTTGCTAAGCTACGTTAATTAACCGATTTCTAAAAGAAGGAGGTTCTCAATTCGTTGACTATGTATTTGTTTTTATGTACGTCAACCGATTACTCGGGAACCGCGGCCCCGATTTAAATGAAATTTTTTACGTTATATTCAGAAAGTTGCTGCGGTGTTTCCATATTTTTTTGGATGAAATTGGTCCAGTAAAATTCAAGATGGCGCTGACAATATCGCTGCAAAAAAATACTTTTGTCCGATTTTCTTCAAAATTGGCACGGGAGAGTTTTTGGGGTCATACATAACGAATCTAAAATTATTTTAAAAAAATTCAAGACGGCGCTGACAATATGGGTGCCAAAAAATAATTTTGTTGGATTTCCTCCAAAATTGATACGGAGGAATTTTCGGGGTCGTACACAACAAATCTGAAATTATTTTTAAAATATTCAATATGGCGGATCCAATATGGTGGACAAAAAATTTAATTTTGCCCGATTTTCTTCAAAATTCGCACATAAATTATAGAAGACTGGATAGTGTTAACACAATTCTATAAGGGCCAGTACAGCCTCCTTGCCTCAAATAAATAGCCTTTTTTTGTTGCCATTATAATGATAAATTAAAAAAAAACTTCTGCATTTAGTTTTCTTTTCTAGGAACGATAAAAATATACACATAAAACGATAAACAATATTAAGGGTGACATCAGGCACAGAAATGAGAACTTAACGTTACTAAATCTAGATTGGGGAACTTATAGAAGAAAGTTGGTTCAGTTTAAAAAGAGATAGACCGTTTTCGATGAGTAGTACCTAGCTCTAATTTTAGTCAAGTGACAAGGGTATTCAATGACGTTTTAAGTATCGTGCCATTGGAAAGAGAGGTACTATTTATCGGAAACATTCTCTCTTTTTAAGTGCGAGCTCATTTTCTTGTACAGGATTCTCGGTCTAGTATCATTATGCCTATAACATCAGGCTGGCAATCATGTTTTTAAGGATTTTTCCCAAAAACTCGTCACCCAAAACCCGGCACCCTGACTTTTCACCCACAATCGTAACGCACAAGTGAAAACGGAAAATGTCGCGGGTAATCTACTAATTGTAGAAAATCCGGGGTAGGCATCCGTAAGTGAAAACAGGTCATTAGACTATCAAACGCCTCATGTGTAAAAAATACTGAAATACTTATAAATACTTAAAATAAACATTGAAAAAAACATCTCTTTAACTCTTTCTCTCGCTTAACTGGAATAAAATTTCGAGAAATAAATTCCATTATCTGCAGAAAACATTTAAAAGTTGATTACGGAAAATGAACCTGTAGCAGCAGAACGAGTGGAGTTGTTTACAGTAGCTTAATGAAGCACTGCACTTGTTACGTTATTCTTAAAATGAAAAATTGAAGTTATTTGAGTTTAACTGTTCATATCCATTTAAATATTTGTTTTGAGCAAATGTGAATAAATATTAGGTAGGAATTTAAAGTTTTAATTATGACTTCTTTATCGATTTACAATCCTGCAATTGATTTGTAACATTTGTCTCATGTACAATAACAAGAAACTGTGTTGCGTTCTATATCTAACACTAATCTGGCAAGCACAGAGTACATAACGCTTTTTAGATTTATTTCGTTTTCAGAAAAATATTTTTCTTTTTCTTTTTAGTTTTAACTAAATTAAAAAGGCAAATTTTGGAATAATCAAAATGGCAATGCTTAATTTACCTTATGTAAACAGTTGCACGAGTTTATTTTTCGTAAAGCATTTTTAAAAACTTTTTGTAACAAAATAAGAGATTAAATCTATTTGAGTTTTGTTTGAAGAAAGAACATCGGAAATATTTATTTAAACACTGTTTTGTCAAGATACAGAGATTACGATGTGTTTTATTTTACCCGCAAATCAATTGTGCCATTATTTAAAAGAAAGTTTGAAGATTAAAATATCCATAATTGCATATATGTATTATCCTTTCAAGCAGATAAAGGATAGAATATATATAGACAGTTTATTTCCTGCAAATACAACTCTGGCCCTCTCTCCATACGCGTTTCGACCACCTCATGGTCTCGTCAGTAGAGCTGTATCGAACCGAGAGCAATATTCACAGGAAACAACTACTATATAAAATTCCGAAACGTGTCAGTAGGATATTAAAAACCTATCGCCTTCGATGTCAGACTAAAAAATATCGCCAGTCAAAACGACATCTATATTCACCATTGTAGTGGAAAATTTTTAAAAATTATAATTTCAATAAGAAATAACGTAAATCAGCGTATTTCCTGTTTGTATACAGGGTGTCCAAGATAAGGATCCTAAGCATGGGGATCTCGGAAACGGTTGGAGATACGAGGTCGGTTAAATTAGAGAAAAGTTGCGCAATTTAGTGCTAAATTAAACGCAGTTAAAAAAATTTAAAAATTTCAAACACTTCCGGAGATTTCCGGAAAAAAAACGAAATTTGGCAAAATCGTTTTTAATTTTTGCAGGCTTTATTTAAAGAGATATCAGAAAATAAAAGGTAGATTCTCATTGCCACTTTTTATTTTTTATAATATGGTCTAAACAAAATTTAAATCCGACGTTTCGTTTCTGAGATACCATCATGAACTTTCATTTTTTATATGGAACAAAAAAAAGTATCCCATGTATTTGATAGCATTTTTTATTACAAATTCAACGATGTATCACCCTTGCATATCGAATACGTAGTTCAAGTACTTTCCATAAGAGCTCCATGAGAGCGAGAGAGAAAGGTATATCAGTTTTATAAAAGCCAATGAACTACACACTTGATATGCAAGTGTGATACACCGTTGAATTTGTAATAAAAAATGCTATCAAATACATGGGATACTTTTTTTTGTTCCATATAAAAAATGAAAGTTCATGATGGTATCTCAGAAACGAAACGTCGGATTTAAATTTTGTTTAGACCAAATTATAAAAAATAAAAAGTGGCAAGAAGAATCTACCTTTTATTTTTTGATATCTCTTTAAATAAAGCCTACAAAAATTAAAAACGATTTTGCCAAAATTCGTTTTTTTCCGGAAATCTCCGGAAGTATTTTGAATTTTTAAAATATTTAAATTGCGTTTAATTTAGTACTAAATTGCGCAACTTTTCTCTAATTTAACCGACCTCGTATCTCCAACTGTTTCCGAGATCCCCATGGTTAGGATCCTTATCTTGGACACCCTGTATATTCTTTTCTTTATCTGCTCGAAAGGATAACACATATAGGCATTTATTTAAAAACAGCAGATTTATTTTATTTCTTATTGAAATTTTGATTCTTAAAAATTTTGTACTACTCCGGAGAATATAGATGTCGCTTGATTGGTAATCTTTTTCCAGTCTGACACCGAAGCTGATAGGTTGGTGATATTCTACCGACATGCTTCGGAATGTATATTTTATATAGCAGTTGTCTTCTGCGAATGTTGCCTTTGGTTCGATACAGTTTCACTGATAAGGTCATGAGGTGGTCGAAACGCGTATGGTGAGAGGATCAGAGTTGTGTTTGCAGGAAATAAACTCTTTGTATATATTTTTTCCCTTTATCTACTTGAAAGGAGAATATATATAGGCAATTATTTAAATACAGTAGATTTACTGTATTTCCTTCACAAATTTTGATTTTTAAAAATAAAATACCAATTTGTTACACTGCGATTTTTTAAAAATTTTCTAAACAATGTTGAGAAGTGAAAAAAAGTGATTTTTATTTTTGGTTTTTAACTTCCAGTATAAAAAATAATGAAGCAATTATAGTACTCCTGTAAGAAAAGTTGCAAATAATTAATAATAAGAAATATTTCAGATAATTAAAAAACTTTTAATATATGCTATTATTTAAGTAAATTGATTCATTTTTAACCAAAAAAAAAAGAAGAAGAACTCCATCAAATTCCTAGTTATAGCATAGGCCCTTAACAAAATGAAACTCAGATAACAAAAAATGGATGCGGTCAGATAATTAGTTTGCATTTTGCATTTTGTATACACGAAAATTCACTATTTTTGGAAATTGCGTAGTCATACATAGAGAGCCCGATTTAAATTTTGAAAAAAGATTTGGAAAGCAGACTAAATTTACTGAAAATCGTTTATTCATATTATGCTAATCAAATGCATTAAAATGGATGAAAACGCACTTAAACATAGGAATGCAGGATTTACATGTGAATGCCGGAAAGAAGCTGAGTTGTGGAAATACTATTCCACATGTTGGGAAGCTGTATATGTAGGGTGTTTCCATATAAATGCGAAACATTTTAAGAGGTTTTATTTTGGCTAATTTGAAACAATAAAGTTCATAGAAACATGTGCCCGATAATGCTTAGCTTTTCAGATACAGGGTGTTAAAATTATTTTTTTTAAATTTTTTAAATTTATAATATTTATACTTAGAAAATTAAGATTACATTAAGAAATAAATAAATATACTTTTCTGCCGTATTTAAATAGTTGCTAATATATATTTACTCTCCTTTCATGTAGATAAAGGAAAGAATATCTACTAACAGTATATTTTCTGCAAATACAACTCTGGTCCTCTCTCCAAAGGCGTTTCGACCATTTTCTGGTCTCGTCAGTGGAGCTGTATCGAACCGGCTCCACGTTGTGAAAAATGGATATAAAATTAATCGCAGAATCACCTTAGCTATGTGATTATAGGTTCAAATAGACTCAAACAGTTTTGTGCCTTCATGGAAACGCCGCGATCAATATATCATTCTTTTTATGACAAAATGTCGAACAATATCTATAGCAACGAAAGCTGTGCATAGTATGTGCATGCAAAGGGCACTTGCAGAAGAGAAAGCGAAGTCATGTGAAGAAGGATAGAACGAGGGAATTACAGTTTCAAAGGATGGATCTTGGAGCTTGACATCCAAGAACAGTTCGAGCGGCAAAAAAAAGTGGATATAGCTGCCGATATCGCCATGTGCATATTCAGTGATGGTCTAAGCAGTGTGATGGACATCATGAAGGTTTTGGGCATGACTAAATTGCCCTGTTGTTTTAAGTCAATGTACTGCGCGTAGACCACGCTGAGAGGTCGGTGTCGCATGCGGCGAGAGACACGCGCTCGAGCAAAATCATTGAGAAAACCAGAAAAGGAAGAACATCTTGCCATGGAGAAATTGATATCGTAGATTAATGGTAAAAAAGAAATTTTGTATCATTTTTTTAGTTTAATAACAAAAAAGTTGTATGTAAATCTATAAACGCTTTTTTCTCAAAACAGTTTTTTTAAAATCGGCGTGAAAAATAACTTTAACAATTCTTATCCGACCGACTTCAAATTTTAAGCATATCTTCATAATCGTATTTTGCAGAGAAGTTCGTACGGAATTTTTGATAAATTGATAACTTTTCAGTTTTTGAGCATTTTTATACGAACTTCTTCACTGAAAATTTGACTGTTTTAGTTCTATAATTAGTAGTATAATTTAGTCATAATAATTAGTTTCATAAAAAAATTTATTTTTCATACAAAAAAATATGATTTCGTAGCCGCTAATGTGGCCATACCTCTTTAAAAATATTGTTGTATTGTTAGCAAAACTCACCACATCTCTATCTATACCTAGATCGTATTTGATAGCTCATGTCGTCACTTTGGTAAGATTGACGAAACATTCATCATAACTTTTTCCATGTTAAACATAATATGACATCCTCCATCAACCACATCTATTCCTAATGCAATGCGAGAGAAGACACCGAGCAGCCACAGCGATAACACTGCTATGAACTCGAGTAAACTCAAGATGAATTTAGAACAGATGAGCGATCAAGAATTCCTTGCCGTAATAAAAGACAAAAGAAACAACTTCGATACTAAGCCCTTCGGACAACAACTGGACACCCATTTTCTTCAAGAAAAAATTAAAGAACTAGAAAATCAACTGAGGATCACAGCACAACAAAAAGATGAAAAGATACACCACATGACAAAACAACTAGAAGAGAGCACTAGAATTATAAAGAAGATTCAAGAAGAGAATGCACAACTACAGGCCACATCCAAGGACTTACTAGCCAGAATTAAAACAATGGAACGAATACACTACAATGACAACGAGGATTCTGACGCCATACAGAGCGACGATGAATCCCAAAGCCACAAAAACAAGAGGAAAAGAAAAAGACGGAGACGCAAAAAGAAAACCAACACGAGTGAAACCCAAAACACACAAAATACCGAGCAGGACATGGAAATATCGCCTAAGCCTCCAAAAATACCACTAATCGTCCTTAGGGAAAAAGCAACCTAGAGTGAAATACTCCAGAACTGTAGAAACAACCACATTGAAATGGATTATGCCAAGAGCATACCAAAAGGAGTAAAAATATACACAAAAGATGCCGAAGCACACAAACAGCTGCGTGAACTCCTGGAAAATTCCAGAAAACCCTTCCATACTTACAATCTCGAGGACGAGAAACCACTGCACAAAGTCCTGAGAGGAGTCATCGAATCAATTACTGCATACAAAAGGCTTTCATCCCCTAAAAATCATCCGATGGCATTACAAAGACAAGCAACCCATGCCCATGGTGCTTGCCGTCATGCCGTGGAATGAAAATCACATCCTGCACATCGGGGAAATAATGGGAAATCGAATCAGACCAGAAATACAACGAAAAAGTTCCAAAATGTTCCAGTGTTACAACTGCTAGCAGTTCGGGCATGCAGCACAAAACTGCAGAGCCAGTCCACGCTGTGTTAGTTGCGGCAGTGACCATCACTGGTCAGAATGCCAAAAATCAAAGGAGGAACCACCCAAATGCGCCAACTGTGGAGGGGCATATCCTGCATCCTACAGGAAATGCCCCAACAGACCAAAACACACAAATCAGCATCGCAACCCCTCAAACCCAGGACACGGGGTTCACCACCTCGGGACACCTTCCACAAACATAGAGTTCGACGACAAAGTACACAGGATCATGCAACACATGATGACCCAGTTCCAAGCCGCCTTAAATGACATGCGGAGAGAGACCCAGGCTTAAGGAGTTCACAGGAACTAAACAGAATCAGGACACAGGTAAGAACTCACAGACGAATAGGAACAAACATCCACCAGAAGAAGGACACTCACCAGAGGGAACTCCATTATATTATATTTAGATTAAGTTCATAATTAGTTAAGCCTTATATATGATCTGTACATTAAATAGAAGTTTATAGTCTTTTGTACTGACTTAGAAGCTAATAAAGAAATTGGAATAATGCAATGCGCAATTACTTATTCCTGTTTTTAATATTTCCTCAAAATAAAGAATATTCTGAGTTCTCAACAATATTTCTTATATTTTTCAATTTCAAATACCTTATTTATCATAAGAACAAAAGGTGAAAAATTAAATAAAACTTTTAGTATCAATTATTATACTAAACAGCTAAGTTTAGAGAAATGTGTCTTATTTTTACGTGATATAGTGCGATTATTTCGTTGTGTGTCAAAATCAATTGAATATACCTTCTTTAATAAATTATTAATACGTAAGAATTTCTTTCCACTTGAAATCCATAAAGGTAATCATCGTGCACTTCTCTAACACCTGGCCGAATTCAATAAAACTCTTAAAGAAAAAATGGGCCAACATAATTTCTGCCATAAAAGTCAAGTAGTCCCCGGCCGCTCGTCTTTTGTCGGAACGGTAAGTAAAGCAAATTACTTGTAGTTGACCGAGTCCATTGACAATTGGTTATCGGCGTTCGGCCCTTTTGGTGCGGTGGCTCTAAAGTACCGCATCGGGGTTTAGGTATTGTATCTGTGTCAACAGGGCTTCACAGTGTGCAAAAAGACACAATGTCACTTTCACACCATTTTCTGTGTTATTGTTTGTGTGTTTGACTAGATTAAAGCGAAACGTCGGTGCCGGTCTCTCTGTACTTCTATCTGCTCTAAATAGTCGATGACTTGATCTTTTAATGGCACATTTTTCATTCAGAAGTATTTGTGTAGTGTTGTTGACAACTTCAGAATGGGGAATATTTGCCTTGTAGTTTACCGAAAACTAATATTTTCTGGGTTTTATTCAAAATACTAATTAGGCTAATTATGAAAGAATAAATAAAAGGAGATTTAAAGTTGAATTAAAAATTTACAAAATTTAAAAATATACATTTTGGAAAAAAAATCATCTATGAATTATGAAGAAAAGATAAAACACATAATTTATGAATAATAGAGGTGACAAGTTTGGTTGTATTTAAAAATGCCTGCTTTATAATATATATATATAATACTATATAGGGTATCTCACGGTGATCGTCTATTAGAATATCCCAGGAAGGAAGGGAAAGTGGAGTAATTGGGAACACCCAACTTACAAGTTGTCGACAGGGAGGGGGGAGACACCAGCAACATTCCCATTTCTAGTGTAAAAGGCAGAATCGGTTCTATTTTCCTGAACTCAAAGCTCTTGGAAAGGGAAGGGGCGATCGTAAGCATACACATTCCTATACTCTATTCAAGAACTAGAGAGAGTAATAAAATTATTACCGAAACCTCCAACGTACCTGCCTTAGTGCCGCAAGTAACTGAGGACTGCCGTAAATCTAATTATATTTAATTATATTTAAATATTATATGCATTTATAAATTTCCTGCAAAAATAAAATTTTTGATAGTTCTGGTTAGTTTTGTCAGTGAGCAAAGTACACCTTACAGTGTGTCCTTAGTGATTTAGCTTGTTTGTGCTTATTTTTAAATATTATTTGAAATTAGTGAGATCCCAATAGATATGGCTTCCACACAGGGGCGGATCCAGCCTCTCTCTTTGGGGGGGGGGGGGCGGTGATATCACAAAAGTACGGCAAGAAAAACAAGTTGTCAACGGGGGGGGGGGGGGGGGAGTGCAAGCAGCATACTTATTCCTAATATAAAAGGCAGAATGGGTTCTATTTTCCTAAACTCAAAGCTCTTGGGAGGGAGGGAGCGATCGCAAGCATACACATTCCTATACTCTATTCAAGAACTAGAGAGGGTAATAAAACTGTTACCGAAACCTCCAACGTACCTGCTCCAGTGCGGCAGGTAACTGAGAACTGCCGTAAATCTAATTATATTTCATTATATTTAAATATATCACAGTACACTTTACAGTTTGTTCTTAGTGATTTATCTTGTTTGCGCTTGTTTTTATATATTATTTGAGATTAGTGAGATACCCAAAAGATATGGCTTCCATCTTCCACTTCCAAAATCGTTAAACCAGGGCATTTTTTCCTCAAAGAAAAACTTATTACGATGAATGTTTATGACGCCTTACGATATCAATATCTAGATAATAATGTTAAAAGCTCTGTTGAGATGTGTTCCAACATGACAGGAGTTGGAAAATCTACTATGTACCGAATACTGAAGGAGATAAAATGACTGAATTTTTTAGTTCTTCCAAGCCACATTCGATCACAGGTAGACGAAAAACCTCGTTGGAAGAAGAGATGAAAACTGCAATTAAAAGGGTTGTATATATATTTTATTATGAGAAGCAGATCCCAACCGTCCACAAAATTCTAACTAAAATCAATGAAGATCGCGATTTACCTGAAATTAAAATAACTGATCTCTGGAAATTGCTTAGAGAACTTAATTTTTGCTGGAAAAAACCAGATAGAAAATCTGTTCCTATAGATCGTCCCGAAACTGTCCGTTGGAGAAGTAAATAGTAATTTAACTAAACTTTTGAAAGATTTTTTTGAATAAAGTTACTGCAGAAAATTGGGAAAAATCCATATAATAAAAGAATAGAAGAAAATGTGGAAACTAGATCTCATGATCGGTGAGATAGAGAAACCAATTATAATTAACTTGAGCGAAGATAGCTTCACTGACTTTGATTACGAATTAGATATGTAATGTTTACCAGCGTAAACACAATTTATTATTTAAATTTTCTGTAACATATAAAAATTGATTACATTTGAATCAATTTTAAGTGTTTAATTGTAATTCTACACATGGTTTAAGGAATAAATAAACTGAAACGTCAAATGTCCTAAAAATGTTTTTAATTAATAATAAAATGACCGATAACCCCCAAAAAAAATTTAATATTATATGGGTGAATTTATTTTTTTTATATGTTTTTGATATAAACATATATCTAAAATATTTCGTTTTCAAAATACAGGGCATTAAAAATTATGAAAAAAAAATATATTATCAAAATATAAAAATTGCTTACAGGTATTTTGCTGAAACGTGAAGTAAATCTGTATCGCATAGAATCTAATTTGTTTCGGTTTAAGGAAACACAACTAATATTTTTATATTAAAATATGGTACATCAGTGTTCTTGCCCAAGTTCTCAAACGAGTCAATGCTTCGCCAATCGAAACTGCTGATAAGGTATCATGTTTTATTGTGCTAAAAAAAGCCGATTTGAAATAAGTATTATAATTATTTAATTGCATACTCCTCACCCATAATTTATACAACATAAAGGTGCTTAAAAATAAACCAAAAATGGATATAATACAGTATATTTTTAACAATGCCTCATATTTCTAAAAAATAAACAGATGAAATAAATTTTCCAATTTCAAGGCATTAATGACATAAAAATTAAGAAAAATAAATTAACTTTGATATTATCCTTTAACTAAGACCATCAACACATGCAGATCCCTAAAGATGTTTCGAGCAATATAGGTAAAAAGTTGCATAACATTTCAAATTTGACTTGGTCTAAACTCAAGAACCACTATTTCTCAATTGACCAAAACCATGAAAGCTTCCGTTGGTTAAGACCAATTTGTGTTTCTGCAAAATATTTCAAATAATTTGTACTGCCACATACTACTCTACTTTTTTTCAGGTACATAGTACTGAATGCAGGAAATGAAAATGGATTCGTTGAAAATGCAATGCTGATTTTTAAATCAAAGTCAAAAACTGGAGATTACCATGGAGAAATGAATTCGGAAAACTTTGAAGCTTGGTTAAAAGATATTTTGCCAAAACTGGAAACACCTTCTTTAATTGTTTTAGATAATGCTCCTTATCATAGTAGGCAACTTCAAAAATGGCCAACAAAGGGTTGGAGCAAGGACGCTATGAAAGCGTGGCTGAAAGAAAAATATATCAACTTTGGAGAAGATGCTACAAAAGATACTTTGTGGTCTTTGATATCTCGGTACCAAAGCCTGCAAAATGCTTTGTAGTAGATCAGCTAATAGAATCTTCTGGACATAAAGTTTTACGCTTGCCTCCATACCATTGCCATTTTAACCCAATTGAAATGGTATGGAGTCAGGCAAAGAGAAATTATGACCAACTGATTCTACAAGTTAAAGAACCAATAGAGGCTTGGAAAAAGGCGTTAGGAACAGTGACAAAACAGAATTGGGCTAACTATGTCGAACACACAAATAATATTATTAAAAAGCAGTGGTAAATTGAAAAGAAAATTCGAGTTCCTTTACAGCCACTTATTATTAATGTTGGTGAGAGAGATGGCGATTCCTCAGAAAAGGAGAAGTCATTTTGACCCTTAATCCTCTTTTCAGTTTTTGATAATATGTGAATGTACAGACATTTTTAATAATTTTCATTTGTGTTTTTTTTAATCTCTTTTGGCATTTTCACACATAAAAATTTCATCACTTCTAAAGTATTCTCATAAAATTCTTTTTTACATATTTTCTAAATTTTTAACTTAAATTTTTTATTGGCACCTTTTAAACACTTCTTTTCTTTTTCCATTTCTATATGGGATATTTTTTTCTTTTGCCCATGACATTATATAAAACAAGAAAGAGTATGATACCATTTTTTTTATATTTATTATATATAAATAATCAATCTTAATTGTAATTAGTTCATTTACGATTTCTATTTTTTTATGGCAGTATTATTTTCATATATGTGTTACTCTGTTTCAGTAAACTTGATGCAACTAGGGGCCCTAGATTTTGCCTCAGATCTAGATGCCCCCAACCGAGCCCCTTTCATTATTTTACATGTTTATATGCTTACACATTTATGTGTGGGGATGTTGCATGTGGAATCTTGAAATGAGGTCAATAAAAGACTCAGAGCCATGAGTCGTGCGATGTATTAAATCTTACATTTTGGGGCACCCATTTTTTTAAATTTTTGTATTTATTTTAAGAAAACTAGCTATTTAATGAAGAAGAAACTAATTAATTATTTATATTTTTATTCAATATTTTTGTAGCTTGAATACCTTAGTTTTTGCAGTCAAAGATCATAAAGTTACAATAATTTAATATAAAATACTTATCATTTCTAGGATATTGTATATATACCTATAATTTTTGAAGATAGTGTTAGGTATATAAATAAATAATTAATCTTAATTGTATTTAGTTCACTTACGATTTGTGTTGTTCCATGTCTGTATTATTTTTTATGCATGTATTACTCTATTTCAGTGAACCTGATGCAATATTGGGGCCTTAGATCTGGATGCCCTGGACCGAACCCCTTTCATTATTTTACACATTTATATGTTTATAAATTTATCTGTAAGGATAGGGCATGAGGAATCTTGAAATGTAGTCAGTAAAAGACTCGGAGCCATGAGTCGTGCGTTGTGTTAACTATTATCTGTTGAAGCATACATTTTTTTTTAAATTTATGTATTTATTTTTAAGAAAACTAGGCTATTTGATGAAGATGATTAATTATTTATCTTTTTATTCAATATTTTTGCAGCTTAACTACTTCATTTGTTTCAGTCAGAAATCATAAAGTTAGTCATTAAGTATAAAACACTGAATAATTTCTAGAATATTGTATACTTACCCACTGTTTCTAAGAATACTGTTTTTTAGTTCTGATTCTATTAGAATAGTCAATTTATTTTTAGTTTTCAGCTAGACTACCCTAATATTGTTATACCTAACTGGAGTATTATAATAAAAATAGAACTTTATCAACAAATTGCGTATAATTTTTTCTGTTACCGAAATAGTTACCAATAATTTAGAATATAAACGATTTACTTTATAAAATAAATAAATAAAGCTTTTATTGTCATAAATTTCATAGGTGAAACATTACAACAACATAGGTTCACTTATAAAAGTGAACATACACGTAAGCACCCCACACTTGTACCTTCAGACATGACCCTACTAATCCCAAAATTAAAAAGAATGTGTTTAAATTTTTAGTACAATAGTTTCTACAATTTCAAAATTATCAGCTAACAACATATTAAAAAGGCAATGCTTATTAAAGAATGTACTAATACGTAAAGTAAATTATTTTTAGCAGTAGTACATCTCTTAGTGTAGTAATATAAAAGAGGATATTTTAATCCGCTTTTAAAATCTCTCATATTTAAAATTTCACTTAAAATATCAAACCCACTATAAGCACCTAAACTTCTTCATTAAATAGCCCTATACAAATGGGATATAAAATTATCGATATGTCTAAACAGAAGGAAAAACTTCAATTTTAAAATTTTTGTGTATAACATTTTTCTTTTTTAAGGATATTTAGTTTGTGAAACTTGCTTATAAACCATTCGACAAATTTCTTGTTATATAACCGAAAAAGAAAATAGTAGAATGAGCCACTCCGATCCTGTTACAGTTCTCAAAAAAACAATGTCACTAGTTTGATGCATATGTCAAATTTTGACGTAAAGATATACAGCGGTTTAACTATAACAGTATTGTCTTGCCTTACATCCACGGAACCACCGACAAGATTGCCAGATTGTAAGGCTAGATTACGGTTCGTCGAGCACTATTCAGGTATAAATACCGGGCTGTTGCCGCTAGTAGTCATTTAGTGTTCTACACTTGTGGAGTAAAGATATCTGAAGAGGTCTTGTGCAATCATAGGCGAAACGTCGGATAATAATTCTAATTTGACATCGTTTAAACCCAAGAACCATGACTGACTCTTGTGCAGAACTTTCGAAAGTTGACTTAGTAATGGTTCACGTGGAGAACCTTCGACAGGCATGCACCTGCATAAGCATTGCCCCCGTCTAGATAAGCAACTACACCACACAAAAACCCTGAATAGAGATTTTATTTTGCTTCTCTTCGCACAATTTTCCTTGTACATGCAACACTGCTACTTACAAGGGAACCACCCCGACCCGATCTCACCGATTTTGATCAGTTTTGGATAGGTTGTTGTACTTGAAAAAATAATAAACACGTATTTTTTTTATCGGCTGACATCCACTTTTAAAGATGAAATTCATCCCCCAAAATCAATCTTTAATTTTTTTTTCTATATATTTCAACGTCTAATGAATATTTGTAAATAAAATCAAGTGGAAAATACTCATCATAAAAAGTGACAAATATGAGATATATCTATGACCATAGGGGTTGCAATTACTATTTTATATTTTGAAAAAAACTGCATTTTTATGAATATTTTTTTTATAAATATCAGGGAATGGACTTAAAAAAATTATAAAAAGCATTTTCGTTAACAATATCGATTATTATTCTTGGCTTGTTTGGGGATTTTTCAAACCACCACCTCTATATACCGTTAACTACCCCTTACAGTGTTGGACGACATATAAGTTGAAATTTTTTTTTCTTCGAAGTCATCCATTGTGTGAATCGAAAATAATTTGTAACAAAATATAAATATATTAAATTTTTCTTCCAATAATAGTACCAAAAGGGTCAAAAAAATCACCCCCAGAAGCCATGGATAAGATAAGTATGCAAAAATAACATCTGACTTCGATTGAGTAAATATTAATATTTTTTATTTTACACTCACATTATCGATTGAGTAAATAATAATATTTTCTATTTAAGAAATATTTATCGAAATCTAAATATTAATAATGCTGTCGAAAACGATTTTATTCAAATTTAAGAAATAATTAGTTCATAATTTTTTTAAAACAAAGGGTATTTTGATAATACATTGGAATAATATTTAAAACTTTTTTCCGTAAATCAAATTCATACTTATATTTACATTAGTTATAAAACCTATGTAGTTTACATATGGACTAAATCTTAATAAAAAATCTATTTTTCACCACATACATGTGATCCATTACTTTAAGGGGTACCTACTGATATTAGGGAGTGGTTCATTGGAAAATGTTAAAACAAGTGTACTTTCAATATTAAAAACGGAAATGCTTTTCTGAATTTTTTTGAGTTCATGCTCTTATTTTTATGATAAAAATTCTGGAAAATAATTCATTTTTACAATATAAAATAAGG
Organism: Diaprepes abbreviatus; assembly: GCA_034092305.1. Taxonomy (NCBI): domain Eukaryota; kingdom Metazoa; phylum Arthropoda; class Insecta; order Coleoptera; family Curculionidae; genus Diaprepes; species Diaprepes abbreviatus. The sequence goes on along the minus strand of JASJET010000288.1, from coordinate 765,956 downwards.
GTTGCAACCCCTTCGGCCGTAAATACACATTATATTTCTGGATTCTTACGAAAAATATTTTTCAATTTAAATTTATTAAAAAATATTCATTAAATGCTGATGCATATGAAAAAGTAAATAGTAAAGTTCAACTTTGGGGTAGTTTTCACCCCTTACAAGTGAATATTTGCATGTTATAAAAAAGTTTTCCCGTTACTAAATCTTACACGACTTATTTTATATTTTGTTTTATTAAAAAATTTTGATTAGACGTCGTGTTACATTGGATATTTATTTTTGGGGGTGACTTTTTTCACCCATTTGGTACTATTATTGAAAACAAATTTTAATAAATTACCATTGTTATAAATTACATTCGCTTTACACTTTGGATAACTTTCAAGAAAAAGTAATTTTTTTTATCACTTCTGTGTGGTTCACTGTAAGGGTCTTTAAATACACCTCACATTTTTGACTATTTATGACGATTACTTTCCACTTGATTTTATTCAAAAATATTCATTAGGTGCTGAGATATTTCGAAAAAAAGAATTTTAAGGGTTTACTTTGGGGGTGAATTTCACCCCTTAAAAGTAAATGTCAGCAGAGAAAAAAAATACGTGTCTACTATTTTTTCAGGTACTATAACATATGCAAAAATGATCAAAATCGGTGAGGTCGGATTCAGGTAGTTCCCTTGTTAGTACCGTTCGAACTGTCCGAAAGTTTATAGGCCTGACAATATGGTAGGCGTTCCCTCAAAGCTTCATTCTTCTGATATCCGCGTATATCGGGGATGAATGAAAATTCCCCTGAAATTTAGAGAAACGTTGTAAAACAAAATACTAATTAACATATTTAATACTTGAGGCAGGAATCATAATATGTTTATCGTGGTATATCCTTAAATTAATTGTTATCTCCAACATCACTTTTACCAAAAAGTAATTAATTTACCCTAAATTTGCTAATCCGCGTAATTGCTTATTAAAAATTAAATTACCAATGAGCTTTTAAGCAAAAGTAACAAAAGGAAATTACAATGCGACTCTTTTTTGCCCGAGGCTTTACAGATTATAACCCCTTAATGCATTTTATTACGTAAATACTTGTTAGTGAAGGATTATGGGAAATTAAATACCAACCGAAAAATTTTAAAAAATCTGTTTTCTACCAAAGGTTGCAAAATTCAGTTTCGTAAATACATCGGAAATATATTATTTTGAATAAATTAATTTTCTCTTGATATGGAATTAAATTTGGAAAAAAATTTAGTATTTTTAGATATCAGCCGGCGGGAGATTGTTCAGAATGATGGTGATAATTCATGGTTTCTTAGGTAGCAATTTTTTTTGGGTAAAAATATTTATTAAACAGTTAAAGTGTTAAAAACGTTTTTTTTTTTGAATTGTAGAAAAAACTATTTCTTTTAAGAAAATAAATTGTATACAAAACCTGTGCATTTTAGTTATTGCAAAAACATGCTTCAACGGCTGTTTCTTCAATTATTTATAAACAATAGTAAACCATATTGCATATACGAGGTGTCCGAGAAAATGTTTAAAATCTCCTGGATATAAAAAAACACGTAAAAGGAATATTGTTGTGAATTACTCACATCTGAAGGGACGGACTAGCTGTGACACTCATGACCCCATTTTTTGACACCTTGTATGATAAGAACTTTGGACAACGTTTTTTTACATACCTTTAACTATTGACTAAAAATTAAGTTCTCTTCATTCATGTCGCTAATCTTAACCGTTTTCGAAAACATGTCATTTTATTTACACTGTTAGTCCCATAACTTCTGTTGGGTTGAAAAAGAAAAAGAGGAATTTTCCCCTGTCACCATAGTTTTAATAAAAAGGTAAACTAACTGCTTAGTTAAGAACTTCGTAAAAGGGTTCAACATGGTCTCTGTGAAGTCTGATACACGCGCAGGCACGACGAATTGAGGACTGTTGTGCCCGCCACATTACCCCAGCATTGCTCATTATTTGATAACAATGAAACGCGATTCTCCGTAGAAATTTCTCCCTACTATCGATTTGAGTGGAATACACTAAGGTTTTGAGGTGTCTTCACAGGTAAAAATCCAACGGCGTTAGGTCATGAGATCGAGGAGGCCAGGCAATAGGTCCTCCGCTACCTATCCAACTGTTTGGCTCGTTATTTAGGTGCTTCCGCACTGCAGCGCGGAAATGAGGTGGTGCCCCATCGTGCATGTAGTACATGTTTTGATGGGTTTCAAGTGGTAATGCTCTACTAATTCATGAAAACTGTTCTGGAGGAACTCCAAATAAAGTTCTCAATTCAGTCGTACCGGGTAATACGAATGGTCCAATCAAAAAATTACCAATGATTCCTGCCCAGAGATCAATTGATGATGCGATGATCCAATAGCCAGTTTGTAAATTGTTTTCTACGGGGAAAATCTTCAGGAATCAGTTAATGTCCTTTTTTCAAATGATATCGATATAATAGCTGAGTTTTTTCGAAAACGGTTAGGATTAACGATATGAATAGTACTTAATTTTTAGTCAATAATTAAAGGTATGTAAAAAACGTTATCCAAATTCTTATCATATAGGGCGTAAAAAAATGGGATCATGAGTGTTACAGCTAGTCTGTAGCTGCAGCTGTGAGTAATTCACAACCCATTCTTGGATAGTATTTTGAAGAGTCTTACCTGGTACACATCATATTAAAAAAATTGAAATATACACATGAATACTTTTTTGTATATTTTATTAAGATGTACATTTTTTATATACAATATTTTTTTAGCATTAATATTTCTCGAGTAATTCTATATACAATATTCAATTTTCCGTTTCTTGGTGATCAAGATAAACTCATTTTCGAAAGGCTCGTCGTTTTCACTTTTATCATCATCATTATGATTTCAAGCCAAATGGCTTCGTACTCCCTCAAGGGAATATTGACTCGTACTGGGTATACAAAGATACTAAAAGTATGAAGCTTTATGGGAACCCTGTCCGTGTTATCGGGTCCTAGGTGACGTGGTTTGCTGTATTTCCTACAAAGTTTTGGACGGTCCACGAGGCTGCAAGGAGAACTGCTTTCTGAATCGGTTTATGCAAATGCTCAATAAGGCCCAGTCCCTTGATGCTCTGCAGGAGGTTCTTTGGTATCACTCCAGTTGTTGATAAAATTATGGGAATCGTGTGGACGCAGTTCATTGCCAATTGTCTGTGGATTTGCACTCATGACTAACTAATTTGGAGATGCGAAAAATGTTTCGAAGTTCAGAATGTAAATTTTGAACATTTATTAAAATAATTGTTTTTCCTGTCTAGGTAAACCGTTTAGCATTTTTATAATACAAAAATGTAAAATTGCCGATATTTCACAAACTGCAATTTTTTGGAATAGATTTTTCCATGTTAATATTTAATGTTATTTACTATCGAAATTTCAATACGGTCCAGTAAAGTAGATGCCGTTTTAGAAGGAAACTAACCTCAAATTAATATAAAGGCTTTGATATTGAAAAAATTGACACTTACATTCAGGGCTGCAAACGCCAATTTTGACATAAAATTTAAAATACACTGTTAGAAATAATCTTAAAGTTAATGCAAATTTAATGTCCATTCTACATTACATTTAATGATTTTGTACCTAAAATCGTGAATAATTTACATTTACTTTAAATCTAAAGAAATTCATTTAAATATTAGTTTGTTGTACATTAAATTTGATTAAATGGTATCTTACATTTCAATAAAGTAACTGAAAAGATAAATTAACTTTCTGTACATTGAATGAGGTTCCGGGAGATGGCGCAACTTGTATTGAACTTTTTATTTAGTGTGATATAAGTTACTTAAAGGACTCAATGTTCTTATGATGAGGTGTAAATGTCTGGCGGTACTGACGGAAACCAATGAGTTTGAGACCGGTCTACAGTTGACGGTACACTACCTATGGGAAAAATGTCTATTTTTTCCTGGTAGCAGGAGTTTTTGACTCCATATTAATGTTGGTGAATTAAATATGTGATAACCTATATTAAATTCAATGAATACTGGCTATATATTTAATGTACATAGTCACCTTCAAAAGTAATGATGAAAACTTGAAATTTAATGTATGATTCTCTCTCTTTGTCAACCTCTGTCCATCCACTCCTGGATGTAGGTCTCTCTCAATTATTTCCATCTCTATTCTTGGCCAATCTCATCCACTGTGTGCCCGCCACTGTCCTTATGTCATCTACCCATCTTTATTGAGATTTTCCCGTGCTTCTTGTTGTCTCCCTCGGTCTCCATTCCAGAATTCTTCGTGTCCATCTGTTGTCCTCATATCGGGCTATGTGACCAGCCCATCGCCACTTCATCTTTTCAACCTTCTTCACGATGTCTTTGACTTTCGTAATGCGTCTTATCTCGGTGTTTCTAATCCTGTCCCTTAATGATATTCCAAGCATATTTCTTTCCATCGCTCTTTGGACTGTTTCTAATTTTTTAGCTGACTTTTTGTTGAGGGACATGCTCTCTAATCCATACGTACACACCGGTAATATGCATGTGTCGTATACTTTTCTTTTTAAATTTATGGGAATTGAATTATTTTTCAGGATGTATGCAAGTTTACCGAAAGCGGCCCATGTTAGCTGTGTTCTTCTTTTTATTTCAGCATCCTGGTTTGATTTCCCTAGTCTGATATCATGACCCAAGTATACATAGTGTTCAACGTTTTCTATCCTCTGGTTCTGTATTGTTATGTTTGCCTGTTCATGGCTCATGATTTTTGGATTGTTGTAGTTCATTTTAAGGCTTACAGATGCGGATATTTTAAGGCCTACAGATGCAGATACGTCATTTAGCTGTTGTAGCATTTCGTTCAATTCTTGGAGATTACTTGCTATTAAGATTATGTCATCAGCAAATCTGAGATGGTTCAAGTATATTCCGTCGATGTTTATACCTTTGATATCCCATTTAAGTTCCTTAAAAATGTCCTTTAGGACTAGGGTGAACAGTTTTGGCGAGATAGTGTCCCCTGGTCTAACTCCCCTTTGTAGTTTTATGGGGTTCGTTTTCGTCTTGTCGTCTATTTTTATTTGAATGGTTGCATTTTCGTATGTGTTTTTTATGATGTTTATGTATCTTGAATTGATTTTTGCATTTTCTAAGGATGGTAATACTACCCATATTTCGACGGAGCCGAATGCCTTCTGGAAATCTACAAAAGCCATATGGAGCGGTACGTTATATTCGGTGCACTTCTCAATTAGTATTCTTATGGTGTGTAGGTGATCTGTGGTGCTAAAGTGTTTTCTGAATCCAGCTTGTTCGACAGGTTGGTAAAAATCAAGTTTGTTTTTTATGCGGTTGGTTATGATTTTGGTTAACAACTTGTAGGTGTGTGATAGTAGGGATATTGATCGGTAGTTTTCAATATTTGTATTGTCCCCTTTTTTGAATATTAAGATTACTTCGGAATTATACCAATCCTGTGGAATTTTTCCCTCTTCAATTATTTTATTAAATAGAATCTTCAATATTTGTTCTATTTTTCTGCCGTCAATTTTCAGCATCTCTACTGTAATTTTGTTTTCTCCTGCACATTTATGGTTTTTTAATTTATTTAGTGCCATTCTTATCTCTGAGTTTGTTACTTGAAATTTCCCCTGAGCTTATGTTGAGTATGGTTCTTTTTGTTGGTTGTTGCTCTTGTTGTGCGTGTAGCGAGTATAGCTTGGTGCAGAATTTTTCTATGGCTCTGCTATTTCCTTTTCATCCTTTTTTTTCTTTCCTTCTTTCTTTCTTTTCGACGGTCACGTTTTTCGTAATATATGATTACTTTAGATTTAATAGAATAAATTAATTTAGATTAATGTAAATTATTAAATTGAATGGATTACATCAAACGCATTTAATAAATATATATGAAATTTGCTTCCAACACATTTACCTTAAATATAATGCAGTTCCTTTTTACAGTGTATGTCAAAAACAGTTGGATTTAGGTATAGGATATTATACATGAAATATGTCTATAATTTTGCGTAGACTCTTAGAATGAAATAACATATAAGGTGTTCTATTTAAAATGAAACACGAAGGCATCAAATTGCCAAATCTTAAAAATTTTCTGAAGTATGTTTTGCGAGAAATTGATCACGGCAGTTCATTGTGGGATTCACTGTATAACCTTCTACAGAATAAGCCTTTTAAATTTTTCCAAGGTGCAAATGTTATTAAGTAGTTTTGTTTCTGGTTTTACTAGACACGTTTGAGCTTATTTATGAACCTCATATTAAAGTAAATAGGTTTATTGAGCCATTAGAATATATTTGACATGTTGCTATTTGGAATTTTCAGTGCGATAACCAAAAAATGACACAAATACATAAAAACTTTTTAGGACAAAATGAATATATTAAGTGATTCTGCTCATTTCAGTACTAAAAAAAATATCAATTATATGTTACTTTATCTTAATCTATAAATTAAATGGACAATTTTCCATTTAGCAAACAATCCGACGCATTTTATACGAAACAGCAAAATACTTGCGAAAGGAATAAAAATCTTCATCAATTTATATGATTTATGAGTTTCCCAGTTCGCCGGAGCCTTTTTAATAGCTGTCATTAAAAAGGGATAAACATGAAAAACCTCAAATCCTTCAATCCTGATCCAAAGGCGAATTGGGTCATAAAAGAGAGAGCAAGAAATATCTAATGTGACGTTAGATTCCCTCCGATCATATTATGTTGGTTTTGGTTTGTTTAGTAAATATGTTTTCCATTATGGGAATTATAGAAATAGACTTTTGCTTACTTTCAGAACTAAAGGGTGTCAATTTCAAAAAAACGAGTTAAGTAAAAAATAACACTGCTATAATCGAATATATATCGAGTTTTTATTGCACGAAAAAGTGGCTTTCTGATGAATAGCAGCTTTAAGTAAAAGATGGGAAAAGAAAAAAACTCGATAATGTTTTGTTAAGTGAAGTGCCTACAATCACACACATTATATTTTATAAATTCATTAGGCAAAGAACTATTTTGAACTATTATTTTATGAATCATCTTTGGTTACAAATATCTTCTAACAATATTACACTGGTTAACAAAATCTTTGCTTACAGGTAATAGGATATTTGTTCCATTTGGAAAAAACAGTCAAACTTCTCATGTCGGTCACCCCTCAAAAGCTGTTACCCCTCTGAACGGCCACTTTTGGATTTCTACAAATGAATCTTATAGTTCAGGTTAGTTCACGATAATCCGTGAATGGTAAATAACCTGGAACTTTCACCCTTAATGCCGACCATAAACCGCACACAATGGGTACTCTTATTATTGGAAATACCAAAGTAATAGTTGGAATCCAATTTTATAATTGGTTTTTAGGTAGTTCGTTCAAATGTTTGTATTTATAATTTATAATTTATTCAGTTAAAAGTTTAACAATAATCAACATGTCTCTGAAACCTAAATGTTTATCTCTTAAAGAAAAAGTAGAAATCATCCCGGAAAGTGAAAAGTATAGTACCAGTGTACGAAAGTTAGCTGAAAAGTTTGGTGTTGAAAGAATACAAGTAAATGATATTTTAAAATGTAAAATCGAATTGAAAAAACTTTTTAAAGACCGGGGATTTCATGCAGATCAAAAACAGAAGTTTCCGAAAACAGAGGGACTGGCGATTGACCAAATGGTTTATGACTGGTTTTACAAGGCTAGAAACAGAGACGTTTTTATCTTCGGACCACTAATTAAGAAAAAAGCTCTGGAAGTGTCAGAAAACTTGAAAATTAGCGACTTTGAGGCATCAAATGACTGGCTAGATAGGTTCTGCAAAAGGCATGATATCAGGCTTAAAACAATTTGTGGTGAGTCTGCTGATGTGGATAAAGTAAGTGTTCAAGATTGGTTAACTAAACTTAAGTCAATCGTTAAGGATTATGATGCTAAAGATATTTTTAATGCAGACGAAACAGAACGTTGGAACAAAATCAGCTAAGCAAACCAGTGATAATTCATTTGTGTAGTAGCATGAATGGTGAGAAGGAAAGCCCATTAGCTATAGAAAAAAGTAAAAATTTGCAATGTTTTAAAGGAGCACATATATAAAAATTACCATTAGAATAGGTCTCCAATAAAAAATCTTGGTTGACAACAGAGATAATGACTTCCTGGCTGAAAAACTTTGGTAGCAAAATGAAAAAGCAGAGTAGAAATGTTCTCTTATTTTTGGATAACGCGATTTTTTACCCGAAAATACATTTTGAAAATGTTCGAATTGTATTTCTGCTTCCAAACACTACGTCTCACTGTCAGCCAATGGACCAAGGCGTAATTTAAAATTTTAAAATGAAATACAAAAAATATTTGATAAGAAGGGTTGTAACTTTTACAAGTACCAAAGATTCGTTTGGAAAAACAGAAGAAAGCATAAATTTGTCAAGCGCTATGGTATGGGTTGCTGAAGCATGGAAAAAGGTTTCATCTTCAGCTATTAAAGATGTTTCCAAAAAGCTGGATTTATGGAAACTATCCAAGAGAACTAAACGATGTACCATTGAGTCAGTTCTTTCCCGTTTCAGAAAGCATTTCAGATAATCTAGACCTAAAAAAAAATTTCTAATCGACTCAATTTCAACAGAAAATCGTAGTATTAATATGTAGGCAATAATTCAAGACTTTGCTAACCAAGAAAGCAAGACTGACGCACCCGAAGATGAAAACTATGAAAATGAAGAAGACCAAGAGATTTTTAGTTCGTCTGTGAAAAATATGAGTGAACTTTGTGAAAAATTAAGAGACGTACAGAATTTTTTGTTGAACAAAAGAAAATGGCGATTTGGCTCTTGATATTTCCAGCATTTTAATAAAATGTGAGAGTGAAGTAGCAAATTGAAAGCAAGTGAAAAGCAAAAGTTTGATGACAGTCCTTCATTGAACAATTTTTTCACAAAACTTAATGTTTTTTTTTGAATAGTATCGCATATTTTTGAGCACATTATATACATATTATCTTTTTGTGGCTTATTTCAAAAATGTGAAAAATATTAGTTTCTATGTGTCTATGTTTGTAGTTTATATTTATATATTTGTAATTAGTTTCCTCATTCCTTAGTGAACTTTCGTAAAATAAAAACATATAATAAACGTCGTTTCATTTAACCTCAAACCAAAAAATTTATGGTTGATGTGAATGTAATTAAGAATTTACCTTTATCATCGAGGCATTTTTGTCTTATTCATAAAAATTAATATCTTTTTCCTGCTTTTTTGTGCAAGTACATATACGTAAATCTTCGTTTTTACTTGTACGATATCATATATGTAGATTTTTAAAATTCTTCTCCTCAAAAGCAGTCACCTCCTTAAACGAGAGTTCTATTGTATAATTTTTTATTACAGTTAATGTACATATTTTTAATAAAAATTAATTAAAAACTTGTATTCCATTATAAAATAGTTTGTAAATAGTGCGCAGTGCCATAATATTCATCGACATCCATAAGCACTCCAGAAAAGGCATTTGTTTCTGTCTCAATGGACCCTAAAAGGTGAACACGGTAGTTAGAGCTAGCCCGTAGAGACCTCAGATGCATAGGAGCTAATTATACAAAACAGTAAAGATATAGAAAAAAGTTAGGTTTAGTTTTTGATATTGGCACTAAATGAGGAATGACACTGTTAGGATTAAACATATTGATTTAAAATTAATTTTTTGTCAGTATCATCTGTACTTTATGTCAGTCACCGTACGTAGATTTATTAAAAAATAAGCTTTTTCCTTTACACTTGAATTTAACTTTATACCAATTTTCAGTAATCTCAAAATCTTTTTTGATTTGATTGAAATATTTCAAGCACGTTTCGGTCTGTGAAAATCAAGAAAAATGAAAACAAAACAGATATCAAAATAAGAACAAACGAAACAATGCAATATGCGGGATTTCGTTCCGATAAAGTCCGATTTTTCTCGGATTTGAAAGTATTTTCCTTCTTACCATCTTATATTCTTTTCCACTGTCCCGTTGCTTATTATCTCGGTAACCTATAAGCGACGGCATCTTCTGTCGTATGGGATTGAAAACCTTTCGAGAGCAAGAGGAATATTTAGGTTATTGACTATGCACAAACAAAAATGAGGAAGTGAGGAAAAATTGTGTTAAAGAGTTTTTACCATTTTATCGATTTATAGGTTAATCAAAAAGGATAAAAATTACATGGTGGTATTTATTCATAGCCGAGCATTTTTGCGAAAGAAGTAAAAAGGGTATTTTTTAATTTCTTCATATATTTCAAACAACCGATGTCTCAATGCAGGGAGGTATTTAACAACCTGACAAAGAATTACTGCACCATCAGATTCGTGTACGTCTCAGTTTACTAGGATATATACGGAAACGAGAAACCGGATCGTTGAGCAATGAGAGGCTGAGCCATACGGCCTCCGACCCATTATACCTGTTCCAATCACTGTATTTAATGCTGAAGAGAAGCTCTTGGAATCAGATGTGCCAAGAAATATATAAAGAGGCTGCTTTGATTCGCAAAGGCAATCGGTCTCGGATGATTTTCGATCATGGTGGGATGTAAGGGATCTAATGACGCCTAAGTATCGAGGATCCAGTATTACCACTCTTGTTCATTCATTCATACAGTCATCTAGCTCAAAAATGTCGTAAGAGTACACTTTTTTTTTAAAAAATTGATGTTCTCCTTAATTTTTTTCCAAAAGTAAAGAAAAAAGAAACCCTAAAAATACAAAAAATACCGACAAAAATTGAACTTTTATATCATGGACGTAAGAAATAATGAACACCGTTTGTTTACCATAAGAAAATGCCAACAATGTATCACAGTCAGTGGATATTTGCCAACTATTTTGGCAAAAAAAGTGTTTATCAGTTTATATCTAGTTTATACCCAGTTTTCATGAGATAAATTTGATATTATACCTATATATTTCATATTTTGGTAACTACACAAATCGCTTTTACGCTATAGTACGATCAAGGACGAATTTAGTGAATGATAAATGACAAATGCCATTTTTGTTTTTGAGGTTGTATCGGTTCAATCTTTTTTCCAAGTTTTTCAATTTTTTGGTGAAAATGAAAGTGATTTAATGGTGACAATATGACGAATCATTGGAAATTGGATTATTTATTTTCAATTCTCCACAGGTAATGATATAATCACGGGTTAGGTTAAATACCATTAACTAATAATTTGGTCTTTATACATGTTGCTATGAGTAATTTTTTGGAGATTTTCTACCTTTGGGTAAACAGATCAGGACTCAAAGATAAAATCTTACCCAAGTCACTTTATATCTGTAGTGAACATTTTAGCCCGAACAATTCCAGTTATATATTTAACTGTGTTCACGTTATCTAACAAGACACTGTTCCCAAAAGATTTTCATGAATACCTACAGTTTAGGATGTCAGGTAATAAGATTTAATCATAAATATGAGTAATTATAATGTTTAGAACTATTATCTATATACCCTAGATTTACATTGGCTGTTTTGTTATATGCATTTATAAAAAGCTCTTCAACTCCATATTGGGTGATTTGTTTGCCAGGATTGTTAACCATTTAGAACTTACAGTCTCAATTGTATGCCATTTTCACTGATCTGAAGAAAGTCAAGGCCAGTGGCTACATTTTGTGAAATACATCAGATGGCAAGGAAGGGACATGAAGGTTGTGTTCTCGAAGAAGATTTTATGCTCCCAGGTTAAGGTGACTTTCTTGATTATCTAGTATTATTCGACAACACGTTTCACGATTCGATATGCAATGCTCTACAACGACGAGGCTCTGAACCGATAGTCGTCGCATGGATAAGAGCAATGTTAACTAAGAGAATAATTTACGCTGAACTTAACCATGTAACTGTTAAAGCTCTGTCAAGTAGGGGCTGTCCACAGGGAGGAGTGCTATCGCCTTTGCTGTAGAGCTTTGTGGTGGACAGCCTGTTGGGTGAACTGAATGATACCGGTTTGTATACACAGGCCTATGCTTATGACCTAGTCATTTTGTGCTCTGGTCGCCATGTTTGGAAACTGGAGGGCTAATAACGTGGACTCTCCGAATCACCGAACGATGGTGCCGCAGGAAGGGGCTCGGAATAAATCCGGACAAGACCGAGATGGTACTCTTTACGAAAAAGAGGAAAATGGGAAGATTTCCCACAATTACATTGGTGGGAAGGGCTCTTCAATTTAAGGGGTCAGTTAAATACCTGGGGGTAATTCTGGACTCACGACTGAGCCGGAATGATCATATTGAGGCTCGAACCAAGAAAGCCATATGTACTTTCTGGGCTTGTAAACGAGCCTTGTACATGGGGACTGACACCTAAAGTGCTATTTTGGATATACGCTATAGTGATCTGACCCATGATAACGTACGCCGCTATTGTATGGTGGCGTAGTTCAACAAAGCGCAAACACATTCTTCACCTTGACAAAGTTGTTCTCCACTTGTCGCTTTTGCTACTTATTTCAAGCTTTTTGGAGCCAAAATTTTAGACTTTTTCTGAAGAGTACTTATGCCTGTTTCATCAATATTGAAGATACGATAGTAGGGAAACTGTTTTGTTTGGAGGGCTTCTAATTGGTTGAAAAAAAGTTTTAAGCTGATATTCGGTTAAGTGACGTAGCTTCAGGAGTCCGTAGACTGATGAAAGCATGTCTAGACATGAAACAATAGTACCAGTCTTTGCTCCCTAACTGAGATTCTTTGTTTTCGTAATGTCTGGGCATTTAAAACAATTTCTAACGTTAGAACATTTTTACAGGATCAATCTACTAATGGGGGTAATTAGGAACGTTTACACTGACCCTCGTGGCGCAGTTCCTAATTACCCGAATTGGGCAATTCATATCAAAATGGCCGTTACTCGCAATAATATCTTCGGTCAACTTAAACATGGAATTTATAAACAGATATTACATGTAAGATAATAACAAAATATGACGTCTTTAAATTCAAAAAAATGGTTTTTACATTAAAAAGTACGTAATAACATTGGCTGATTTCCGTGACAACATGCGCGCGTCCTCTCACTCACACTTCTGCGGGCACGCTAAGGAACACCAAGAGCTTCTACGTGTGCGGGCGGTGTAATGCGGGTGGAATTATTTGATATTCCATTGTTCCTAATTATCCATCGTTCTCAATTACCCCAGTTTCCTTTATATTAGGTTGACCAACTTTCTCCTTTTGTTGAATATGAAATAATATTTCTCACCCAAGTTGCTAATCCTAAAAAAAATTTGGTAAGTATAAAGTAGTTAGAACATTAAATTATCATTATTAAAATAATCGAGAGTAAAACAAAAATTAGAAAATTACGCCACAATAGCAAAACTCTCCATTTTAAACTTCCTACTTTCATTTCTTTTTTGAAGCTTAATAAGTTTCTCAAATTTTAATTACACAGAATCACGTTCCGTGTACTTTAATACTATCTTGCAAGGCTTAGTAAAAAATATAAACTTCCGGGTAAAATTTCCAACTTGCTCCCATTTTTCTTCAAGAAAACCAAAGCAAACACTGAAATGGGGTCAGATCGAACAACAAATTCTGGAAGATTGTCACAGTAGCGTCACTAAATTTGAATTGAAGGGGAGGGCTAAAAGAATAATTGGTTAATGTTATCGCAAGAGAAAGTAAAATTTTCCCGTCTCGGCTCGAGGTAATTTATGTTGTGCAAACTTGAAGGAATGTCTAACAGTTTAATTTAAATGATATTCTGACTTGTTAATCAATTTTGTTAATTTTAAATTGAAAATTTTGATTAATTAATTAGTTTTGAGGCAACTTTTTCAAATAGAAAACAATAAAAATTCTTCAAACTCTAGATAATGACTTAAAAAGTGCCCCGAATTCTCTTTTAAGTTTGTATATATTTACATATATATTTAGTTGGTTATTTTCTTGGGAATATGGTCCATTTTTATATTGAAACTACATATATAAAGTAGTCATACTTATTGTAAATATATATTTTTATTTTTTAGGACGTTTCGATTCTTTCGAATCTTTTTCAACTGAGAGTTTCGGCGGATGCTGCAAAAATGTACATTTTTAATATTATTATATATGGAATAAGAGGTTAAAAACTTACCATTAAGAACAGAGATTTTTGTTTTAAACAAAAATTAATTACATCACAAACCAATTGTAATCACTCACTCATTTGTATATACACTTTTCAAAATTGTTTTTAAAAGTCCAGTTAGAAGAATGGACACTACATTTTTAACCCTATAACTGCCTTGACTTGACTGAATGTGGAACCCAGATGGTGTATGTTTTAGGTACTTTAAGTGGCGTAAAAAGTTTGTAAATTTGTTTAAAATATATGAATCTTGATTTTTTGGTATAGCCGTTATGCAGTCATCTACATATCTGTAAAAGAATGGTAGTTTGAATTTTAAGCTGTTGATAACTTGAGTTTCTAGGTCTTCTAACACTAATTGAGCAATAACACTTGATATGGATGCACCCATCGCGCAACCCTCAATTTGCTTAAAGAATAAATTTTTGTATTTGAAGTATGTAGAAGTTAGGCAGATTTCTACAGCTTCAAGAAAATCATCTAATAGTATATCAGTGTATTTCTTTTTTCTGACCATTTTTTTCTGATTATGTTTAATACATTTATGGGTATATTTGTGTGGAGAGATACAACGTCTAATGAGATCAACACGTGGTTTTCTGGGATTTTAACGTTTTGTATTTTTTCTTTAAAGCTCCATGAGTCTTTAATGTAAAAATTATTTTGGCCAGTAATATTTGCTAAGATATTTTTAAGATATTTTGAGAGTGCATTAAAAGGCGATTGTATACAAGATACAATTGGTCGAAGTGGAGTTCCGGGTTTATGTAATTTAGGTAGGTCTTTTGCTAGATTTGGTGAAATAAACTGTTTGTTTTCCCATTTTTTTATCAGGTCATTACTTTTTTTTTTGGTTTGAATTGGTAGGGTCAGCTTTAACTTCTTTATATGTGTTGGTGTCATTGAGTAATTGTATGATTTTTGCATCGTGATCCGAGTTTTTCATAATAACTGTTTTGTTTGATTTATCGGGTTGTAAAACAATTAAATCTGGATTGTCTCTTAGAAATTTTTTGGTTTTGTTGACACTTTTTTTGACAATGCTGTTGTCAGTGTTATTTTTATTGGAATTATGGGAACTGTTATTTTTTGCCTTAAAATTTGTTAATATGTTACAACACACTGCCCTGATTTCATTTTTAACTTTGTATGTTTATTGTTGATAGCCATTTCAATATTTGTAATAATTTCTGAGATAGGCACGTGTTTTGGGTCGGTAATTGGTGTGGCAAAATTGGGCCCTAGGGAGAGAATTTCACGAACAAAACTAGGAAGTTCGATATCAGTCAAATTTTCAATCCAGTTATTTGTGTCAATTAGTGCATGTTTCTCAATTGGTTTTTGTTTTTTTTAATTAGTGATGTTATTTTTTTTTATATTATTTTTTTGTATATTTATGAATCTTTTTTCAAATTTACGTTTTTCTTTGTTTAAAAATTTGTTAAATAAATCTAGTGTAAGAATTTCTTTTATTTTATTGGAAGAGGTAATTATTTCCTTGTCTCGGTTTTTAATTTGGCAAATAGTATCGCAATAAAACGTCGGCGATCATTTGTCCATCTCTTGGTCACATTATAACTAGAGTGCCCTCCTCACCCTGTGTAAATATGGTTGCGGCGTCTGATATACCACACCAGTTTCTTTTATTGCGGAAACAAAAGTGTTGTTTTCGACCTGGCCCCCTTCTGCCTTCAATTTTTCCCTGTAGTATTAGCCTTGGTATGGAGTAGCGATTCCCTCTTAGTATAAGCCCCAGATATGACACTTCTTGTTTTCAGGGTCCATTGTCTTTCTACGCCAGCTCCTCGTGGAACTTCATCATTCGTTATGTGAGCAGTTCAGGGGATACGTAATGGTCGGCGGAGTGCCCACAATTCAAAAGCTTTGATCCAATTCAGCGTCACAGCCTTAAAGGACCAAGTTTCAGCACCATATAGTAGAGTGGGCCATACATAACACTGAGTCGCACGTATTCGGGTGTGAAGTAGCATATTTTTGTGAAGGAGAAGATTCTTAAGTTTAAAGAAAGTTGTTTTTGCACGGCCAATTCTTCCCTTCACTTCTTTGTCACATTACCACTTTTCATTCAGAGTAGCGCCAAGATACGTGAACCGTGCGACACGTTCCATATTTTGTCCGTTGATGTTAAGAGGAGTGATGTACTGATACCTAGTAATCACCATCACTTTTGTTTTGGTAGTATTAATATGCAGCCCGAACTGTTCACCGCACTCGTTGAGTGTTTTTAATATTGATTGGAGATCTTTAAAGTTGTTAGCTAAAACTGCAGTATCATCAGCATAGCGATTGTTGATTAGGATGACATTGACTTTGATACCTCGCGTTTCATTTTCTAATGCTAAGTGAAATATTTTCTCAACGTAAATATTAAACAGAACAGGCGACAGTACACATACCTGTCGGACTCCCTTCAGTATATTAAAGGTCTCTGTTGACAGATCGCCTTCAATACGGATCTCAGCCAACTATTGCCAATAAAGTTCTCCAATTTTTCTAATATCTTTATCATCTATACCGATCTCCTGTAATCTTTCCAACAGCGGCTCGTGCTTTACTTTGTCAAAAGCCTTCTGATAGTCAATAAAGCAGATAAAAACATCTTGCCTTTGATCATAGCACTTTTGCACAAGTAATTTCATTGAGAAGAGAGCTTCTGTGGTGCCAAGTCCCTTGATAAAGCCAAACTGTGTGTCGCTACTCATATCCTCAAACATTGTGTATATTCTTGAATGGATTACTCGAAGAAATGTTGTAAGAGCGTGGCTTATCAAGCTTATGAGTCTGTATTCTTCGCAGTTCTTGGGGTTTGTTTTCTTTGGAATAACAATAAACGAAGACTTTAACTAATCCACTGGGATTTGCTTAGAGTCATATATTACGTTACAGTGTAAGTTATTTAATATGCATATATATCGTCGTGACCTGTACTTTTACCATTCCTCATACTTAGCCGACATTTCTTCTAAATTAAAAGATATATATATATATATATATATATATATATATATATATATATATATATATATATATATATATATATATATATTCCTTTATACCAGGTTTAGAAAATTATGCGTACTCTTACTAACTCTCTTATTATTTTACATACAAAGTCGGTTAAATTGGCAAAGTAGTTGCATTTTTTCTTCTGATTAAGGTGGTGAATCCTCTATTTTTATTTAAGATGGAAATACAGCCATTAATACCAATAATGAAAGATTAGATCTTTAAGCATATCAAAATGTTTCAGTTTAAGAGAAAGTCAATATGATAAATTGTATGTGGTAAACAATTACTTTTCAGTTTTTCAAATTTCGCAGAAGCAAATCCTGCTGAACAATGTGCGGCTACAAGAGCGAGCTAGAGCTACAGTGAAAGAACGACAAAATACGATCACTGGCAATCGCTACAGAACTAATTTTGCCACTCTAACTAATAAAGAGTTTTAAAAAAATCGACCATGTACATTTTCTTTATCTCCAGAGAACATCGAGCACTTTTATTTTTATGGGAATAAACGTATGTAGGTGTTCATATTAAATAAAAAATTATTTGATAAATTGCCAAACAACAGTAATATAATAAAGAATTTAATATTTTTCAGACGACACCCTTTATACGTCAAGCAAAATATAAAGCTATTATTTCATGGTTTATTTTTGACTTCTACTGCCACAATAAATCTTTGATATAATAAAACCCATAATCAGAATCGAATTGAGATGGTCTGATCCTGGCGACACCTAACATCGTAACACGAAAAATATAAGATAAAGAAACTTTTGAAACACATAAATAAATAGAAAAAGGGCCATTTTAGCCAGCCGAAATAGTTATATTTTGACTTGTAATTTTTTCTAGAAAAAGTAATTTGTATAACTCCCTTTGTAGTGTCTCTAAGACGACTTTAGTGCATTGTCTAGTAAAGCAAACTTCATGAAATATACCCCTTTAGGAATGTTATACAGAAATGAATGTAAAATAAAAAAAAAAGTTGTACTGCCCTTGAATAATAATTTTCATATTTCTTTTTTTTGAATCTTCTAAACGTGAATTATCTTTAGGGGTTTTTAGAAAAGATTTAAATTTTTAGGTCAGACCGGAACGTTTTATACATATATATCGACCTTTTCTTTCAATAACATAATACTAATGTTTACATTAAAACCGTATTTGATTTTCATTTTCTCTGAAAGCTGAAGCAATAATTGATTTTTCCCTTAAAGAGGAAAAAGATTAAAAATTTACACTTTAACTCAATATATTTGAGGTCCACGCTTAATTCGATATATATATATATATATATATATATATATATATATATATAATATTTATTAATATATTGATAAATTTATTATTCTTCTAGTATTCACAGAATTTAACACAAGATAAAAACTACTATAAAATTCTGGGAAAGAAATGATTCGTATTGAAAAGGAACATTATGCCATTAATGACAAACATGCTCGCTCTTATAGCCGCACATTATTTAGCAGGATTTGCTTCCGTGAAATGCGAAAAACTGAAAAGTAATTGTTTACCCACGTACAAATTACCCTATTGACTTTCTCTTAAACTAATACATTTTGATATGCTTAAAAATCCATTCTTCTAATATTGGTATGACATATTTATTAAATATCAAAATATATAAAAAATAAAGCACACTCGCATTCCATGTATCCTCAGTACCTAAATAGACAATGTGAAGGTAGAATTTCATTATTAATTAATAAACAAAATGTCAAGGTGTGTACTGGTAAAATTAATTATTTTTAAAAAAATTTAAATAGTGTTTTAAAGTGTTTGTCTTTTAAAATTGTAGATACGTTTTGGTGTGAATGTTTTTAATTATATAAAAAATATTTTTAGAAAGGAAAATACTTATATAAAGAGGTAAATGTCAATTGTTTGAATTTTTTTGTTGAATAAAGAATCTAAACCCAAGAAAAGACAAAATAAAGAAAAAATGATATACCACCCAAAGCATCACAATATATATATATATATATATATATATATATATATATATATATATATATATATATATATATATAAAGGGTGTTTTTTTATAGAGGTATAAAACTTTAAGTTGGCAACACTTTTTTAACTGGCGGCCATTTTGTCAACTGTCAAGTGATTTATGTTTAGTTTGGTTTGGCATTTCAACATGAATAGACTGACGCTTGAACAACGCTTCCAAATTGTGCAAATTTATTTTGAAAATCATGGTTCTGTTCGAAATACGTATCGCGCACTACGTCCATTTTACGGTCAACATAATCGTCCATCAGAGCAATTCATTCGATTAACTATGGATCGTTTTCGCACCACGTTTACTCTAAAAGATAATACGCATCCACAGAGACGTCGTACAGTGCGTACAGAAGAAGTCATTGCTGCTGTAGAGCGTAGCGTAGAGGAAGACCCGAATCAGTCTATCCGCCATCGTGCACAGGAATTGGATATGTGTCCATTCACTTTATGGAAGATTTTGCGGAAAGATCTTGGTTTGCGTGCTTACAAAATCCAACTCGTGCAAGAATTGAAGCCACACGATCACCTAGCAAGGCGCAGATTTGGTGAATGGGCCCAAAACAAGATTGCTGTTGATCCCGATTTTCATAAGCGAATTTTGTTTAGCGATGAAGCTCACTTTTGTTTGAATGGATACGTCAATAAACAAAACTGCCGTATTTGGAGTGATGATAATCCTCAAGTGTATGTTGAGACACCGTTACATCCAGAAAAACTGGTGTGTTTTATGGGCTGGTGGAATCATTGGTCCGTACTTCTTTAAAAACGATGCTGGTCAGAACGTTACAGTCAATGGTGACCGCTATAGAGCCATGATTACTGACTTTTTCGTTCATCAATTGAACAACCATGATGTGCAGGGGCTGTGGTTTCAACAAGACGGCGCAACATGTCACACAGCTCGTGCCACAATTGATTTATTGAAGGAAACGTTTGGTAACCGCATAGTTTCACGTTTCGGACCCGTGAATTGGCCTCCAAGATCGTGCGACTTAATGCCGCTAGACTATTTTCTGTGGGGATATGTGAAGTCGCTAGTCTACGCCGATAAGCCTGAAACGATTGGTCACTTGGAGGACAACATTCGCCGCGTTATTGCCGATATACGGCCACAAATGTTGGAAAAAGTCATCGAAAATTGGACCTCCAGATTAGACTACGTCCGAGCCAGCCGTGGCGGTCATATGCCAGAAGTCATATTTAAATTATAATGCCAGAAGGTTATCTTTCGAATAAAGTAAATTTCATGTCAATTTAAAAAATGCATCTTTGTTTTATTCCATTTAAAAGTTCTATACTTCTATAAAAAACACCCTTTATATATATATATATATATATATTGTGACAATGTGGGGTGGTATATTGCACACGCACACAAAAAAAATTTAAGAAACTTCGTTACTGTTTTATTGCTGAATTTATATTTCCAATTTCCAACCTGTAAATAGGCTCTTTCTCAGGTAAGTTCAGTTGTTTATCAGATACCAATCACATAATGATTGAAACACAAAATATAAATTTTATTCAACAATAAAAAAAAATAGCACAATATTATTAATTAATATTAGATAAAATTAAATGGTCAATACTTTTATCTTTCAACCAACACTATTTCTAAACAATATTACTTATTATTTACTTTTATCTATCATGCATTATCTTTTAACAACCTGTATCACAAATTGGCAACGTTTTAGTTTCGTCATCGTCTACTAAATGGCTATAGTGCAGTTTTATATAAAAGCGTGGTTTATTGCTTAAAAATGATATTATTTTAAACAAATTATCATGTACTGTGTTGTGATTCAAGTAGTTAATATAGTTTCACACCGAATATTGTTGATGATAAATAATTTTTATATTCTAACGGGTTAGTATGGCAAACTATAATTCATTAATTTAATTATTTTTTATTTTAAGAAAAGTTAGGTTATTATTGAATGTGAGTTTTCAATGTCTACGAAAAATTTAAAGCTTTCTATTGCCTTATCTAATATAAATACCTTGTTATGTTTTCTTTTATTTGGTCTCAATATATTATAAAACATAATTCCAGAAATTTTATCTATTTTTTTCTTTAAAAAATCCTCCAAAAAGAGTTAAACAACTATTTTACAGGCCAAACGTATAAACTTTTACTATTTACTTTAAATAAATTATTAAGTTCTTTTATGTTGACAACAAAAACACATAACCTCTTTTAAAACAAAAACATTTTACTTTTGTTTTCTTGTGACGTAGGAAAACTTCTGTTTCTTTTTTTGAAACAATTGAAAATTTTAGGTTATGTAAATTTTCAGGAGCTCCAGAAATACAGTGCTTTAAGCAAAATGATAAATTCAACTCTTTAGAAATTCCTACGCCTTGGCTTTTTATAGTAAGCCAAAACATAAGAAAGTTCTGAAATATGATTGGTCAGATTTTATGACACCTGGCAAGTTGATAAATTTTAATACCTAGAAAAATTGAATTTTATGATACCTTTTTAATTTTACCAATTTTGACTGAAATTTTCATGTTTTTATTAATAATATATTGACCTAAATCTGACTATTGAGCATAATTGAGCTTGCAATAAATAAACTTTAGAATTTTCTCGACATTTTGATATATGTATGTAAAAACCACTTTGGCATATTATTTATATATTAAAATTGATAAAAAATAACACTTTGTACCTTGAAATTTTTGACAATATCACTCAAATTTTGTTCGAAAAAACTCTAAAATGTTTATTGTTGCTTTTAATATTATTACCCTATTATTTAGCAAAATTTTTTTAACATACTAGTGCCAAAATTGCTTAAAATAAACTTAAATCTACCTTATAAACTAATTAAATATATCTTACATTCTATAGTTTTATATAAATTATGGTTTTAATTCCTATATAATTTCTTTAATAATTCTCAAAACTAAAACATTCTTCTTATATTTCGTACATTGAAGTTTGTTTATCACTATTCACGGTGTTTTTGTCTGAATTTTGCACTAATAATCCACTACACACACTTTTGTGTGTGATGTTTTATTGAGACCAACGACGATGTATAACACTTTATTATTAGTTTTTTAAAAGCATCCGCACTCTTTTTGTTCGTTCAAAAATATATATTTGTTTGTATTAACACTTCCTCTAACTACTTCAATACTTTTTTCATAGTTTTTTAATTAACTTTAGTTTTTATAGAGAAAAATATGTCATATTTTTGAAGAATATAACAATTCTCAATAATTTTACTTAGTAAAGAATTTTGGGTTTTATTGTCTTTTTCTTAAAACTTTATCT
This sequence comes from Diaprepes abbreviatus, assembly GCA_034092305.1. Lineage (NCBI taxonomy): Eukaryota > Metazoa > Arthropoda > Insecta > Coleoptera > Curculionidae > Diaprepes > Diaprepes abbreviatus. The sequence goes on along the minus strand of JASJET010000288.1, from coordinate 743,493 downwards.
GTTTATTTACACTATGAATTAAACAAAATATCTTAAACTATACTTAAATTTAATTTTAATCTATTCTGGAGCAAATCTACTGGCTTACTAACCATTAAAATACATTATTTAACTTTTCTGTGTCTGATTTCTTCTCTTTATATATCAAATAAAACCCAGTCTGAGCACTTATTTATGCAATATATATATATATATATATATATATATATATATATATATATATATATATATATATATATATATATATATATATATATATTGTATAAATGGTCCAAAAATTTAAAAATATTATATAAATATAACATTTAACTTTTAAACACAAATATAACATTATAAATATTATATAAACCAACAACGTTAAATCTATAAAATATCGGCTCTAATGTCAGCAATATCCATTATCCCTTATAGTTTCATCTCGGTAAGGTCCAAGTTTTTGCCACTCTAAGAATAAGTCGATAACTTATCCGTGAACATTTATCCAGTTACGGTTAACCCTTATCTACGTCATCACATATATCAACGATCTTTTGCTAAATCCCGTTGAGAAATTATGTTTATGTCTTGGCCTACCAGGATTATAACCGAAGGTATATTTAGGAATATTTATGACGCTGTCAGAATTAAAAAATATTTCGCTCCCTTGAAATTAGGGATGTGTTTCACTTTTAAATTATCTTTTTAAATAAGTAGTAAATCATCTTAAGGTTAAATAATTTTAGTATTCTAAATACGTTTCAATAATTGATTACTTATAAAATATAAAACCAAAGAGGGCGCGTGAACGAAAGTACAGAGAGTAACGTAATTAAGTTGCAACTAGGTTAGTTACTAGCCGGCAATGATATTAATGCGATCATAATTGTTCTAATCGCTTAAAAATTAAAACAGATGTGCTATTAATAAAATATGTACTATATACTTACTACAGTACCATGTTATATTTTATTCATTATGCTACATTTTAAACAGGGATTGTAATTATTATGTAGAACATATATATTTTATTCCTACTACTCCCTCTAGAAAATCAGGGAGTGCACGAAACTCCATGTGGAGAATGCAGCTCATCTTACGTAGGCCAAAACAACTGTAAAATAAGTGCCAGAAGAGACGAACATATAAACGCTGTCAAGCAAAAAACAATTTCTTCTGCATTGGCCTAACCCTTGTTAAACACAGGACATAAGTACTTTCTCAGGAACAAAAATACTATCGACATGTGAAAACCTATCCACAAGAATTATAGGGAAGCCATAGAAATTGCAAAGAGGCCCAACAACTTAAATAGCAGAGATGATAGCCAGCGATTGCCTAATATTTGGATAAATCTGTTTATGAAACATCAACTAGTAGTAGGTACTAAAGAAACGGATCACAACTCGGCAACACAACCCCAAACACTGGTATCAGGACTGAGGACATGCCGCAGAGCTCGCAACCTAATTGCCAAAACCATCCAAACAACGAACCCGCCCCACGTACACACGAGACCGACAGCATCCGAGTGACAAGAGTCAGTTCGCCCAAACAAACCGTAAAGTGAGCTTGGAACCGAAACGTCAGCTGCCTTGTAGTCCTGAGAAGGACTCAGCACACACACGGGATACTCGAAAACCGTCGATTAAATATATATATATATATATATATATATATATATATATATATATATATATATATATATATATATATATATATATATATACAGGGTTTCCAAAAAGTACCAGAACAGCAGAATACTTTTCAGATGAAAATTGTAGGAAATTAGATGGCATATCTGATGGTGGCCTTGACCTTGACCTTTAAAGTCATTTGAAGATTAAATTGAGTTTTTCAAATAGAAACCCCTATTTTATTATTATGACTATTTTTTATTGCCCAAAAATTGAAAGGGAAAGCGGAGAAAATTTCTTATCTAACGGTATAAATAGCATAGAGGTCTTTACAAGGGTAAGAAACAGTAGAATATTTTCTCAGCAAAGCATTTTAGACAAAAATCTTTTTGACAAAAATTGTAGAAAATTAAACGTCGTATCTGATCTTGACCTTAGCCTCGATCTTCAAAGTCATTTGAAGGTTAAATTAAGTTTTTTAAATAGAAATCTTCATTTTTTTATTGCAGGAGTGGAAATCGGAGACAATTTCCTATCTAATGGTATAATAATATAAAAAAATATATTGGCATCTAGAGGTCCTTTCAAGGTCAAATATCCTTTTTTTATAAATCGATGTAAAATCAACTCGGAAATAAAGATGCAGGTCAAGGTCAAGACAACCATTAGATGCGCTGTTTTATTTCCTACAACTTTCATATAAAACATTTTTCTCTAAAATGCTTTGCTGAGAAAATATTTTGCTCTTCCTTGAAATGACCTCTAGATGTCATTAGATTCCCTATGTTCTATACTGTTGGGTAGGAAATTGTTTTCTCTTTCCACTTCTGTAATAAAATATGGCGGTTTCTATTTGAAAAACTCAACTTAACCTTCAAATGATTTTAAAGGTCGAAACCAAGGTCAAGGTCAAAATCACTATCAGACGCGTCGCTCGATTTATTACAACTTTCATCTGAAACATTTTCCTCCAAAATGCTTTTCTGAGAAAATATTATGCTGTTCCTTGACCTTAAAATGATCTCGAAATGTCATTTGATCCCTTACCTTATTTATAGCTTTGTATAAGAATTTTTCTCCTCTTTCCATTTCTGCAATAAAGAATGGAAGTTCTATTTGAAAAACTCAACTTAACCTTCAAATGATTTTGAAAGTCTAAGCCAAGGTCAAAGTCATTATCAGATGCATCGTTCGATATCCTACAACTTTCGTTAAAAACGTTTTCCTCTAAAATGCGTTGTTGAGAAAATATTCTGCCGTTACCGTAATTTTGGGACACTTTGTGTGTATATATATATATATATATATATATATATATATATATATATATATATATATATATATATATATATATATATGGGTGTGTATTAAAATGTGTTTAAAGTATTAACGCAACAATCAGTGAAAGCCATAATGGATTACGCCTTGAGTAGACTTCTATCTCCCTTCATAAATGGAGGCGCGTACGTTAGAACTGATAAAATCGATTTTTTAAAGGGTTAAAAAGCAATAAAAACGTTTCATTTCGCATTGCGATTAATCCTAGCTTGTAGTTATCGACTTGAAATATCAATTGCAGGATACAAAATTTAAAAATACTTATTAAGTTAAAAGTTACTCATGTTAAAGTGTGGCAAAAACAGTTGGAACAAGTGTGTTAAACGTAACGAAAAATATGTTGAATTAGATAATGCTAAAAAATCGTCTCTTGTTTTACTACTACAGAGAAAACTTTTCATAGACCCTCGTAGTTATTGAATAAAACGAGATAAATCTACTTCTTAATGTGGGTTATAAATTCTGTTAAATTAAAATTAATGATGATACTTTGGAGAACAATGATTTTGCTTTTAATATTTTCATGCTCACTTCGAGGAACGATATAAAACTGTACTTAAGATAATTCCCAGTTTTATATTCAATGCCCAACGAAATTGTTTGTATGTCTAAGCTATAAACGAATTATTTGTTCTTTATTAATGTTATGTATGCACCTCCATAGAATATTGAGGATTTTGGAAAAGAAGAAAATATCCAAAATATTGTAGTTCATTTAAGATTTTTTTTTAGGATAAACATCGAAATTATTTAGTACCGTATTAGCATTTAAAAATAAATTAATAGAAATAATTCAAAATTTTAGAACCCTGTTAATTAAAAAATATTTTCAAAATTATATACATCCGTTCAAAACTTGATAACACTGTAATGTTGCAATTTCACAAAACTCATTTTTTGTAGCACCACACCCCATAAAATACAAAATAATGAATGAATTGAAATAAAATTTTAACACGCAATAGAAAAGAAAATAATTGTCGCTATTAATTGCAACTAGGTAACGAACAGTCAGTTGTTTCTATCCTGAATAGATATATTTTTTCTGATATCGCTCGAAGTATTGTATAAATAACTACATGAGAGATGGAAATATATCGAAAAAAATTTAGGTTAAAATGATGTTCAAAATTCCCAACCTATATATCAATTAACAAAGTAACTGGTAATTTTATTCCTACACTTGCCAATTAACGAAATAATTTATAACTCTAGTTTTGAAATTATCAATTGACGAAATAAAATTACCCATTGCCAGAGTAGTTGAAAATTTAATTTTTCAAATTATCCGTTACAAAGAAAATTAAAACATTGAATTTTCTAAATGATTGAATGACTAATTAGTAATTTTTCCTGAATTAAATTAAAAAAATTATTTAATGACGTCTTTTTGCAAGCAATGTAGCAACATATCAATTATCATTTACTTTGAATAAAGAACAGAATATGTATGAAAACCATATTTATAACGACCTGTTGGTCTCAAAGTATTCCAATCAAGAATGATGTGAAAAAACATCAAATTATTGTAAATAGCTTACTAAGGCATGTGATCAAAATTTATAGTCATCCTTTATTCGCTTCTTTTCTGGAATTTATTGGCGAGGCTAAAGCGTACCATCATGGACAGAAGCAGTGTTGTTTTATATTTAATTATTTATTATTTGTTTAAAAAAATGTTTCAGCGATGTAAAATACGTTCTCGTTATAATTTTTTCCATTGAATTAAATGGCAATGATGGAGTGTTTCAACAAAAAATGATTATTTAATTTAATTCTGTTAAATTACCAATTGATAATACAATAATTTGAAAAAATAAATTATTAACTTACCTTAGAATGATTAATTTAAAAAAGTGAATGGTAATAGACCACTTTATTTTTAAAATTATCAATTTTTTTGTCAAATGATTATTTCAAAAATGACATTTTCAATTACTTCATTAATTGATAATTGTAGGAATAAAATTTCAAATTGCTTAATAATCGATAATTTTAGGAATAGAATTACTAATTAATTCATTAAATGATAAGATTATTTTCAATATTATCAATTAATGGAGTAATTGACGATTCTATTCTGTGAATTACTAATTATTCATAAATTGATATTTCAAAAATTAAGACAGAAATTAACAGCGACACATTTCCATTTTTAGTGTAAAAGGCAGAGTAGTGTCTATTTTTCTGAATTTGAAGCTCTTGGAGAGGGGAGGGCGATAACAAGAAAAAACAAGTTGCCGACAGGGGGGGAGGATGCGAACAGCAAACACATTCCTAGTGTAAGAGGCAGAATCGGGTCTATTTTCCTGAACTCAAAGCTCTTAGAGAGGGAAGGGGCGATCGCAAGCATATACATTCCTATACTCTATTGAAGAACTAGAGAGAGTAATAAAACTGTTACCGAATCCTCCAACGTACCTGCTTAAGTGCCGCAAGTAACTGAGGACTGCCGTAAATTTAATTATATTTAATTATATTTAAATATTATAAGCTTTTATAAATTTACTGCAACAATAAAATTTCTGATAGTTCAATTTAATTTCTGTCAGTGAGCAAAGTGCACCTTACAGTGTGTCCTAAGCGATTTATCTTGTTTGTGCTTGTTTTTATATATTATTTGAGATTAGTGAGATACCCAAAAGATATGGCTTCCACATCTATATTTATTCCAAAATCGTTAAACCAGGGACATTTTTTCCTCAACGAAAAACTTATTACGATGAATGTTTATGGTGCCTTAAGATATCAATATCTAGATAACAATTTTAAAAGCTCTATTTAGATGTATTCCAACATGATGGGAGTTGAAAAATCTACTATGTACCGAATACTGAAGAAGAAAATAACGACTGGAATCGTTAGTACTCCCAAGCCACATTCGATCACAGATAGACGAACCTCGTTGGAAGAAGAGATGTGAACAGCAATAAAATGATTGTACATACATTTTATTATGAGAAGCAGACCCCAACCGTCTACAAAAATCTAACTAAAATCAATGAAGATCGCGATTTACCTGAAATTAAAAGAACTGAGCTCTGAAAATTGCTCAGAGAACTTAATTTTTGCTGGGAAAAACCAGATAGGAAATCTGTTCTTATAGATCGTCCGGAAAATGTTCGTTGGAGAAGGAATATATCTCTCAAGTAAAAGGTAGAGTTGCTAGAAATAACACAACTTACAAAATTAGTAATTCAACTGAACTTTTGAAAGATTTTTTGAATAAAGTTACTGAAGAAAATTGGGAAAAATCCATATAATAAAAGAATAAAAGAAAAGGTGAAAACTCGATCTCATGATGGGTAAGATAGAGGAACCAATTATAATTAATTTGAGCGAAGATAGCTTTACTGACTTTGATTACGAATTAGATACGTATTGTTTACCAGCGTAAACACAATTTATTATTTAAATTTTCTGTAACATATAAAAATTAATTACATTGGAATCCCTTTTTAGTGTTTGATTGTAATTCTGCAGATGGTTTAAGAAATAAATAAACTGAAACGTCAAATGTCCTAAAAATGATTTTAATGAATAATAAAATGACCGATAGCCCCATAAAAATTTAAGTATTATATAGACGAATTTATTTTTTTATATGTTTAACTTCCTGTATTTTTAACAATGGGTATTTTGTAAGTATTTAAATTATAACTTAGAATTTTTTAAGAGAAAAGGCTACGCTTTAGTCTGAATGGGCCTAAAACGGTTTCTATGCCAAAATTAAAAATAATAAAATGCAGTTGTGATTTGTGTTAAATATGTCAAAATTATGTATATTTTCTAATGTATATGAATTATTAAGAAATCATAAGATATAAAATAATATTATAAAAACTTTTTATTTTAAGTTTATTACCGAAATAATATTTTATGCCATAAATACTTAGTGATAATATAAACCTCCGTCCGATGCCTATGACAAGGATTAAAATCCTTTTAAACACTTCACACTTCCAAATATTGTTATCCAACCCAAACAGTCCATTATTATAGACTGGTATTTTTAATTAGAAAATTTCTAACTCATTCCTATGAAAAATATGTGTCTAACAGATTTTCCCAAAGACACCGGACTCGTGAGCACAGGTGGTTTGCGAAGAAAAATAAGGGTAAAAAATGATTTATTACTCTCTCTATTTCTTGAATAAACTATGGTATCAGAGACAAAATCGGGTCTATTTTCCTCAACTCAAAGTCCTTGGGGGGGGGGGCGATTGCCCCAACCGTCCCCCCCCATGGATCCGCGCCTGTGCGGAGTACACGTAACTTTTAAAAAAAGATGGGATGCAAGGTGAAATATCAGATTTTGTTGTGACACAAAAACGGCATAGTTTTTCCTTCACGTGTTCATAGCAATTTTGGCTTTAAACAATTGTATGATTTGAAATAAGTTCTCTATTTTAATCAAAAATCTCATTGAAAGATATAAAGGAAAAATAGCAAATATGCTTTTAAAAAATAACCAACGTTATAAACAACCTCGATCTTCGAAGACAAGAGTAAATAAATTACACAAATAGTATGATATTCTTTAACAAGAAAGCGAGTGTAAAATCAAGAGAAAATCGTGACAAAGGAATACATAAATATTTAAGCGATTCCAGGTACAAATACTCCATATAAATGTGATTTAAAATTAAATAAAAGCGAGAAGCGTTACAAATTTTCGGACCACCCTGAATGATCCGATTTAAAGAGCTTGATATGAATGAGATTTAAGAATAAAGTTACAACCGTGTACATTTTTATTGATTTTAATGGACAGGTAATAAATTATGATATCCGAAGATAATATTTTTATAGAGGTAATATATGATTTCTTTTGGGGTTTAGGAACTAAAGGAACAACATGTATAAATGAAGTATCTTTTTATTTAAATATTCGTCCGATGGATTATATATATATATATATATATATATATATATATATATATATATATATATATATATATATATATTAGTTAATCAAAAAGCAAATAATAAAAAAATGTTTTTGAAAAAGCATGCCACGGTAGGCGAAACGTTAAACAGCCTTGGATGTCACAATAAAAGTAAAAAAACCTATATCCAAGAAATTAAAAAATTATATCTATATATATATATATATATATATATATATATATATATATATATATATATATATATACGAGAATGGTTCGATAAGTTCTCGGCTGAAACAGAGAGGGCGATAGTGGGATCAAATAACTAGAATATTTTCTAAGCATTAACCTTGAGATGTCCTGCAAAGTTTTTGATGTTTGCGTTCAGTTGCTTGTTTGTGGCGATCGAGTGAACACATAAGGTTTGATATTTTGTCAAAGATGGATAAAATTGAAGTTAGCGATTAAAAGTACTTTGTTTTAAAGGGCTTTACTCCTAGAGACATTAAAAATGAATTAGATTCTACTTTAAAGGATTTTTCTCCTTTTTTTTCGACAGTAAAAAAATGTGCTGCTGACACGTACATCAATTCAAGATGAGGAGCGCTCGGGAAGCCCAAAAACCGCTACATCTGACGAAATTATCACAAAAATTCACAATGTCATACTTCATGACCGCCGACTGAAAGTACTAGAGCTTGCTGGTACAGCAAACATCTCGATAGGTCGTGTCCACTACATTTTACATGATGTTCCTGGCATAAAGAAGCTTTTTGCGCGATAGGTGTCGCGTTTGCTAACAGTCGACTAAAAACGCCTTGGAATGAACACTTCGCAAGAGTGTTTAGACTTATTCAGACGCAATCCTGCTGAGTTTCTTCGACGTTTTATAACTGTAGATGAAATATGGATTCACCATTATACGCCAGAGACAAAGCAGCAGTCTAAACAGTGGATGGTGCAGGTGAAAATGCGCCAAAAAGCAAAAACTGTTCCTTCTACAGGAAAAGTCATGGAAACAGTTTTTTGAGATTCACATGGCGTGGTGCGTATAGACCGTTTAGAACAAGGCAAGACCGGGGAGTATTACGGTTCACTACTGGACTGTTTGCAGCATGTGATTAAGGCTAAAGGTCCACATCTTGCCAAAAAAAGTGGTTGTTGCTGCAAAACTCTACGACCTACGTTTCAAAGTGCTTCCACATGCGCCATATTCGCTGGATCTGGCTCCCAACGATTACTTTCTCTTCCCAACCTTAAAAAAATGGCTCGCTGGACGAAAATTACCTTCAAATAACGAGGTCAGAGCAGCGACAACTACTTATTTTGCAGAGTTGGACAAATCGCATTATACCATGGGTATTAAAATGTTAGAACATCGTTGGTCTAAATATACTGAAGTACAAGGGGACTATGTTGAAAAATAAATAAAAATATTTTCAAAAATCTTTTTTTTTTCTTTATCAGGCCGAGAACATATCGAACCATCCTCGTATATATATATATATATATATATATATATATATATATATATATATATATATATATATATATATATATATATATATATATATATATATATACTGTTAACAATTTTTTTTTCGCATTTTGAGTTCAGTTTTATATTCCGAGACTTTTACTGGAATAGATATAAGCTTAATTAAAGGCCGAAATGTGCTATAACACCGTTTCCCAAGCAATGATTCGCGAACTCCTAGGGGTTCGCGAGCTTTGTAAAGGCGGTCCGCGAAAAAAAAATTGCAATGGTGGAATTTTGAACTAAGCAATGTAACAGGCAACAATCTGTAACGTGACGAGCCGCAATGCCGTTGGCGATGCGAGTATATTCTCGAACGAGCCGGCAACTTCTACTTCTGGGAACCAAAACGTTTCCCGAATGCCCACAAAAGAACGAGAATAACGTCTGCCGATATAAAAACGCCGCAGTCACATATAAGGAAGAGTGGAGTCGAACAGAATCGTACGATGAGTTTAAGAACCTAGAGTGATTCCAAAATCAGTTAGTTAATATATAGTGTGAATAAATATTAGTAATGTAAATCAGTTTAGTGATTTACAAACTTTACAAATTGCACGTGCTCACATCGAACTTGAAAGTAGATAATTATTGCTCCGTGTTATTGTCAAGTGTGACGAAAAGCTCGGAAGAGGAATCAGTTGCTCTTTCTACTTTAGTCCCTGATTTGGAACCAACACAGGGTGGCAGTTGTAGTGAGTTACCGTCTCGCCAGACTGAAAGCAAAGAAAAATAGGCGAACAGAGTTAGAAAGAAGGAAAGAAACTAAAATATAACAGTGACTATTTACAAAAACGTTTTTCTTTTACCGGGGAGGAGTCAGAACCTAAATTGCTTTGTGTAATCTGTAATGAAATCCTAGCCAACATCAGTTTAATGCCATCTTTTCTTCGTGGATCCCTTAACACAATACATCCAAATCACAAGGATAAACCTGCTGAGTATTGGTAGGTAACAAAAAGTCTAGTGATTCTTATTTTCTAATAGATTTAAATGAAAATAGTAAAATGCCCCTAGAGACATCATTTTGTGTCAGTTACTGAATTGCAAGATCTGGACTAGCACATACAGTAGCAGAAAATTTGATTCGACCATGTGCTAAAGATACTATGGAGTGTATGCTTGGAAAAAAAATGGTAAAGAAAATTGACCTTGTTCCTGTACTAAACAACACAGTGTCTCTGAGAACGGATGATTTGGTAAATGACGGGGAAAGGGAACTTTTAAAAATAATAAAATTGAATTATTTCTCTATTCAGCTTGATGGGTCGACCAATGTCGAAAACGCTGCAGTTTTTCTTGTGTGTTAGATATATATTTAAGAATTCAAAAAGATATATTATTTTGAAACTACTGAAAATCTATATAATAGATGTAACAATTTTCAATATGGTCAATGCTAGGAGAGAATTGATATATTGGCAAATATCTAGGAATTATCGATATTTTCGTTCCAGGTGAGACACCTTTTAGTAGCTGCGGCGGTTTTAATAAAAAGAATCACCATAACTGGGCTCTTGAAAACCCGTAATTAAGTGAACCACGAAGGTTACAATTACGATTTGGCATTAATGTATGATGCGGAATGATCTATAAGAAATATCATATTTAGATTTAAATGCTTTAATTATCTATTTTTGAAATATTCTTATTAGTATTTTGATAATTACAATTTATCTTATTAATATTCCCCATTATTTTTAGCGAATCATTTGATTGGTCCAAACATTGACAGATCAAAGTTATCTTGTAGTATTACAAGATCAAATTAATCCTGCCATTCGAGAAGTTCCGCTAAATGATCAGTTTGATAATGTGTGGTTTGAACAAGACAGTGCCCCGCACATAATTGCAGAGAAGTACAAACCTGGAGTCTTTTAGTGGAAAAATAATCTCCAACATTGGTACTGTGCTCTGGCCAACTAGATCTCCAGACCTAACCCCTTTAGACTTTTATTTATAAATATAAGATTTTCGAATTTAGTCGTTCTGAAATCAGAGAAGTCGCAATTTTCTGAGTAGTATTGATAGAAATATCATTCATCGTCTAACTAGAGCCGCTTCGAAAAAATGTCAATAGTATAGTGACAAAAGTGGTAGATATTTTGAACTTTAGTACGATTATGTAGTTTATAATTATTAAATAACATTTTTACAATAGGGACCGCAGTCTTACGGAGAGGTGTTCTTATTAGTTTAAATTCATTCTTAAGTAAAATAATTATTTAAAACTTCGGTGTTGTCAAATATTCAAATTTTTACAAAAAAAGTGTTATTTTTAGGTTATAACGTTTTTTTTTTACATTAGTGTTTCACAGAGTCTGATAGAAAAAGTTAAGTACTTTCTCAATGAGTTAAAAATCCAATATGGTAGTTAGAACGAAAAACAAAGTTGATGATGACAACAAAAAACCGAAACGTTATAACCAAAATTTTGCCTAAAAATTGGCAATCCAAAAGTATTTACAGATTTAAAAAAATTTGGAAATAAAAAGTTACAGCCGATCTAAAAAAAAGTAACATTTAACTTTTTTCTTATAGTATCTCAAAAACAATCCAGGACCTATTGACATAATCGCCTAAAATTTTCCTCATTTAAATGACTTTCTATCTCTGATGGTTTTCGAGATTGCACCCTGTATAAGGTATATTTTAAAATGGTAAACTTGTTAACTATTGTTTTGGAGCATTTCTTGAATTACCTTTATGTTATCTTAAAAAAAGACAAAAGACTATTGTAAATTTTACATTACCAACTAATAATATTTTTTAAAATAATAATCTTGTAGATTATGATATTGCTGATGTTTGTTTCAAATTATAGATGTTATTTCATGAAGTTCTATGGAGTCAAAATGTAGGTGGTGTCCTACTAACACTGTGCAAATTGCAATAAAAATTAATTCATCTATAAATTATGCCAATTGAATAAATTAAAATAAGCTCTAATATTACCATGTCTTAAGGTTGTACCTAAAATATCGGGACGAATTATTTCATATATTTTTAACAATCAGTATTTCCAATAATAAAAAAGCAATTTTTCGCTTTTCTGCTTTATTTATTTGCATATAAAGAAATCTTATTAGATTTTATTAAATCCATTTCGGAAAATCATAAATTCGCTGATAAATGACCAGTAAAATAACGCCAACGTAATATTTTACGATTGCATATGTTAAAAAAGTCTCGATTTAACCTTTTTATTGATTTTCCTTAACGCATACCAACTAAAATATGCCAACTTGATGTTTCTACCCCATAAAACGAATCCAAAAGTCGCTTTATGCTTTTGTAAATAAATCGCCAACATAACAAAACGATGAAGAAGGTATCTAACCGCAATGTAAAATCATCCAAGCGAAAGCAATCTATGAAAGGTTATCTTTCAGCCAATATTCAACTGTTTCAGTATTATTTATGATCAAGATAGCGCAGATGTTCGGACGAAAATGCAACGCGTGACGATGATGTCGGATCGCATGTGCGGCGACCGATTGTCTTGTTTTTCGATTGTCTTTTGTTTCTTTGTACGGCATCTTGGATATCAATATCAAAATGGCCACTTGAAATGCTTTGAACTTAGGGTGTGTGAACTTTTAATGGGTTCTTTGGATATTAATGCTTTGCTGGCTTTATAGTGAAAAAATACATTTTAGTTTGTTTTTGTTTCCAAAAAAAGTAACTTGCTGCATTATATTAAAGTGTGTCCTAAGTTGATTTTATTATTAAAAAAGGAAATTGTTTTAATAAAGTGACCGGTAGAGTATACGCATATTGCGGAAAATATCTTTATTTTGATAAAATAAATATCATAATGGTTTTATATTATATTATAAGAAACATTTAAAAGCAATAATTCCACAGCTCTATATGTTACATAATATGTGATGAAATATTTAGTTAAGTTAAAGCTTATAATCATTTTTTCATAGCTAACTTGATTTTATATTATAATACGACTATAATATGTTGTGTTCTTTACTGAAACTAATTTTTGGTTATTTCGTAACTTCCATGGGTATGGTGACTTTTTGAAATATTTAGTATTTCGAGGTAAATATTTCAAAAACGGCTGGAGCAAACATATGTAACATATATATTTTTGGATAGGGAATTTTAAGCTCAATTAATGTTTGGTAATATAGAGGATGTTCCATTTAAAAAGTGAATCTATCAAAAAAATACTATTTTTCATAATACATTTTTCTAGTAACATATTCTTGTAACATAGAAAAAATCCAGCAACTTGTATATTCAAAAGTTTTTTTCTAACTTCTATAACAAATTCACCAAAACTGATCAAAATATAAGGAACAATCCTGTATATACCGCGAGACAAAAAGTGTCTAGGTAATATAATGATGAACTGCACAAAATTTTTCTCAGTCCTAGTTATTATTAAATCATCGAGAAATTTTGCAAGGATACATACATTTTTTAGGGTTTTGTTGCTTAAAATTGGGTATTATTTTACATAATTTACTTAAATATTCATTTAAAATATTTAAATAACTATCATCTAAAGTGAATTTAAAAGTAAACATAAATCCAATAAATAACAGATAATATTGTATTGATTTCAAGCCTCCGAGTGATGACGTCACAAATCAGCGATGCATCCTTGTATTAGAGAAGTTGTTGCTTCATCTTCGTCGGTCGTATGCTTTGACATAGCTAGAGTAGGTCGATTTAATGAACTGGAATGGAATATAATTTATTCAATATTACAAGAGCGTTGCCAGATCTAGTGCTGGATAGAATGCTGTGCCAAATTAATCATAGGCTGGAAGACATAAGAAATAATACTAAAAGAAAGAAAATAGTGTTATTTTGAAAAATTAATATGTTATTTTTGTGTTTAGTAGTAGCTGTAAAATTTAATTATATATAGAATGCTTCGTGTTTTTTTATGAGGGGACTTTCAGTATATAGTCTTTATTTTCCCCTTAAATCGGACAATATTGCTGGATAATTCGTTGCGTTTCTTATAGCGATGCGAATGGGAATATTTTTTCTCTATCCTAGTGTTAACTTTTTGTTGGTCATTGAAGATATTATTAAATAATTTAAATAATTTTCAGTTTCAGAATAATTTTGGCTAGTGTATATAATTTTTAACTATTTCTGTTTTTCAGTAGGATCAAACAAAAGTCTTATTAGCCAATAAAAATAATTTTAACATTATTTTTCTAGTGCAAGAAAAAAGCTATGAAAATCCTAAACGTTCTCTCAATTCTAAAGAATTTGAAACATAAAATCATAGTTCTTGGGTTTAGACTATGTCAAATTGGAATTATTATCCGACGTTTTATCTACGATTACACGAGGTATCTTCAGGAATCATTACTCTACGACATTAAAATTCTGAATGATTCTCAACTTGAGAAAAGCCGTGAAAGTTTTTTTTCTTTATATAGTGTAGGTCCAAGCAGGGGCGGATCCAGCCTCTCTCTTTGGGGGGGGGGCGGTGATATCACAAAAGTACAGTATGGCAAGAAAAACAAGTTGTCAACGGGGGGGGGGGGGGATGCAAGCAGCATACTCATTCCTAATATAAAAGGCAGAATGAGTTCTATTTTCCTGAACTCAAAGCTTTTGGGAGGGGGGGGGGACGATCGCAAGCATATAGACTCCTATACTGCATTCAAGAACTAGAGAGAGTAATAAAACTGTTACCGAAACCTCTAACGTACCTGCTCCAATGCCGCAGGTAACTGAGAACTGTAAATCTAATTATATATCATTATATTTAAATATATTTTATAAATTTACTGCAACATAGAATTTCTGATAGTTTAATTTAATTTCTGTCAGTGAGCAAAGTACAACTTACAGTTTTTTCTTAGTGATTTATCTTGTTTGCGCTTGTTTTCATATGTTATTTGAGATTAGTGAGATACCCAAAAGATATGGCTTTCACCTCTATATTTATTCCAAAATCGTTAAACCAGGGCATTTTTTCCTCAACGAAAAACTTATTACGATGAATGTTTATGATGCCTTAAGATATCAATATCTAGATAATAATGTTAAAAGCTCTGTTGAAATATGTTCCAATATGACAGGAGTTGGAAAATCTACTATGTACCGAATACTGAAGGAGAAAAAACGACTGCAATTGTTAGTACTCCCAAGCCACATTCGATCACAGGCAAACGAAAAACCTCGTTGGTAAAAGAGATGAAAACTGCAATTAAAGGGGTTGTATATACATTTTATTATGAGAAGCAGATTCCAATCATCTACAAAATTCTAACTAAAATCATTGAAGATCGCGATTTACTTGAAATTAAAAGAACTGATCTCTCGAAATTTCTCAGAGAACTTAATTTTTGCTGGAAAAAACCAGATAGAAAATGTGTTCTTATAAATCGTCCGGAAACTGTCCGTTGGAGACGTAAATATCTCCCTCAAGTAAAAGGTAGAGTTGCTAGAAATAACACAATTAATAAAATTAGTAATTTAACTAAACTTTTGAAAGATTTTGTTGAATAAAGTTACTGCGGAAAATTGGGAAAAATCCATATAATAAAAGAATAAAACCAAATGTGAGAACTCGATCTCATAATCGGTGAGATAGAGGAACCAATTATAATTAATTTTAGTGAAGATAGTTTCACTGACTTTGATTAGGAATTAGATACGTAATGTTTACTAGTGTAAACACAATTTATTATTTAAATTTTTGTTTTTGTTGTATTTTATTGTTTTTTTATTTTTTTTATATATTTTTATTTTAGTGTGTCCCACTCTTTAATTTTATATATATTTAATTCTAATTAGTCGTAAGTTTTTTTATTATTTTATTATTGTGTTTGTGTCTTTTTCTTAAGCGTGTAGAATTAACATGTTTATCTTATTTTTTTGGAGCTATCGTATTTCCATATATAAAAGTAAATTAAATTAAGATATCAGTACAATAGAAATAAAAATAAGTAGGTCTAATTTTAATTACAACATAAAAAGAAGTAATTACATTTGAATTGCTTTTTTAGTGTTTAATTGTAATTCTGCTGATGGTTTAAGAAATAAATAAACTGAAACGTCAAATACCCTAAAAATGTTTTTAATTAATAATAAAATGACCGATAGCCCCAAAAATATTTTATTATTATATGGACGAATTTATTTTATTATATATGTTTAACTTTTTGTATTTTTGACAATGGTTATTTTGTAAGTATTTAAATTATAACTTAGAATTTTTTGAGAGAATAATCCTACGTTTTAATCTATTATTATAGACCAGAATTTTTGATTATAAAATTTCTAACCCATTCCTATGAAAAATATATGTGTCTAACAAATTTTGCTAAAAACACCGGACTAAAGAACACAGGTAGTTTGCGAAGAGAAAAAGGGTAAAAAATGATTTATTACTCTCTCTAGTTCTTGAATAAACTATAGTATAAGAGGAAAAAAAGCATATAAAGAGTTTGCCAATAAGAGTGTTCCGGTTTTGTTCATAAATATTTACAGTTTTGCAAATCGTAGGTTGATAAAATTTGTGTAGCGTGTTTCTATGAACTAGTACAATTTTCATCATGGAACGATATATAGTGAAAGAGCGTATGCATGTTATTAAAACTAATTATGAAAATGGGTCTTCTCAAAAACAAAGATGCAGACAACTTAGTGATTTTTTGGTGCGAATAATCGTCCATCGAAGAAGAGTATTTACAGAATGTTGCAAAAATTTGAGAAAACTGGATCCGTTACAGATATACAGACATTTGTTCATATTCCTCGAATCCGCTCATCTGAAAACATTATCGGGTCCGAGAAAATGTAAACGAAAATCTGAAAATGTCTATTCCTCGATGTTCGCAGCAACTAGGCCTTACGCAAACATCAACTTGGCGTATTTTAAGAAAGGATTTGGCTCTTAAAACGTATATGATAGAAAGCTACGGATAGCCCTGAAATTTTTGACAAGAGTGGGTGGTCGTTTTAAAAAAGAATGCCTTATTATATAATTTGTAAAGTTGGTAAAGGAGAAAATATAAAAGTAATTATCACTTAGCTTATATTAATAGGTTATGTTAAATATAAATTAATATTATTAGTATAAAAACCGAATTTTATCGTGATCCCTTAGAATTACATTAGAATCTGACACAATGGTGAAGGAGCAAAATTAATTTATTTTTTATTCTTTACCCATAACAACATAATGCCGCCCACTTTGCTTTAAACAGATTATTAAAGCCCTTATGTTGAAAAATGTGCAGAAAGAAACGGCAGTGATTCATCATTCACTAATGTTGACGTATTGTAAAAACTGTTAGCTAAGCTTAAAGAAAAGATTTGGAGGAAGAATGAATACATTAATAATTTAAGGGAACGACGTTTAAATATGACGCACATGAACGTGTTGAGGAATATATCCGTCAAATTTATAATCCTAAAAAACTGTTAGTTAACAAAATAAAAGCAATATAGAGCTATTTACCTTTGTATACAGTTGTCATCCAATCGTCCTACAAAGTTTTTTTTATTTTGTGTTTTTCAGAAATTTTGGTCATTTAAGTGAATTTAAAACAAAGGATTGTTTTATGTAAAAGTTATTCATTATTGTTTTATAACACAAGTCTGCAAAAAAAAAATTGAGAGCTGTTTTGGTTTTTTTGCGTAATTCTTATGTTTTTGGGTGTGCTGAACCCGAAAATGACTTTCATTTTGTCATAGAACGTCACGTTTTCTGACAATGTAGGTATCTATGTTAAACAGGTTATCATCTTAAAATAAAAGATAAAAGACTAAAAAATTTTTTTTTATTTATACTTGCTTAGCAAATTTTTTTTTTTTATCTAAAATACATTCATTAGTAAGCACTCAACACATTTCTTTTTCCCAGTGAGACTGTTTTGTGTACATTTTCGCTTGTAGGAAACATCTGAAAGGTCTCTCTGAAGCTTCTAACAGTAGTCTGCCAACATTGAGACGCTCCATCTTCCCTGGTATCTTTTTTCCATCTCCTTAATATCTTGGTGAAATCGTTCAACTTGCTCTTCACTCACATCTCTTAAATTTTCTGGAAAGTAGTCGAGCTGGGAATGAAGAAAATGTACTTTTAAACTCATTAGGCAACCTAATGCTTGAAATGCTTTTAACATTCTTTTGATGATTTGTTTGTAGTTAGTCTTTGTTACTGCCTAAAAATTTCTCTATGACCTCTTTAAAGGCAATCCACCCTTCTCTTTGAGGATCCGTCATGGTTGTGATCAATTGTGATCAGCGATAAGCCATCTAATATCTGGTCCAACGAAAACAACTTCCTTCAGCCTTGCCTCCGAGAGGTCTGGAAACTTTGATATTAAGTATTTGAAGCAATTTCCATCTCTTGGAAATGACTTTACAAAATTGCTTCAATCAATCCCTGCTTTATGTGAAGTGTTGGTAGAAGAACTTTATGAGGAGGCACCAAAGTTTCATGCAGGACGTTCTTTTCGCCAACGTTAAGCTCCCTCGGAAGCTAATACTTTTTGGTCCAGTGATTTGCTCGGTCTCTACTATCCCATAGATACAAAAAGCAAAGGAATTTGGTAAACCCAGATTGTTGTTCGAACAATATGACCAAGATTTTTAAATCAGCGCACACTTGCCAACCGTGGTCTTTATATTTTAATTTGCAAAGAACCAATTCCAGGTTCTTGTAGGTTTCCTTGAGGTGTACGGAATGACCGATAGGAATGGAAGCATAGAAACCGCCATTGTGAAGCAGAACTGCTTTAAGGCTTCTTTTTGAAGAATCTATAGAAATACGCCACTGTGCTGGGTCGTATGAGATCTTTAACGTATCCATCAAATATTTAATATTGGTACAATAAACCAACTCGTCCTCTTGGACAAAGTAGGAAGTGAAATGCTTCTCACGATATCTAAACCAGGAGGAAGACACTCCCGGCAAAAGTAAGTTCCTTCTTTTGAGCCTTGATCCAAGCAACTCAGCAGCGTTTTTGGGAAGATTCAAGTTTCTTACCAAATCATTTAGCTCGCCATGGGAAAACAATTTCGGACTGCTGTCATCTTCAAATTCAAAACTTGACTTGTCATCGGGTTCAGGTACAGCACCATTTTCGTCAGAACTTGGAATCTCTTCCAAGGTAGCAGGGGCCTTGGGCACTGGTATTTCGGTCCCATGAGGGATGGGGCGAATAGCTGATTGCAGATTGGGGTATGAAATTGACTACTTCCGTTTTGAATTATACCCTTTCACATTACACGAACAAAAGTAACAATCATCACTATGGTTCTTTTGCTCGCGCCATACCATAGGAATCGCATATCGGAATGGTTTTTTCTTGGCCTTAAAGTAATTTCAAAGATCTTCAACACACCTTTTGCAGACTTTATGAGGTGCCCAAACTTTATCCTGATCTCCAAGTTTTAAGCCAAAATACGCGAAGTATACTTTTTTTACAAAGTTCGAAATATTAAGTTGTTGCTTTAATACCATATATTCGCCGCAAATATAACAGAAACTGTCAGACGAATTGACACACTTCCGCACAGACGACATTGCACTATATTGAACCAAGATCTATAAAACAATGACGAGTTAACACGTAATTGTACCGCGCCACTTTCTACACTGTCAAAGCGCGCACGTTCAGGTTACAAATATTTATGTTTGTTAATTTAGCTCACACAGGGGGTTCTTTATTTAGAAAGTAATGATAGTTATGGCCTGTATACATTTAAAAACAGTAATCAAAATAAAATTGTACCTATTTATTTATGACTTCAAGTTAGCCCAAAAAACCTCTTTTTTATAATAAAATTTTGCGTTTTGCAAAATAACCTGACGTTCTGGAATTTTCTGAGTATTTTTTTAGTTTTCAGAACACCTAAATACATAGAAATCAGTTGAAAACATCCAGACAGCATTTTTGTTGCAGACCTGTGTAATTTATTTCCGGTAAGTATGTATTATTTTTATTAAAAATCTATATGTTGACGCATAACTTTTTTTAATCTTCAAATCTGTCGCTGGTGTAAAATATCCAACTTTCGTACGTGTTTAAAATGTTTTCGCACTATTGTAATCAATTGAAATAATCAGTCATTCAAAATCAGAATAAAGTAAATGAGTTTTGATTTGTTCTCTTTGATAATGCGTAGTGAAACTCTTAAGATTCAAGCACAACAGCTTGTGCTTAATTTATGTGGGTATTTCAAGTTGGGGAAGAAAAACGGTGGTTCGGGGTCTAAGAGGAAGAGAAAATAATTTTATTTTTGGAAATAAATATTTTCAATAAGTTATCAATATTTCTAAAGAGTAATCACTGCCCTTAAAATTTCAAGGACAACCCTATATGTCATTCGAAAAAGGAAAGGAAATAACCCATTATTTCCTCTCATGAAAAAAACAGATCTTGTGGAAAAGAATAAACCACCGGTCTTCACGCAGGAACCAGAAATGAAATTCCAGATAGTTTTTAATATGTACTAAGAAGGTAAGAGTATAATCTCTTTTATAATATAAGATAACCTTGAAGATAGTATCACTGGTCCATATTTAACATTCTTAATATTTTTTTTTTTTATTTTTAGACAGTCTAAAAATCTTCAAATACCGAATGTGCTAACAGAGAGATTGCATTTATGAATAAATCACCAAATTCAAATTCAAAATAAGTTTTATTATCAAAAAACCATACAGTTCTGTTGACAAAGCAAGTAAAATATACATACAATTAATAATGAAGATATAAAATTATTAATATAGTACTATAATGATGATAATAATAACACAAGCATTCTTCAAAACACGAAAGAAAAAACAATCAATAACAAAATCATATAATATTAAAAGAATAAAAGTAAAGTATTCAAGTTGAGTCAAATAAAATTATTTACAAAGTCAGGTAAAAAACCTAGTCATATAAGTCCAAACCGAATACAAAAAAAACAAGCAGACAAACAACGCAATATAAAGTTAAAAAAATATTCACATACCATTACACTGGACCCCAGTCAAAATGTATCTAAAATAAAATCGACTAAAACTTACCAATTCTGGTGTGCTAAAACAGAAACTAAACTTATCTTTTTAATATTAGTTCAAGTTTTAGAGATACGTGATGTCATGTTTTCCTATATATTAAAAATGTAACCGCAAGAATTCACGTGACATATTTGTAATGTTATAACAATGGAGGGGTGCGGCGTGGCCAAATATACGTATTCACCAAGTCAATGAAATTTTGCACAGCCTGGCAACATCACATAGGGGATCTTCAGGAATGAGCCCGAAGTTCCAACCCCTCAGGGCTTAAGATAAGGGAGCCATTTAAACCCATGTAAATTGACTTTTATGTCTGCTTTGTACTGAACAGCCTCTGTATACAAACAAATGACAAAAGCCACTATTGCGAATATTATGAAATTGAATAGAAAATTCTAGAATATTCTCTAAAAATATAGAGGCCGTATTTGGGTATATACACAAGGTATATACACAGCTACAAAGCGAAGGGGTTAGTCAGTCGAAGTTAGTGACTCGAATCGAATAGTTGAGATTGCAAGATGTCTCAAAATTGTGTAAACAATTCAAATCACTTCTGTTATGTTTGTGGTGAGGTGACTTTTGCGTCTCAGAAGCAGTCTATTACCCCATTGATGAAAAAGGCATATCAGCTTTATTCTGATTGCAATATTGGGGATCTAGACAAATAGTGAGCGCCACATGATTTGCTGCAATGCATGCGTTTCAAGTCTGAGAAAGTGGTTAAATAGCAAAAAAAAACGATCTATGCGGTTTGCTGTCCCAATGATCTGGAAAGAGCTTTCAAATCATGTCAATGATTGCTATATCTGCGTCATACCTCGTGTTGAGCAAGGCATCCAAGAAGAAAAAGCCTATTATCAATTATCCAAATATCTATCTGGCATGAGACCTATGCCTCATAATGACAAACTTCCTATTGCAGAACCCCCAGAAATATTCACTTATCAATCAGATAAGAACGATACATTGATTTCTCAAGAAGAAATATGCCATGAACATCAAGAGATTCTGGATTCACACCTAGCACGTTATACCGCCAGCCGCACGGAATAACCCAATCAAAATTAAATGATTTTATGAGAGGCTTCCAAAAAGTAAAGCAGAGTTACTAGGATCAAGATTGAAGTAGTGGAACTTATTAGAAGACGATGTTCCAGATTTAGAGATCCAAACTGTCGAGGAGAGATGTGAATTACCTGTTTCACGCCTGTCTCAATGTGTAAGGCTCTGAAACGCAGCCACCTGCAAAATTTAAATTTACTTCAAGTGAGGAGTTTGTAATAAATATAAGTGTATTTCATGAAGTTACGTTAGGAAATATGTTATGGCAGAGCAGGGGCGGATTCAGTCTTCCTCTTTTGGGGAAGCGGTGATATGACAAAAGTACAATATGGCAAGTTAAAGCAAGTGTCGACGGGAGGGGGGGGGAGACACCGGTAACATTCCCATTTCTAGTGTAAAAGGTAAGGTCGGGTGTATTTTTCTCTCTTGGTGAAGGGGGGCGGGATGCCAGCAGCATACACATTCCTAATATAAAAGACAGAATCAGTTCTATTTTCCTGAACTCAAAGCTCTTGGGAGAGGGGGAGGCGATCGCATGCATACACATTCCTATACTATATTCAAAAACTAGATAGAGTAATAAAACTGTTACGGAAACATCCAATGTACCTGCTCCAGTGTTGCAGGTAACTGAGGAGTGCCGTAAATCTTATTATATTTAAATATTATAAGCTTTTATAAATTTACTGTGACAATAAAATTTTTGATAGTACAATTTAATTTCTGTCAGTGAGCAAAATACACCTTACAGTGTGTCCTTAGTGATTTATCTTGTTTGCGCTTGTTTTTATATATTATTTGAGATTAGTGAAATACTTAAAAGATATGGTTTCCACCTCTATATTTATTCCAAAATCGTTAAACCAAGGCATTTTTTCCTCAACGAAAAACTGATTCCGATGAATGTTTATGATGCCTTCAGATATCAGTATCTAGATAATAATGTTAAAAGCTCTGTTGAGATGTGTTCCAACATAATAGGAGTTGGAAAATCTACTATGTACCGAATAATGAAGGAGTAAAAACGACTGGAATTGTTGATACTTCCACGCCACATTCGATCATAGGCAGACGAAAAACCTCGTTGGAAAAATAAATGAAAACGGCAATAAAAGGAGTTGTACATACATTTTATTATGAGAAGCAGATCCCAACCGTCGACAAAAATCAATGAAGATCGGTATTTAGCTGAAATTAAAAGAACTGAGCTCCGGAAATTGCACAAAGAACTTAATTTTTGCTGGGAAAAACAGAAAACCAAGAAAATCGGTTCTAATAGATCGTCCGGAAACTGTCAGTTGGAGAAGGAAATGTCTCTCTCAAGTAAAAGGAAGTGTTACTAGAAATAACACAACTTACAAAATTTGTAATTTACCTGAACTTTTGAAAGATTTTTTTGGAATAAAGTTACTGCGGAAAATTGGGAAAAATCCATATAATAAAAGAATAAAACAAAATGTGGAAACTCGATCTCATGATCGGTGAGATAGAGGAACCAATTATTATTAATTTGAGCGAAGATAGTTTCACTAACTTTGATTACGAATTAGATACGTAATGTTTACTAGTGTAAACACAATTTATGATTCAAATTTTTGTTTTTGTTATATTTTATTGTTTAATGTTGTTTAGATATTTTTTATTTTTTTATATATTTTTATTTTAGTGTGTCCCACTCTTTAATTTTATATATATTTAATTCAAATCAGCCGTAATTTGTTTATTATTTTATTATTGTATTTTTATCTTTTTCTTAAGCGTGTAGAATTAACACGTTTATTTTAGTTTTTTTTTTTGGGGCTGTCGGATTTCCATATAATAAAGTAAATTAAATTAAGATTTTGCCAGACACCAGACTAAAGAACACAGGAAGTTTGTAAGTAATGATTTATTACCCTCTTAAGTTCTTGAATAAATTATAGTATAAGAAGCAAAATCGGGTCTATTTTCCTGAACTCAAAGCTCTTGAGGGGGGGCGATCGCCCCCCCCCCCCTTGGAACTGCGTCTGTGGAAGAGTATTCTCTCTCCACTCTACTGACAGAGCAGAATAGAAACTGAGTTGTACTATGAAAGCTTAATTGTTATTTTTGGGCATCCGGAGTACCAGAAGATAAACGGGCAAAAAATTTAATATGATAAAAAAAAATTACTGGCTTGGAAGTTTCAATTTACGCAATGCACTTTGCTATCTCTGCTTACCAACACGAGTAAATATATTTTAGAATTCTTTGAACACTAGGCTTAATTATGAAGTAAGCTACTATCGTTTTATAACAACTGGGTACTTTCCTTAATTCAATCAATAATATTAAATCCCTAATCGGACGCGTAAGTTAACATTTTCATTTCTCTTTTAATCTGGCCTTCCACAAAGAAAATCGGGAAAATCCCCACTACCAATCGATATGATCAGATTTACGACAAGATGTTTACGAAATAACCTTGGGAACTAGAAGATTGGATAACAAACATCGTTTCTCGGGAATGTCAATAATTTGTTCTTTTCTCAAACTAGTCGCTTTTTAAATTGAGCTAAGTGGTAAAATGTATTTGTGGAAAGAAAAAAGGTCGTGATATTTTTCTTGTCTGTATTTGAGTGTTTACGTTTAAGACAGGAAGACGGAGAGATAATAATATCAGCCCTAATGGGATTAGTTTCGTTATGTTACCTATGTTTATACAAAGTAATGGTAAAAAGCGGAACGGATCGAATTAGAATTGATTTTTTGAACGAAATAAAATATTAGCTGGTAGAAGTAACTTTAGCTAAACTATAACTATATAATTTCGAAATTTTATGTTTTCAAAGACGCTCCTTCAAGTCACGGAAATGTTGCTGAATGGCAGAAATGCTGGTAAATTTGCGAGACTCAAATCTCAGTCTATTTATTAATATCTTTAAAACATGTCGTTAACGAAATTGCGCAAATAGATTTCATATAAAATACAAAAAAATGTTGTAGTACAAATTTACATCATACAAGTAGTTATAAAGGAGAAAATACACATCATAAACGTTAGGACATTGACTTCAACGAATCTATTAGACAAGTCATAATTTCTAGAGTATTATGTGTATCAAAATGAGAATTGGTACAGGTAAATGGTATGTGAAGGGGAGGGAGAGTTTTCGCATATTTTCCACTTTCCGGCCACTTCCGGTTTCACCGGAAATGGCTCCGGTTTTGAATTTTTAAATGGGACACCCTGTATATTTTAACATTTTTGGATTTCTGAGACAATTCTAGATCATAATGTGACATTTTAAAAACTTTTTACGTCTACTTCATTTTTTTAGAGCCACTTTTAAAATTGCATCTAGGTGGCCATGATCGGACGCAAACTAATCTAACGGCCTTAGGTGATGTCAAAAAAATACAATCGCAAAGTTTTAGTTACTAGTATGAAAGACAGGAATAAGACAATTTGACAAAATTACGTTTTCATTTCTAACTGTTAATTTTCAAATGGCGACCCCTTTTTGACAACTACTTTTCGAAAAAGGCATTCTTTGACGAATCTAACGGTACTAATTTATTTGCGATTGGATTAGACATAAGAACAGAAATTACATATTATTAAGCAAAATACTAGATAATTTATTTATTTATGACAAGTGCGCCATGGACAGCCATGATGCATAATAATTTGCAACTGTTTTTATCAAGTCTTCTTTGGAAAACAAAGCACTCACTTAATGGGCTGGATGTTGCCGATTCGGATATCTATGAGCATACAACTCGGCAGCATTCCTTGAATTTCTATGACACTCTTCAAATATTAATAACATATCCACTTTTTCACTTTGAGTATACATTATTTTAACGAAAATTTAAACTAAACTTAACGAAAATTAAGAAACTTTTACGTCTGTTCTTAGAACGTATGTCACTGTCATTATCTACTTAAGTGAGTGCTTTGTTTTCCAAAGAAGACTTGATAAAAACAATTGCAAATTATTATGCATCATGGCTGTCTATGGCGCACTTGTCATAAGTAAATAAATTATCCAGTATTTTGCTTAATAATATTTAATTTCTGTTCTTATGTCTAATCCAATCGCAAATAAATTAGTACCGTTAGATTCGTTAAAGAATGCTTTTTTCGAAAAGTAGTTGTCAAAAAGGGGTCGCCATTTGAAAATTAATAGTTAGAAATAAAAACGTAATTTTGTCAACTTGTCTTATTCCTGTCTTTCATATTAGTAACTAAAACTTTGCGATTGTATTTTTTTGACATCACCTAAGGCCGTTAGATTAGTTTGCGTCCGATCATGGCCACCTAGATGCAATTTTAAAAGTGGCTCTAAAAAAATGAAGTAGACGTAAAAAGTTTTTAAAATGTCACATTATGATCTAGAGTTGTCTCAGAAATCCAAAGATGTTAAAATATACAGGGTGTTCCATTTAAAAATTCAAAACCGGAGCCATTTCCGGTGAAACCGGAAGTGGCCGGAAAGTGGAAAATATGCGAAAACTCTCCCCTTCACATACCATTTACCTGTACCAATTCTCATTTTGATACACATAATACTCTAGAAATTATGACTTGTCTAATAGATTCGTTGACACCCGGTATATATATATATATATATATATATATATATATATATATTATATATATATATATATATATATAATTTTCTTCTCATTCTGTCCTTTCTTGGGTTTATATTCTTTATTTAACCAAAAATCAAAAAAAAATTTCACGTTTGGCCTTTTATTTAAGGCATCTTCAAAAATTTTTTGTTTTTTTTATTTATTGATCTTCCTAAAAATATTTTTTATATAATTAAAGACATTCATACACAAACATATTTACAATTTTAAAAATCAAACAAACATTTTAAAAAACTATTCAAATTTCTAAAAAATATTTAATTTTACACAGTAAATACCTTGACATCTTGTTTATTTATTAATAATGAAATGAAATTTTAACATCGTCTAATTAGGTACATAGGATACATGGAATGCGAGTGTGTTTTATTTTTTATATTCTAAGAATGGATCAAAAAAACCGAAAGAACGCATACATTAAATTTTATGTTTGAGAGGATATTCAGTTTTTGATGTTTATTAAGAGGATCGAATATTTAATATTTTTCTTTAAATTAGGCTGATGTAAATGGGGCTCAGATTTCCTATATCCGTTCTGTCGTTAACAGTATTTTTATCTTTTTTAATTTCTATCATTTCCTTTATCTGCAATTTTGGATAATTCATATCTTTTTTTTTAATTACAGTACTGTTATAATCCAAGGTATGTTCTTCATCCTGTGTGTGTTTGGTTATCGATGTGGAGGCGTTTTTCGTATATTTATGGCCATTCAATCTGTTCTTTAGCAATTGGCTTGTCATACTTATATATTTTTTGGGACAATGTGAGCAAGGGATCGAATACACTTCATTTGACTTATTCATGAAAGGAGTTTTACTTTTTTTAGTTAGTAAATAGTTCATATAATTTATTATGAGACCTGTGACATACGATAATATCATGCTTTTTAAAATGTGTTTTATTTTTTCTAACAGTTCACTAGTGTAAAATAATGTTACATATTTTTGCTGATATGTTTCTTGTTATTAGGTTATTATAAAATTTATATGTTCGTTTATTAATTATTTCGGTGATAGTCTTTTCATTGAAATTATTATTTATTCGTGTATTTTTCACTTTTTGCAGTATTCTTATTTAGAGGAAAATGTTTACAAAAATTAAAATTTAATATAATATTTTTCAAACGATTTGTCGATGATTGCATAAAAGCCGTGCCATAGGATAAAATAAATGTCTGTCTGATCATGCCATCTTTCTAACGTCTCCATAATTCCGACCAAGAAGTTCGCTCGTAGACGCCATACAGTGAACTTTGAAAATGGTGAATGAGATTTTACCGAAACGTCAGCTGCCTTACAGTCCTAAGAGGGACTCAGCACATATACGGGATGACCGAAAACCTTCGATTACACATCACACCCGTGAGAATATTCGACATATATATATATATATATATATATATATATATATATATATCCCGTGTATGTGCTGAGTCCGTCTCAGGACTGTAAGTCAGCTGACTTTTCTCATTCACCACTTTCAAAGCTCACTGTATGGCGTCTACGAGCGAACTGACGCCTGCGACTCCGGTGTTGTCGGTACCGTGTGCGCGTCGGACGTGTTCGTTTTCCGCGTCATCGGCCATGTTTCCAGTGTTTGTGGTTGCGTTGCCGAGTTGTAATCTCTTTCGTTACTAAGTGGTACTGGTTGATGTTTTGTAAGCAGATTTTTTCAAGTATTAGGCACGCGTTGGCTATCATCTCTGCTATTTAAGTTGTTGGGCCTCTTTGCAATTTCAATAGCCTCCCTTATAACTCTTGTGGACAGGTTTTCACATCTCGATAGCATTTTTGTTCCCGAGAAATTTATCTTATGTCCTGTGTTTAACCAGTGTTGGGCCAGAGCAGAAGAAGTTGGTGTTTGCTTGACAGCGTTTATATGTTCTTCTCTTGTGGCGCTTATTTTACGGTTAGTTTGGCCTACGTAAGATGAGAAGAGATCTTTTACTTTACGGTCTGTGGTGAAAATGGTTTCAATGTTGTGTCTCCTGAGAATTCTTGCGATCTTGTCTGTGGTGCTTCTTACATAAGGAACAAAAACTTTGGAGCTATTATCTTGGTTTTCGTGATTTTTTGGGGCCAAGTGTTTGTTTTTTAGAACCTTGTCTATATGTTCTTTTTTATAACCGTTCTTTGTTAAGGTGTTCATGTTCATCTCTTTGTGATAATTTTCTGGATCTGTAAGGGACTGCGATCGAAACGGAAGTGATTTCACTACTGCAATTGCTCGTAGACGCCATACAGTGAGCTTTGAAAATGGTGAATGAGATTTCACCGAAACGTCAGCTGCCTTACAGTCCTGAGAGGGACTCACCACATACACGGGATGCCCGAAAACCTTCGATTACATATATATATATATATATATATATATATATATATATATATATATATATATATATATATGTTATTAGGGTTTGGATTTGTCATCTTTTTTTTTTTTGCGTTTGCAATTGTGTTCTGTTTTATTGCTATTTTGATATGGTGTTCTTTGTAGATGTTCTGTTTTAGATCTGTTGTTATGTTGTTAAGTTCCTTTTGGGCCGTTCGTGGGTTTGGTTAGTAGCAAGAATCTGTCTA
Source organism: Diaprepes abbreviatus (assembly GCA_034092305.1). Taxonomy (NCBI): domain Eukaryota; kingdom Metazoa; phylum Arthropoda; class Insecta; order Coleoptera; family Curculionidae; genus Diaprepes; species Diaprepes abbreviatus. The sequence continues at coordinate 713,838 of JASJET010000288.1, read as the reverse complement.
TCACTGCCATACATAAAAGGAATACCAAACATAATTGGAAGAATTCTAAGAAAGCATAACATATGCACAATTTACAAGCCACAAACAACAATACACAAATTATTGGGCAATTCCAAAAACAAAATACTATTGAAAAGCCAGGGAGTATACGGCATGTCATGTAGAGACTGAAAAAGAATACATCGGCAAAATAAACAGAAGAAACTCTACCAGAGTCCAAAAATATAATAATAGCGAAAAGAATAAGCAAACCACATCAGCTTTGTTCCAACATAATCAGGAAACAGGACACGCTATAAATCTCCAGGAAACCAAACAGATCGCACTCATAATGTCTAATTTGAAATTATTTTTATAAAGAAATATTAAATTTTTTCTATCGTTTTATTATGCACAGAACTTCTGCAGGGCCATTTTAGTTATGAATGATGGCAAATTGATTAAGAATTACCAGAAACAGAATATATTTTCTTATCAAATCTACAATTTACCGAAAGCATTTTTAAATTTCTGAATTTCTTGTAATATAGTTATTTTTTTTCTTTTCTTTAACACAAATTTAAATATTAATGAATAAATTTGTGAACCCTGTTGGAGTGGTTGTAATAAATTATTTAGTACGTAATTTAGATTTAATGTAGCATGAACCCAGGTGTAAAAATCTTTAAAACACCTTAATAAAATGGCTCTTAAATTTATATTAAACACGCAAGTAAAAAAAAAAACAACAGAACAAACAAATTTGCACAACAATAGCATAATAATTTAAGTTTAAATGTAAGTGTTAAGATTATTTAGAAAGGTTCACATAACATCATGTATTAAGACGTTTCCAGTTATCCTTAACCATCCTTTTACCAGAATTAGCTGTTATATCAGGATTTTGAGATATTTTAATCGAAAAGAGATAAAAAAGCCATTTTGGGATTGAATATCCTAATAAGAGTATGTTGGTGATAGATTTGAAGTCAATATCAAAAAATTTACGGAAACCTAGAACAGAACTTGGACATATAACCTGAAAACTAAAAGTGAGTGGACTCCGTTCTCAAACCCTATATGCATTGCAGGAAATATTTAAAGGGTCCTCTAGAAAACAACTTTAAACTAGACGTCTGATTGGGACTTTTTGATGTAGAATTCAAAATTATTTTGTACAATTTTCTCATCACCTCTGGCTGTTATTTGTTATGTTTTAGTTTATATGTGACTATCATCTTATTGTACTCATTTCCATTTTTAATATTTACATTCAAACGTCGAATTTCAAATAGTTGTTCTCGAGGCCTATTCTTCAATGCATACACGGTTACCGCTAGGATAAAAGCAGGTGTAACTTGAGCTGTAATAATAATAGTAATAATAATGAATATTCTCAACAACTGGAGTGATGCAAAAGAACCTCCTGCAGAACATAAGTCGATTGAGTAACTGCGCGGACCATCCGAAAGTTTGTGGGAAATACAGCAGACCACGTCACCTAGGACCCGATATTAAGGAAAGGGCACCAACAGAGCCCCATATTTTTGGTATCTTTGTATATCTGGAATGAATCAATATTCTCTGAACGGAGTGCGAAGCCGTTCGGCTTGAAAATCATGAATATTCTCAATAACTAACAGTTTTCAGTGCTGCACGTCATGCAAAAAGCAGTGCTATTTGGGGCCGGAATTTTCTGAAAGTTTAAGGGAAGTACAGGGAATCATAACATCATCTAAGGTCTGACAATACGCAAAGGGTCCTTCACAGAGCTCCATCCTTATGATATCTGAGTATATCTAGGATGAATGTTGATTCCTGAAGTGAGTACAAAAGAGGTTTGGCTAAGTATAAGGGATGAATGCTTCCCTGAAGGGATACCGAAGCTAGTCTATAGAAAATGCTACTGAGCGGACAATACTACCAAGATATCAAGAAAATTGATGGATTAGGAACTAACAAACCTACGCTCCTAATTTCACAGGTTGACAGAGTTTTCTGTACTGTATCAGACAATATGCATGGCAGCCGATTTAACACTGCTGTAGTTGAGGGGACATGAACCGATCTCTCATCACCAAATCATCAACCAGATCAAGAGAATTATCATCGAACTACTGGTTGAAGTCAGGGCAAATGTTTCCTGAAATCGAAGGTTTCCTACTTGCTATTGAAGACCAGGTCATTCCAACGAAAAACTATTTGAAATACGTAATCAGAGACCCCTCGATCCAGAATGATCAATGCTGATATAAATGTTAAACATCAGAGACAATTCAGCACATAACGGGAGGATGCCAAGTATTTGCTCCATGGGAGTGCAAGAGGAGACACGATTCAGCTGTCAAGATCACCCATCGAAAGTTGGCAGAATGATTCAAACTGTTGCGAGTAGAGAAAGTGTCATACTATGAATACAACCTGAAGCATCTACTGGAGAACAACGAGTTCAAGCTGTACTGGGACCGAACTATTTTTACGTATCATATAGGTGAATATAACAGACGAGATCTAATTTTTGGAGATAAAACATCCAAGGGAGTCACAATAATAGAAATCGCTACCCCTAACAACAATAATCTGCAGACACCTGAAAGTACAAATACGCAGACACTTTATCAATCTAAAATAGTTAAAATCATATAAAAGTATCTTTAGACTGCTTACCACCCTTTTAAATTTAATATCTGATAAAACTTGAATCTAACAGGAACTTTTCAATCTTAGTCGCGATTTACTAATAGGAACATAGGTTCCTATGATAAATTATTGCGCTAAAATCGGGGTAATATCGACAATCTAACCTACAGAGTCGGAAATAAAAAACAAAATTCTATTTTTTTGCGTTAATAGTGGATTCTTGTTCGTAAATCACTAGCAAACTCTTTTGCGATCAAGTGTCCTCGAAATAAATAACTGAAGAAAAAAAATATTCAATCTAACGTACAGGGTCAGAATAAAAATCTAATCTCACACGTATTTCTCGCACTAAGAGTGGGCCCCTGTGAGTAAATCAGAGCATAACTTTTTTTGCGATCAAGTATCATCATAGGTCAAGTGTCATCATCGAAATAAATACTTGAAGAAAAAGTTCAATCTAAGGTACAGAGTTGGAAATATAAAAATAAAATTCTAATCTCAAATAATAAAATGAAATTAATCCTTGCCGTCTCCACTCTCCTAATTCGTTTTAAGTCTTAGTTCATGTTAATTCATCTGAAGCGTCCTAAACGCTCAAAAAATATTTTTGGAATCATCTTGACAATTGGCGAATATCTTTTTTTTATAATATTAATTGATTAAAAGTTCAGGTTCATCGCAGAGATATACCCTGTTGCGAATATCTTTTTCATATTTCTTGTAATTTATATGATGCAGAAATACTCTTTTTTTTAATTTTAAAAAATATTTTTTGGCATTTTTGACAGGTAGGATTTGTTTTCACCCCCATGGAAGAGTGATTGTAAATAAAAATAAACTATAACAAGTGCTACTTAATGATCAGCTTAAATTATTACTCATGGACACAATTTTTTTCAGATATTTTATAATTTATTTCCATTTTTCTTGCATGGGGATAGTTTTATCCTGTGTAAGGAACGAATTTAACAATTTTTTATGTGACTGATATTTTTTTAGTATTTTACGTGACAAACCTTTAAAATGAGATAAGATAAATTTTTTTATCTTCTTTCATTGTCGAAATGTTTCATTTTTAATATCAAAACTTTAATTCAATTGACACATCATGAAACTAATTTCATCAACTTTGATACTTAATTTCTCAAAATTGAAACAGATGCTCATCTTGAAATTTTTCTTAGAGCATCATCTTATCATAAACTTTCAACTAGCACACATTTTGGTTTTAATTTAACTGTCACTCTTTAATATTAAAATAAACTAGAAAGTTTCAAAATATTTACTTCAACGATATAAAACTTTAAAAAACAATTATTATGTTAAACAGACTAACTGACACCAATTAAAGCACCCTAAATTTTTTGAAGGGTCGGAATTCCATCAGTCAATTCTCACACTCCGCGGTGAAAATGCAGATTTTATTTCACAGTTTGAAATCCAGCGTTGAAATATCCTTTTTTCCATTTGAATTTTAACTGGATAAAGTAAGATTAAACTTTTTAATATGTCAGGAATTCAGACAAACCAGAAAAAGGTTTAAAAATTTCCCCTTTTAAAGGAATAATGATAGTTGTATAAATTAAACCACATTTCTAAATAAAAATTTCTCATGATTATGTTACAAAAGGGTTACCTTCTTATCTGAGAAAATCAATTTTCGAGAGTGGCAATGGTAGGTCGCAATAAAAGCTTCTTTGAATCACAATCAGTCATTTGCATAGAAAATTGAAGAAAAGCAAAAATTTTATTTTCTAGAATATAATATGCTTTGTTTTAAAGTAGCAGCAAATTGTAAAGGATATTTGTTGATTTTTTTTTATGAAGCCATTTGCATTTTAATAAAACTGACTTGGGTGTTTTAGATTTGAAGCCTGTCTTAGAAATTTATTAAGCTGTATCATATTCAAGGTGTTAATAGAGTTTATTAGGTTTCGTGAAGTGTGTACGATAAACAACAACAATTTGTGACTTTTTTTGACTTACAAGGAAGATATACCAACTTGACGCCTCTGATTTCAATAATTTTTGATATGCTGTAGGACACGATGAAATAAGAGACTCGTTTCTTTTTTTATCTGCGGAAAAATACTTTAAGGGAGTGAAATCTGCTCCCAGAGTTCGCCCTCGAAAATGGATTTTCCTATATATATATATATATATATATATATATATATATATATATATATATATATATATATATATATACAGGGGCGGATCCAGCCTCTCTGTTTGGGGGGGGGGGGGCGGTATCACAATAGTGCAGTATGGCAAGTGAGAACAAGTTGTCGACGGGGGGGGAGGGGGGGGAGGGGGAGACACCAGCAATATACCCATTTTAAGTGTAAAAGGCAGGGTCGGGTCTATTTTTCTAAATTTAAAGCTCTTGGAGAGGGAGGGCGATCACAAGAAAAAATAAGTTGCCGACGAGGGGCGATGTCAGTAGTATACACATTCCTAGTATAAGAGGCAGAATCGGATCTGTTTTGCGGAAATCGAAGTTCTTGGGGGGGGCGCTATCACAAAAAAAACAAGTTGTCGGGCTATCACAAAAAAAAAAACAAGTTGTCAACGGGGGGGGGGGGGGGGCGGGGGAGTACCAGCAGCATACACATTCGTAATATAAAAGGCAGAATTGGTTCTATTTTCTTGAACTTAAAGCTCTTAGCGGGAGGGGACGATCGCAAGTATACACATTCCTATACCCTATTCAAGAACTAGAGAGAGTAATAAAACTATTACCAAAACCTCCAACATACCTTCTCCAGTACCGCAGGTAACTGAGGATTGTTGTAAATCTAATTATATTTAACTATATTTAAATATTATAAGCTTTTATAAATATACTTCAACAATAAAATTTCTGATAGTTCAATTTAATCTCTGTCAGTGAGCAAAATACACCCTACAGTGTGTCCTTAGTGATTTATCTTGTTTGCGCTTGTTTTTATATATTATTTGAGGTTAGTGAGATACCCAAAAGATATGGCTTTCATCTCTATATTTATTTCAAAATTGTTAAACCAGGGCATTTTTTCCTCAATGAAAAACTTATTACGATGAATGTTTATTATGCCTTAAGATATCGATATCTCTATAATAATGTTAAAAGCTCTGTTGAGATGTGTTCCAGCATGACAGGAGTTGGAAAATCTTGATACTCCCAAGCCACATTCGATCACAGGCAGATGAAAAACTTCGTTGGAATAAGAGAAGAAAACTGTAATAAAAGGAGTTGTACATAAATTTTATTATGAGAAGCAGATCGCAACCGTCGACAAAATTCTAATTAAAATCAATGAAGATCGCGATGAAAAAATTAAAAGAACTGAACTCTGGAAATTGCTCAGAGAACTTAATTTTTGCTGGAAAAACAAGATAGAAAATCTGTTCTTATGGATCGTCCGGAAACTGTCTGTTGGAGAAGGAAATATCTCTCTCAAGTGCAAGGTAGAGTTGCTAGAAATAACACAACTTATGAAATTAGTAATTTAACTATGCTTTTGAAAGATTTTTTTGAATAAAGTTACTGCGGAAAATTGGGAAAAATCCATATAATAAAAGAATAAAACAAAATATGGAAACTCGATATCATGATCGGTGAAATAGAGAAACCAATTATTAATTTGAGTGTCTGTATATACATATATATATATATATATATATATATATATATATATATATATATATATATATATATATATATATATATATATACATATATAGAGTTGGAATGAAATACGAAATAATAGACACACTTTTGCTAGGAACCAGATACAAGAATGCAAAGTGAAATTACTTAATTTTATAGATGTATCCGAGGTGTAGTTGTATCTAAGACAGATAGATTCTAAGTTTGGGGGGCCAAGATTTCAGAAAATGTCACTGTAATAAAAAATGCTGCTCAAAATTGTGTAACCATAAAGATCAAACATATTGTGCAACTCAAAATGCCATACCTTGTCAAAAAAATGTAAAGAGTAATTTTTTTGTTAATTATTGTCATAATACTAAACAACAATAAAAAATTTTAATTATTCGGATTATTTACCTATTAATTCATTCTTATATTATTGAAACAATAAACATTAAAATTAAAAAATATGGTTTTATTATACCTAAGTTTAACAAATTAACACATTCCTATACCTAATTTAGGTCTGACCGGTCAAAAACCGATTACATCAAATTTAATTTCGGCGTTTGACTGTCTAAGTTAGTCTCACCTAGGACTAGACATAAATTCGCTGATCAAAGATCGAAAAATCTTATTGGTTTGGACTTTGACTACGACTGCTTGTCAGACCTGAGGTTTGACTAGCCAAACCTAGGTGTGCTGGAGTTTCGATCTTGGATTATAATATATATAACAGTAGACTGTCTGATTAGTTTTCTTCCATCTTTAAAATAGAGGCTTTACTTTGATCGAATCTGTCTAAATAAAGTAAAATAATGGAAGAAGTAAAGTTTAATTTTAGTCTTACTAGTAGCAAGTTAGATAGACAGATCGGTGCCATATCAGGTCCCCCTAACGTGGGAAGTTATATTGGCGAGTTGTATGCGGTTTTCAGTTAATCTAAATCCTTGTTCGGTACTGCGTATTCCGGTCCAATGGCGAATGTACAGTACAAGTTCTCCATGATACTCAGATCTCTACCATCGATTTCCGGGGTTATTAATATGTTCAAAAGCATTCCATACTGGACCCTATCAAGAGCTTTTTCGTAATCGCTAAAAGCTACATAGATATCTTTGCGTTGGTCACGATACTTTTGGAGAAATATATTTAAGGCAAAAAGTGCCTCACGGGTGCCAAGTGCATTCCTAAAGCCAAACTTGGTTTCATCTAGGTCACTTTCCATGGACTTCTTATTCTTCCATGTACAATGCAAAGAAAAACCTTCAGTGTGTGGCTCAGACTAATTAATCTGTATTCGTTGCACTTCCTCGCCTTCTATTTCTTCGAAAGTGCTATAAAAATAGACTTCAGTCATTCCTTCAGTCTTCGTGAATCATTAGTAGGAATTCTGTTAGGAAGTTGTCTGGTCCAGTTGCTTTCTTTGTTTTGGTTCATTTTATGAAGAACTTAAAATTTTAAAATTTCTTCGCCTTCGTCTTGATGTACATTACCCTGTATATTTGTCCTGTCATCTTCAAACAATTCGGTTACATATTTACTTCATACTTAAAGAATTCCTCGTTCATCAATAATATTATTTCTGCACTATCCACTAGAATATTACTGGTTTTCTAATTATACAAGCCAGTAACCTCCCGAACTTTTTTGTACATGTTAAACATGTCATACTTCCTTTCGAAATTTTCTATTTCCGAATATTATCCGCCAACCACTTCTCTTTTGCCAAGAACACAATATAGTAATAACAAACACATATTATAAGTTACATCAACGCAGACTATACACTTGGAGAGCCCCTTGAGATAATCCAGCACATATAGTAAGAGATCAAACTATATTCTTATCAACAAAATATCTAGGAACTCCATCAACAGGGTTACAGTATAATCTGAGACGGATATTGGGTCTAACCACAGCCCTTTAGTCGCTGACGTAAGAGTCAAGCTAAAACAAACACTAGCAAAATAGTCTTACTATTACAGACGTCAACAAAAGTTAAATCGAAAAAGATGTAAATAATAAAATGAAAGAAATGAGAACAAACGAAAGTGTTGAGGTTACATGGAAATTATTTTGTGGACATATGACCAAGAGTCTTCTAATCTAAGAACATAAAATAAGAAATAGACACAAGAAACAAAAATAGATGACGAAAGAAATAATACACCTTGTGGAACAAAGAAGAAAATGCCAGGGCAAAGCAGAAGAATACAGGCAAAGGGAAATAAAACAAAAAATACGAGCGGCTAAAGAGAAGTAGATGGCAGAATTGATTCCGTACAAAAATAGCTTAAATATAAATTAGAATTGAATTAAAACCATTAATTATCTGTAGCTAGGAATCTATTTAGACTGTGTAATTTTTAAAATTGTTTACTAACTTTGTTTTATCATATAAAATCACCTGCTTATTTTTTCTGATGTTATTGCTAAACCCTTTGAATAGAGTAGTTTTCTTGATAAATCATTCAAGTTGTCATAAATATAGTCATTACTTCATTGAAATTTAATGGGCATCCTCTTAAACTTTTACCAACTTTACAAATTATTTTTCATATAAATTGTTCTCATAAACTTTTTATTAATACTAAACTCTAGTTCTTAAACCGTGTTTTAAAACCATATTTCAGGGATATTAAATTACGGCAGATTGTTTCCAAGATTTTTAATGTAATAACATTATTGTTTACTGACTTCTAAAATTTTATTTAAGAATATTTTAAAGCTTGTTTGACATGTGTATATTTTCAATATTTATGAAGATAAAAATATTATTTTATAATCTTTTTAAGATACATTTGTTATACATTATTCACCTTTCAGTGATACAGAAAAAGAAATATGCAGTAAAAATATTTGCGTTTCGTATAAATTATGATAAAAAAATTCACTGACCACATACAGGGTGTCCAGTAAGTACGTCCTAACTTTTCGGGAGCATACAGGGCAGGTCAAAATAACTCTACTTTGTCACAGAAAAAAAGTTCCTAAAGTGACCTTTAACGAAGATACAGAGTCCTAAATAGGTATCCGTTTTTTTTACAATTTCATTAGCGTCTTTTACATTTAATAATAATATTTTAAATATTTAATTAATCTAATACATTTCATTTTTTAACCTCTACTCTTTATATCAATGAAACGTTCTTTACCCGAAAAGGTATAATTTTCATAATGAGTGATCCGATGAATATCCTAATTCATTTGGAAGAGAATTGTTGTAAACCAATTACTTGGTCTTGTGATTCTACCAAATCTAATAAATCAATAATCCTATATGCGTTTTTTCAAAATAATCTAACTGAGCAATTGCCATTAAATATCAAGAACAATTTGTTGTGGTTTCAACACGACTATGCTCCTGCACATTTTGCTGCAAAAGTTAGAAACTTGCTAAATCAAACTTATGGAGCTTAACGATTGATTGAATAGCATTAATTCCATAGCAACCATTTTCCCCCAATATAACGCCACTGGATTTTTACCTATGGGAACACGTAAAGAAGTAGTCTACGCAACTGCAGTGACCACAAGACAAAAATTATGGCGGCGTATATCCGATGCCTTCGATATGATAAGGCAAGATGAAAGACATTTTCAGAGAGTAAGTGGAGCCTTTAAAAGAAGACTAAATGCTTGGTTTCCAGCAAGAGGAGGCCATTTTTATTTTCTGTAACTGCAAATAACAATAACAATAAAGATATGTTTCTTTCAGTGATGGACTGAAACCATTCACATTCTTCACTTGTGCATACTTTGACATAATTGGATTTATCTTATAAACGCAGTCAAAATCGAAGAGACAAGTAATGGGTATATTTTGAAGCACAAAACATGTTTGATAAAAGTGATATCAAAAAGGGAAAAGTCAGTGGCGCACTCAATAAGTAACAATATTTTAACTTGTAGGTATATACCTAACGCGGTTATAATTTAAGTTTATATCTCTCTGTAGAGTTTTTTTCTCCACAATCTACACGCATGAGCATTGTGAGACTCGTACTTTTAACTGCATGAAAACTGTAAACCTTAGTTTCCTTGAAGTTGAACCGGTGGACGTGTTTAATGCAATAGATCACTTGAACAGTAAATTGGGTATCGGACCCGACGGGATACCAGTCATATTTGTTAAGAATTGTCAAGGTGTTTTGTCTGCAGTCTTGGCTCAGATTTTTAATATCTCTTTATCAACGGGTGTTTTTCCAAAAGTATGGAAAATTAAGTACATTACGTCAATCCATAAGAATGGAGACAGAGCTAACGTCAAAAATTATCGTGGAATTTCGAAATTTTCACTATTTAGTAAGATTTTTGAAGGCATTGTTTACCAAAAGATGTGCTCTCTTTTTAAGCATGTGTTAGCAACTTCACAGCATGGCTTTATGGCAGATCGATCGACTACTACTAATCTGCTTGTTTATAAGCAATACTTGGTGGAAGCTTTGGACGGAAGGTGTTAAGTGGAGGCTATTTACACTGACTTCTCCGAGGCTTTCGACAAGGTTAACCATCAACGTCTTATTTACAAGGGCTTGGGCATCCATGGATCATTTCTACAATGAATAAATAGTTACCTGTCTGGTAGAGTACAGCGAGTAAAATTAATAACTGTTAATCATCTAATATTTGTGTTACCTCTGGTGTTCCTCAGGGTGCTCACCTCGCTCCGCTCCTTTTTATCTGCTTCTTTAACGATATTGAGGATCTCATAACTTTCAGTAGATGTCTTCTTTATGCAGATGATTTAAAGATATTTCGGGTTGTCAGAAGTAGCAACGATTGCGAGGGCATTCAGCAGGAATGGTGTAAGTTAAATTTTATTTTAAGTTTTTATCGTAAAAGGGATTGGATAACTTTTGATTACTTTCTTAATAATAACATGATTAATCGCGTTGAATGTGTGAAGGATCTGGGTGTTACATTTGGCCCTTTGCTTCGACACATATATTGATAATATTGTGAACAGGAGTTTGAAGTTGCTCGAGTTTGTGAAGAGAATGCTTACAGATTTTGATAGTGTAGACTGTTCTGTAGTTCGATCAATCTTAGAAAATGCGTCCAAGTTGATCACCTCATTATTTTACATACAAAGAAAAAGTGGAGTACAAAAAAAGTTTTTAAGTTTCATTGCCTTTAAACAGGGAATACAGCAGGAGCGGTATGTATATAATGATATTGCCGATGCTTTGAGGTTGCTACCATTGTGTGTGAGACGCATATATCTTGATCTCGTTCTACTTTATAAGATTGTTAACTCTTGTATTGATTCTCCTGAATTACTTAATAATATTGGATTATCGGTTCCTCAAAGAGCTTTTAAAGCGCACAATTTGTTTGATGTGATATATCACCGAATAAATTATGGCATTAACAATCCTGTTTCTCGAATGTGTGGAGAAATGAATTCAGTTCCTATCGAGATTTTTCATTTGCCAGATAATGTCTTTAAATTGAAAATTTTACAATTCTTGAAAAACTAGTTAATATTGTTAATTGTCAATACTTGTCTTTTGAAGCACTTAGATTTGTAAGTTTTTTAATTCTGACTGTTTTAAGTAGTGTTTGTATTTTTTTTTTTGAAATGGATTGTATTTATTTGATCCGTTAAAATACTATTATTATTATTATTATTATTATTAAAATGTTCTCTTTCATAAATGACTTACACATACTAAATATTTTTTATATCGCTTAAACTATTTCAAAAAAATGAGAATAATTTAAAATCTTTAACACCCAGTATTTTTGCAACGATGCCTCATCGGACTCATGGTTCTATTTTTAGATGAAGAATCTAATCCATGTAAGCATTGGCCCATATTTTTTGAAACACCCTGCATAACACTAGAAACTTTCGTATAAAGCAAAGTAAGAAAAATTATCTTTTATTACCTAATACTATTCCTACTTTCGCTTTTTTCAATGCTCTTACGCCTTGCTGTCCTGTTCAATCTTACTCTGTTATTAATAAAGTAGGAATTTGTGAGCATTTTTTTCTATATGCTTTTTTTCTTCGTTTGGACATTTTTTTGCCCCAGTCTATACTTTTATTGTAGAAGATATATTATATGAACATCATAAATATTTTATAAATGAAATTTTATGAGATGATGTAAAGACACTAAAACTATAGTAATAAAATTCAATATACTTTTATAAGCATATGACGGAATAAATGAATATTTTTATTTATATTTTATTTATTTACTATAACTATAATTTTTATGTTTTCTTGTATGCAAAAGATGTTAACTGTATTGAATAAGCTTCATCCAACTTTATTGGTTTTCCTAATATACTCATGAACCTTTTTAGTAGTTATTGGAAAAATATGTTATAGGTAATAAACTTTCAGCATTTTTAATGTGTTACTTAAATTTTTCTCCTTGCATAAAAAAATATATTTAGAAAAGAGATAGTTTCAAAAAATTATTTTTTACCTGGTTGGAATATAAACGAACTCTTTAAAATTAGTGTCGAATATTTTAATTTTTAAGATAGTCTAGAAAATTTGTTGGCATTAGCTATTAACGTGACTGACATATTTCAACTATATTAGATTTAATTTTTCTATTCTTGGAAATAGCTTTTCACCAGAAGTCTTCAGTTTTGTTTATTTCGAGCACCTGCTATCAAGTTTGTACAGCTGTTTTGAGCATCAATACTCCATCCTGTGTAAGGTCTTCCTTGGCTTATTTTATCAGTGCTTAGATACCATTCAAGAAGTTTCTTCGTCCATCTGTCTGCACTCAACCTTGTCAAATGTCTCGGTTATCTCCACTTCACTGTAATAATTCCTTTTATAATATTTTCCATGACTTTTGTTCGTAGATTTCTTCGGTTTCAATCCTGTTTTAGTCCTTAGTCTTAGAATGTGAGCGCTAGCGTTTCTGTACCATATGTGACCACCGGCAAAGCATACGGACCTAACACTCTTCTTTTTGAAGCTACAGGAATGTTTGTCTTAAATATGTCACATATTTCGCATTACTTGCTACCGCACTAAAAAAATACTACAAAATTACTGCTGCGTGTTAAATATGATTAAAACACGTATGAATTGTTGCCGCAAGTGATGTTTTTAAGCAGCTTCGGCAGTGCCTAGGTTAACATGCTGGAGATTAGGAGGCAATATGTATATTCACAGCGCCTCCTGTTTTTGTTAGAAAAAATAAACAATGACGTTAGCTAAATTAGGAAACAATAATTTTCAAAAATAATACACCAAGATACAAAAAAAATATTAAAATCTTTATTTAAATAAAAAGTGGAAATGATTATGAGTAAATTAGTTTGTTCTGTAAAATATGTGACTATTTAATAAAGGATAAACTACAAGGAAAAGCAAGGAAAGAAACAATATTATTGAAATTATGATGCCATCTTTGTGAAACGCAAAGTAAATTAGATCTAGGTCCGGCCTTAACCTAGACTGTCAGCGAATCTCGATTATCAGCGTTGCCATACGTGCGGCCTTTTAACCTTACTTTTGTGTTCAAATTTTGTATATTACTCTCATAACTCCTCAAGTAGGCTGGTTAAGATACATTTAGGTTTATTTGAAAATTTTGTATATTACTCTCATAACTCCTCAAGTAGGCTGGTTAAGATACATTTAGGTTTATTTGAAACTAAATAATATGATGGACTGTTAATGTGTGAAATAATGTTCTAAATTACCTTGTGTATAGGTATACCTTCGATTTACAACATAATTTAATTATAAAGTGTCTCCTAATTGCGCACAGGAAGTCTTATTAATTTCCAATCACAGGTGAAAATGAAAATTTATGATCAATTCGGTAATAACACAGTTTATTATATAGTTCTAATACCTAAAAGATAGTTTTATCACTAAGTCCAAGCACTTTCAGTTAGTTAGATAGTTGATGGCCTCTATGAGATAAATAGTGTGTTATATGCTGGGCTCTACCATGGAAATCTAGTCGTTAGACTCGAAGGCAAAGTACAGGTTTCTGGTACGTACTTGTTTGTCTTTAATGGTGTACCAAGTATCAAAAGTCACAAAAATGGTATGATAATCTTTTAGAAGTGATGATTTTTACTAGGGTTTCTTTAATGCAAAACGAATACAATTTTAACTTTGATTATCCTCAAGATCTGGTAAATAATGCCTAAGTACACTAAACAATGGGTTTAGCTGCAAACAGGGATAAAAGTAGTTGTGTATTCTTAGAAAATCATCACAAAAACTGCTTACTGGGCTTCTGCCAGTTTCCTCAATCAAGACTTCGTCTAGACTCTCGACTGACGCTTCTAGACCTCCAGAAAGCTAACAACAAAAGAGAAAAACAAAATATTAACAGCACTTTTGATGAAAGTAGTACAAAGTAGAGCGTTTGATACATTTCTGGGCACACTTGATTTTTTTATAATACTAATTTTTGATATGTGACAGTTGAATGAAGTTTAACTTTTAATTTAACATTTATTAAAAAGATTATTTGATGAAAATAAGGCACTAAGTTATGGTAAGTAGAGGTTTTATTGTTGATATAAATATTTATAAATTTGGTTGTAAAACAACAAAACTGTAACACAATATCAATTTGGTCCTTCAGTACCTATTAACTACATTCGAAGGTAGACATAATTTTTGTTTTATTATAGTTTATTTCCAGATCCACTTTGTAAGAATCTTTACGAAGGTTATAGAGCATTTAATATTTCACATAAATGAATAATTTTGTTAGCGAAATGGAGGCGGCGTTTGTATTTTTACAAAAATTTTAATCCTTTTTTCTTCTCATTTCACCGTCTTGAACGTATATTTTAGAGCCACTGTGAAGATCTTCAGTGAAATAGTGTCATTCTGCGTGACTTCTCTTTTAATTGGTTTTTTATTGATTATAGCATGCAATTTTATTCGTTTTTTATTGATTGTAGAATTGCATTTTATCAACATTATTTCTTTTTTTTTTTTAAAGAGCAGAGTCGTGATTCCAACTTTTTCAGGTTAGCTGATGGTTCATTTTTGCTAGAGCATCGTCGATTTCTTCTCTTGCACTTTGGTTAAATTAAGTCGACAACTTTTTGATTCTTGTAAAGTGCCATTTTTCCTTAATTTTTAATTTTATTTCAAAGCTAACTCTCTTTCCTTTTCACCTTTAATCACAAAATTTACTTTTGATATTGTTGGTAACCGGATCATTTTTCAATTTTTCGGTGATAAACTTTTAAAATTTAGATGCATTTTGCGGGTGTGTCCAGGAGTTTGTTTCCTTTATCATTTTGAATCGTTCATTGCATTACATTTGTTAAGTAGCCCTTATCATTTGGTGGTCACTTCTTATTCCAAAACTGTTTAGCACTGTGACATCTTTAGACATGTTTTTATCTGTTACACAATACTCCATTTTGTTCATTCGAACTTTGGTATGTTCATCTTCGCTGAAGCTTGTTTTAGATAAAGCTATTTATATAGTATAGATTATGTTCCTATTGCAGATTGACAGTATTTCTTCTCTGTTGTTCCTTCTTGTATTACCAAAGTTTCTTTTGGAGTTTTCAGGTAGACCTTATTTTCCACTGATCTTGGCATTGAAGTTTATACAGTGAGGATATAAATTTCCTTCCATAAGAGTTATTTTTATTAAAGGTTTGGATGATATTCTTATTGTAATACATATTTTATTATTTAAAGTTATTTATAGCAAAAAAAATGTTCGACCTTGTCATTATGACCTCTACTCCTGTGTTCACTAAATTTTTCAAACGATTACACCGCTTCTTATCATCAATCTTTACATATCCTAAACATTTACTACAACCTACATGGGATATAGTGTCACATATTACATATTTAACTCATTCTGAGGCGTGTTGTTTACAGGAACATACTATATTGACTGTTGTATTGGCATTAAATAGGTCAATAAAACGACTAGTTGAAAAGTTACATGCTAAATTTGTCTTAATACATTCGAGTTTTGATAAAAATTTATCTAGGTATTTGAAATAAAAGTGGCACAATCTAAGTCTATTTCTTAACTATTTAAATTGTCTCTTTTGTCTCTAAATCAGCCTTAATTGTACGTTTTAATATTAAAACGTTAAAGTAATTTTTGTCTCGTAAAACTATGCAGAAGGCTCATTTTGTAAATTTTATTTCCTTCAGAAACAAAAATTGCTAAATTAAAATTAATTTGCAAATATTTTCATCGACAGTATATATTGAAATACGATCTACCGTTGTTCCAAGACCACTGCAATTATCTAGCTTCGATGATAAAAAATCATTAATTCTCCAAATTTTCAATAAATCTTAAATGTCTTGTATTAAACCGGCTTATTATTAGTTATACAACAAGCAAGGAGGGATTTTCAAGTATTATTTGAAAATCTACAAACCTTATCGAAGGATATATGATATATTTGAATTTTTTCAAAATTTTTATTTCATTATTAAGGAGTTTTAGTTTTTACATTAGTTATAAGATCTACTTTTATATAAAATATTTGGTCAATTCATAGCTGATAAACATATACGATTCACTTGGCTGCATAAACGAAATAATCAAAAAAATATCTTCATAAATTAATTTCTTCTTATAATGTTTTAATATAGCTAGGTAGATGATAATATGGTCTTAAAAATGTATTTACTCGAAGATAAAAAAATTGTTATTTTTTTTGCTAACATATCTGCTTTACTCCAACTTTATCTATAGTTTTTTTGCAATTTAATAATTGAAAACTCAAAATCATTGCCATTTTTGGAATTATCAAAAATATGCCCAATTTTAGATGTATATGTATTATCTTTTCAAGCAGAGAAAAGGGAAGAATATATGCAAAGAGTTTGTTTCCCGAAAATACAACTCTCGTCCTCTCTTTATACGCGTTTCGGTAACCTTATCATCTCGTCAGTGGAGCTGTATCGAACCGAAAGCAACATTCGCAAGAAACAACTGCTATATAAAATATAAATTCCAAAGTATGTCGGTAGAATATTAAAAACCTGCGGACTTTGATGCCATACTGAAAAATATTCTTCAGTCAAACGAAATCTATAAAATCACCGATGTAGAGAAAATTAAAAAAAAAAATCAAAATTTCAATAAAAAATAAAGAAATCGTTCTGTCGTATTTAAATAGTTGTTTATATGTATTATCCTTTCAAGCAGAGAAAAAAAAATGTTGCTCTTGGTTCGATACAGCTCCACTGACGAGACTATGGGGTGGTCGAAACGCGTATGAAGAGAGGACCAGAGTTGTATTTGCAGGAAACAAACTGTCTGTATATATTCTTTCCTTTTCTCTGCGTGAAAGAATAATACATATAAACAACTATTTAAATATGGCAGATAGCTTTCTTTATATATTTTGATTTTAAAAAATTTCGCACTACTTCGGTGATTGTATAGATACCGATTGACTGGTGATATTTTTTTAGTCTGGTATCGAAGTCGGTAGGTCTTTAATATCCTAACAATACACTTTGGAATTTATATTGTATATAGCAGTTGCTTCTCGCGAATGTTGCTCTTGGTTCGATGCAGCTCTCCTAAGGAGACCATGAGGTAATCGAAACGCGTATGGAGAGAAAACCAGAGTTGTGTAATAAACTTTTCTCTTCCCCGCTTGAAAGGATAATACATATAAACAACTATTTAAATACGGCAGATAGGTTTCTTTATCTCCTACTGAAATTTTGATTTTTTTAATAAGCCTAATTTTGTTATCCAATCAAATCGAAGTTATTTCTATTTATATTAGTATGTAAATTAGAAAGTTAATTCTTTCTTTGATACCTTAATGTAACCCAAAGTATTTTCGAACAGGCTTTAATACTACTTAAACCTTTTTTACGACAGAAGGGATTTTCCTTTTTTGGAAAAGATAAATATTCCAATAAGTCACATTGCAATCTCCGTGGATTTTCTCAGGTTCTTTTATAGTTATTAATAATAAATATCACAATTATTTTCTAAAATTTGGTATATAAATTGTTCCAACTTTTATAAAATGTTTTTTTTTTAAACTTTGTCAATAATTTTCCAGATACTTTTAAATAAAAATATATTAAAATTAAAACATTTTCAGAATATTGAAAAAAAAACAAAAAGCACGCTTTTTATAAAAAAAAAACAACAGAAATTATGTCTTTATAGTTGGGATGGGTCCCATCGATTTGAACGGGGAGTTTGCGCAGTTATTTTCGCCTCAGCCGCCGCTGGATCTCGATCTCTATACCGCGGGAAATAAGTTGGGAGAGTGCATGAATTTTTGTGACGCAAGTATTTCGATTTCCGAAAAAGTTTTCCGAGTAATTTCTGCTAAATTCGCGCGGATATAGGACAAAGACTTTTGGACTAAATTTGATAGTTTGTGTGAAAAAATGTTTATACGTTAATGGACTGGTCGAAAAAGTTTTTAAGAAAGGTAAGAAGAGCGCAAATTTTCAAATTCCTCAAATTTTGTACTTATTATTTTATGTTTTATTATATTTTCATTAACAAGACAACGGTGTTGAGATACTCTGGGTTAAAAATATATTGGAGTTTAAAAGTATCGCTATTTAAGCTATATAATTTGTAGTTATATCTAAAATTATAGAGGTATGATTTTTTTATTTTTTTTTAGCTAAAAAATATTTTAGACTTAAAAAATATGTTTTTGAGATAAATAATTAGTGAATTATTAATGCGGATTTAAAAGTTACCCTAAATTCTAATTTAGTGTAATAAATCACTAATAGTTTAATAAAACAAGATTTTTAGTTATTAGGCTACGATAAAATAGTAACTTCTATTTAATGAAAATAACTTATTAAATTAAAGTTTATTAGTCATAAGAACTTCTCTTGAACACACCCATTTTAGGTGACACAGAACGGAAGAACTTTTATTAGCAAAACAAAACAAAAATGTCTGATATTTTTTGGATGAGATTGTTTTTGAAATATTTGAAGGCGTTTCTACGAGAACGAAATACCTGCATTTAATACAGATATTTAATCGGTTATAATTTTAGTAATTAGACATTTTGTGATGTAGTTTGACCATCGTTAAGAAAGTTTGGGGAAACGGATATTGGAACAAAGACAATTGTTCGTTATTTAACAGTTTGTATAGCATTTCTTAATTGCATATTTGTAAAATTAAAATAAAAATGCAAATTTTATTTACATATATATATTTTTAAATTCGCTTTAATTGCTTCTGAAATATTTACATCTACAAAATAAAATATTGTATTTCACGAGTCAATTTAAAAGGGAGTACTGTGAAATGAGTTATATTGTTTCGATTCCGAAGTTTGAAAGGCGAGAAATAAGGGTAAAAGTATCTATTATATAAGAGCAATTTAGAGTTATTCTAAAATTATTCTTGATGTTGATGGTGAAGACAATAAAAGATTGTGGCGAGTAATATCATCTCACTGTGGAGTGAAGGTCAACTATTGCTAATGCATGTTATCTATAAATATTTTTATGTAACAAAAATCAGATAAAGAGAGAGTTCTTAGCAGAACCAGTTTATAGGAGATGACATAAGTGAAATATACAAATGATACATATAAAATAAATTATAGACGAAAGTAAATATAAACATGAGTATTGAAATATTCATGATCCTTCTGTATCCTTTATGTTGTAATTGTAGCATTATGTTAAATTTAGTGGCAAAAACTTTAATTCCAAAACAATGTAGTAGACATCCATGGGTACAAAGGAATGGTTGATGGTTGATACAAGACTACAAGCAGCGCCCCGGTTACATTACTGTTTGAGTATCTGATCTATGGAGTAATAGTGTTCTTACGAGGGTAGCCATATATATATATATATATATATATATATATATATATATATATATATATATATATATATTATATATGTCATTTTAGTTGTACTGAATGTTGGTTTATCTGATAGGGAAATCCTTGAAATACTCTTTTTTTTGGTAGATGAGATATGTCAGAAATGTCTAATTTTATTTTAGCGGCAATTTTGAATGTGGAATCATTGTGTTTTACAAGAAATGTTAATTTTAATTTATAAGTTAGGTATTTAATAATATTATTTTTTCTTTGTATTTCTATTGATGAGAATTATGTTTATTTAATGACTAATTAAGTTTATAAGAGTATTGTTTCGTTTAAAAATTGTAATAATTGTAAGAAGGTAATAGGAAATGATTAATGCACATTATATGTATAGAACAAAGAAGGTTAGAAAACAGTCTTCTAACCTCTCGCCCTCCCAATATTTAAAATTGCAAAATATCTATTAGCAATGTAGTTGTTATAGATAAGTGACAAAAATGCACTTACGTAATTTGCAGAAAACTATGGAGAAACGGTGAAGTCAAGAGGCTGGGAGGCTTGTTGTCTAGTATTTTTATTATTTAAGGTTGACAAGAGATGAGAGTAGATTACACTGAGATTTTCAATATCTTTTCTTTTGTTGATACAGTTATCATCTAAATAAATTTTTACCATCTCCAGAAAATGCCTTTTATTATTATTTTGTTCTTTGTTGATCACCTCAACACTAACAAAATCAAACCTGTGATCCTCATCAATTACATGTTCCGACAAGGTGCATGTCCTCTTTTGCAATTTACAATAACTCCTGTGTCTGCTGATTCTATCTTTCAAAACAGTTGATGTTTGACCTATGTAATGTTTGTCACAGTCTATACATTTTAAACGGTATACTACCCCTGATTTGTTAGGGTTGCTATACGTGTCTTTCAGTCTGGAGAAGGTTTGGCCAACTGTTAATATGTGTTTACCACATATTTTTATATTATTATGCATAAAAAGAATTTTATTGAATTTTTGTGTAACTTGGTTGATATAAGGTAATGAAAAATAATATGTGGGTTGGTTTTCTTCTAAGAAAGCTGAAATTTTAGGAGAAAAGTCAGTGGTGTTTTGATTGGTATTACTCTCTATGTGTGAATGTGTTGGTGTTATGAAGGCAGATATCTCTGGTGAGACATTAAAATTTAGTGGAATAGATCTGCGTTGTGTGGGGTGTGGAGAGCTGTGTTTTTGTTGTGTGATGGGGGTGTTGTGTAAAGACTTATTTAAGAACCACCGAGGATAGCTGTTTTCTTGTAGTATTTAATATAATCTGTTTATATTTTTTTTTAAATGAGAGTAGGATGACAAATTGATGTAATTCTTTTTTTTTTAAATTAATTACTAGATTTATTTTAGTTTTAGTATTATGGTAGGAATGAAAATTCATGTAACGTCCTGAATACGTCGGTTTTTTATACCAGTCCACCATTATTTCGTTGTTAGTAGTCCTTATTAATTTAGTGTCAAGAAAAGGTGCACTATTATTAGTTTCACATTCTACTGTGAATTGAATATCAAACAAAAACAAATATTTATCCTTGAACATCATTTTATTGTTTGTCGAAATATTCTTCCACCACTTCTGGTACAGAAAATAATATATCACGCTGTTTGTTCTTGATGTACAGGAACAAGAATAATTATTGGGTGCAAATCAGGGCTATACGGCTCACTATGAGCCAATCGTCAGAATTTCGTTTTAAAATCGTAAATCTCTGAGAGAAATAAAGATATCGAGACAATTTTTTTTAAATTGAAGGCTGATTAATGTGGGTTACAGGAAAAATAAGAAGCATCTAGCACCCTTTTATAGAATCATTGTGAAGCCTCCAAAAATGCATTTTTTTTTGAAAAAATGTCTTTTTTATATCGTCACCTGATTGTAAAAACTAGGTAACTCGATATTCCTTGTTCTGAGATATGTTCAAAAATAGTTTTAGGCATTCTTTTACAATTTTTTGGGAAAATTAAATCATAAAATAGTATCTTAATTTATGTGTCTAGGGCTTTGTCATTAATCCAAAATAAAAGCAAAAACTTTACTCCGGCTTTTTATTTTAATGAAAAATAAAAAATAAATCAGTTACCTAGTTTTTGCATTAGCAATAGGTAACCAACAAATCCGAATTACTGAACAAATTTACAATTAAAGGGAACAAAAATAATAAACCAAACAACTGAAAAACGAAAGAAGGAAAAACAGCCTTAATCTTCTTCTTCCTCTTCTCTCCTTCTATGAAGTAAATTTGAATAAAAGTCAAAATAGTCTCGATTTAAAGCTGGTGGCTTTATGGAGAACAAAGAAGATCGTTATACTTACCATCGGTAATCGAATGGCCCTGTTAAGAGGACATTTGCTGAAAATTTACAAAACACTTTTTCTACAGCCACACGTCTGAAATGTTCCGCTCCAAAAGATTCTTTGCATTCATATTCGTACGGCATATCTTTCTTGAAATGAAACCAACAGAGCTTCTGAAATAGAACCTGCCATTTTTTGTATCCGTTTTTCTCATAGTAAGATGGTTATCAGCAAATACCTTCAAATCATTAAAGTCCTCGGTTTGGATGTCGTGTACATTGTAGGGCTTATCTCCTTTCTTCTGCACACTTCGTGCAATTATCTTCCAGTTATTTGGCCATAATGCCTTGCCAACGCGTTTGAACTCTGCGAGTACATAGAATCACATTCTATTTCACTATGGCCTGGCGTCAAAAATTTTAGGTCGATAACCTTTAGGTTCTTAATAACTTGAATTGCCTACATACATATTGCAACGACATACTTGTCTAAATTTTGACCTCCACAACGGTCACTAAAACATATTACTTCAGCAGCGGTGTTTGGAAGAGCTTGAAAGTACCGGAAAAGGATGGTTGCTATTCCGCAGCTGCCTCTGCCTCCTTGGCCCTCACGCCACATAAAACAATCGCCCTGTTTTGTTCCAACATTTTAAATGGTGAAGTTGTAGGTAGCTAATCTTCGTTTGTAAAACAAAGCGTTATTAGTCGGCTCGCTGGGGCAAAGAAGAATCTGTTGGAAATCAAAATTACAACTTACAACCTTATCATTACTTGCAATTGCACCTTCTTTGTCAATTCTTTTCGCTTGTCTAACCTCTTCTTTATATTTCTGTTAAACTCTCTCTTCATCTCTTCGCTTGGATAAACGGTGCTGTCGAAAGCTATACAGAAGCGACATTTGTCTTTTTTCGGCCTACGAAATCCCAGATTAAAATTGTACTTAAAAACGTTACGCTATACGGATAATTTTGCCTTTGGCGTTTTTCTCACACCACCGAGTGTTCATCCTTTACATGGTTACCAGATTTAAAAACGGGTATTCAATACAAAATGTTGCTTACCTTCTACTTCTGATTGCGTTTCACGCGCTTAATGCACTAATTTCTGCCCTCTAGACAGTATTTTTTCTAAACACAGTAAACATCTGAACTGCTGCTACCATCAAACATAACTAAGGTATCAAACGTAACATGTAGCGTGTTAAAA
The DNA here is from genome assembly GCA_034092305.1 of Diaprepes abbreviatus. Taxonomy (NCBI): domain Eukaryota; kingdom Metazoa; phylum Arthropoda; class Insecta; order Coleoptera; family Curculionidae; genus Diaprepes; species Diaprepes abbreviatus. The sequence goes on along the minus strand of JASJET010000288.1, from coordinate 690,233 downwards.
CTGAATATGTTTACTTACCTACTTTTAACACCAAAATAGAGTATTATAAATTTTGCAAAAAGATGCTATCTCAAGATACCTATGTATTACACCAAGAAAAATGTATCTGGTTTTCTTAACTACTTTTTAAATTGATCAATAAATGTCTTTGTTTTTAATTTAAGCCTTTGAATGATAATTTCGGTCAATTTTTGAATGAATTTTAGGAATTTGAAGTTATGCATTCAAAATTATAATATTTTATTTTGCACATAAAGTAGTTTAAGGGAAATATTGCAACTAAAGTTGTAAAAAATGAAAAAAACTCGATTCTAAAAATAATGTTGTCTAAACATAACCTTAAAAATAATTTCTCAAGGGTACTAACCTGAAATTTAACAAAAAAAAATATTTACAAGAGAACAAAGAGCGAAATATTCTTCAATACATATCTTCTATATAAACATTGATCATTATCAATTTAGTTAGTACTTCTTTTTAAAGCTAGCCTTTAGAAAATTTGAATTTTAAACCGAGAAGTTTATCCTTGACGCCGTAAATAGCTTTCGCATCTTTAGGACATAAATATTTAAATTTTAAATAGCTTATCCGGAAATATTTAACAAGATGTTTAAAAGTTGATTGAATTTTTGTGTAAAGCCATAAGTTGAATTTAGCACGAATATCGAAAAACATAGAATGGAATAACTTAGGGGTTCTCAAATGTGTCATTCATTAAATAATATTTTTTCAAATTTTAGTTAGATTGTAATAAGGGGTATTAAACGATATAACACATGGGGCTTTATTAAATTCATGTAGAACCACAAAATAAGGAAACACCCGGCGAAAATGTCTTCGAATAAGTGATCCTTAATCTTCCCTGCTGTTGTCGCATTATGCGAATGTCGGCAACATTGATTTTTACTTGCTTTTATTGTGAACGTGTTATTATTATAGTTATTTTTTTCTTTAAATGTAGATTGAAGTTTTTCATGCTGGCAGTAACTATTTTCCTATTTAAAAATAATAATTTTGGTATCTTCTAATATGCTAAAGGGCAATAAAATGTTTTTTTTACAGTATTTTCATTCTTTTATCAGAAAAAGAGGTATTAATGTAAATCACCATCTAAAATGTTAATTTGTTGTTGGTATACAATGTAAAAGAAGTGGCCTGTTCTTTCCCCAGATAAGATAGATTGCATATATTTGGTTACATAGATTACCTTCCCGAGTAATATAAAAGGAATGTTTTATTTGACATCCAAATTGTTTTATGAACAGTTCCCCTGAATTTCATACTATAAATAATATAGGTTGACATCAAGGCATGGTTACAAAGCTGGGAACCTTGGCATTCACATTTAAATCACATAAGAACCTCCATTTTTAAAGTCATATATTCGCAATTTGCGAAGTTCCACTTTTCGATATGTTTTTATGGCATTAGTCAGAATTATCTCCACAGGTAATTAGTAGGCCAAATTATTTTACCGAATATTATTCCTCACCTAATTTTTATTAATTAATTAAATATTTAAAAGTGGAATTTCACAAACTGAGAGTCTGTAGCCTTAAAAGTAAGAGTTTTCATATAATTAACACCACGTGACTTTCAAATAACTTTGAACGTAAATGTCAAGGTCACTAGCTTTTTTTTAACTCTATGTTGATGCAAACCTTTGTTATTTCTACCATGAAATTCAAGGTTTCTACTCGTAAAACAATCTGGACCCCAAAATGCCATTGAGAAAAAATCTAAAGCCAGGGTGAAGGACACAGTTGAGTCATACACTCGATCAGCTTTATCTATATAATTTTGGTGTTCAAGCCTGCTTACTTGGATAGAGATTCAGATTTAACACATCTGACCTACAATTGACCTCTAAATGAAATGAAAACATAAGTCATTTATATTGTTGGATGCGCAATATGTCTGACTTTCCATTTCAGTAAAAAAAGGAATTCTAATTAAAAACAAAGTAATGTTGAAGGTAAGATTTAATGTCAAAGTTGGATGTCAATCTTGCAACTTTTAACATGGGGCATCATGTATATGTATATATATATATATATATATATATATATATAAATATATATATATATATATATATATATATATATATATATATATATATATATATATATATATATATACAGGGTGTTTGGTACATCGATAGAAAGTTTGAAAGAGGTGATAGAATGTCATTTTGAATAATTTATGCCATATATGCCTTAGTACAAAAAAGTACAGTTCTCGAGTTACAGCATATTTTATAATTTTTCGGTTTGCTGGCAATTGGTGATTGAAAATTTAATTTTTATGATACTGGTACAATTTTTCGGTTTGAAATATTTTTATCTTATTCTTTGGTTCATACACTATAATAACAACAAGAGAACTCAAATTAATACAACACACAGAAAACTGTACACTCAAAAATTTTATTCATCTACGAAAATTCAAGTTTCATCTTAGGTTTGAGTGATGTTTTTTTCTAACAGTGAGAAAAATAAATGCATTCAATTTATTTTAAAAATAACTTTTTTGAATTACCTTTACAGTGATTTATCGAAACCCGTATCAATAAAATATTACATATAGTGCCTTCATTTCAAAACGAACCATCCTTAATAACTTTGTTAAATAGAAAAATTAAAAAAAAAAGAAAAAACACGTCAATTTAGATATACAGGGGGAAGTTTAATTTTGCATTTGTTAAAAGTGTGTCAATCACCTCCTCACCTCCAGCTAACCTCACTTTGATATGTCAAATGGGAACCCCCACCTTGTGACACATCATTGTAAGCAGCATAAAATTGTCTATCCAACCGTATAAAAAAAATTAAATCGGTTGACGTACAAGCGAACAGTGTGCAAAAATGTCTTGTAATAATGCATAATATATCGGCCTCGAACTTTAGTATGTCAAATGATTACCCTATAGTGTGATACATCATTTTAAAGGGCATACTATCTCCTATTTAGCCAATAAAAAAAAACAAAATCTGTTGATGTACAAGCGAATAGTAAGAAAAGATGTGTGGTAATAATAGACACCTTATCACATTAAACTTTATTATGTCAAATGGCTACTTCATAGAGTAAAATATTATTTTAAATTTAAAATAAATATTTTTTTAAAATAATAAACAGTTAAAATATTTGCGAGAAAAAAACTAAGCCTGTTTTAAAATTCATCGCAAAATTCATTGCAGTCTAATCAATCTAGTGTATTTATTTCAATGATATTTTTTGCGGTACCTGATAGGTACAAAAAATCACTGCAATAAATAAAATTTTTAAGATCTTTAAACACCAGTTGTTCATTATTGTTAAAATTGTCATTGTGACGCCTAGTTGAAACGTGAATATAAATGGTGTATACGCTAGCCGAAAGAATAGAAATAATTTTTCTCTATGGAGCTGAAGATCGGTGCGCTCGTAGAACCGCCAGAGCATTTAACGAGAGGCATCAAGACAAAAACGTGGGCCATAAATATGTACTCGAATTGGTACGAAAGTTTGAAGAAACGGGATCCGTTTGTAATAAAAAATATATTGAGAAAAGGGTTGTAGATGAAGCATGCCAAATCGAGGTACTAGGACAGTTTGCAATAGATCCAACTTTATCCATCTCAAAGGTCGCAGATTTAACCAACATTTCTGCTGGCTCTGTGCATAAAGTTTTAAAACAAAATAAGTTTTTGCCCTACAAAATTCAAATTCTTCAAGAACTCGGAGAAGACGATTTTGATAGGAGAATTCAATTTTGCGAATTAATGTGCCAACAAATTGACGAGGACCCCCATTTACCTAAGAATATCTGCTTTAGTGATGAATCAACTTTTTTTCTAAATGGACTGGTTAACAGACATAACTGCAGATACTGGGATAATGAAAATCCGCACCTTTTCCGAGAAGGGCATACTCAATATCCCGAAAAAATTAACGTGTGGGCAGGAATTTATGGCAATGAAATCATCGGGCCATTTTTTTTGGAAGATAATTTAACTGGGCAAATTTATTTAAACCTTTTAGAAAACACAATATACCCTGCCATTGTGCAATCTTTAGAAAATCAAGTGGATGAAAATGCTGTTATGGTACTAAATGAAAATAATTTGCATTTCCAGCAAGATGGAGCTCCCCCGCACTACGCTTTGGCAATTCGAGAGTGGCTTGATGAACATTTTCCAGGGACGTGGATTGGCAGACGTGGTGCAATTGAATGGCCAGCACGGTCTCCAGACCTAACCCCTCTAGACTTTTTTCTTTGGGGGTATTTAAAAAGCAAGGTTTATAAAACCCCACCTGAAAATATTGACGATTTAAAAGATCGAATTGTTCGGGAATGTAGAGGAATTAGCAGAGAAACCCTTGCCAATGTTCGTGGGGAATTTCAAAATAGGCTTTTTTATTGTCTCGCTAATAACGGCGCACATTTTGAACATTTAATAAAATAATTTTCTTCAACTGAATAAAACTGAATAAACTGCTTATATTTAACACACATTTTTGCATCCTAATTGCCTATAACGTCTATTAACTTAATTTTTTTTGACATCATTGGATAGCAGATCGTACGTCCTTTAAAATGATGTATCACACTATAGGGTAATCATTTGACATACCAAAGTTCGAGGCCGATATATTATGCATTATTACAAGACATTTTTGCACACTATTCGCTTGTACGTCAACCGATTTAATTTTTTTTATACGGTTGGATAGACAATTTTATGCTGCTTACAATGATGTGTCACAAGGTGGGGGTTCCCATTTGACATATCAAAGTGAGGTTAGCTGGAGGTGAGGAGGTGATTGACAGACTTTTAACAAATGCAAAATTAAACTTCCCCCTGTATATCTAAATTGACGTGGTTTTTCTTTTTTTTAAATTTTTCTATTTAACAAAGTTATTAAGGATGGTTCGTTTTGAAATGAAGGCACTGTATATTAAATTCAGGGAAGATATTCATATTAACGAAATTAATAATTTTCTCTATTAACTTTTTCTTTATTTAATTAAAATACAAAATATCTTATGTATTGCATTGGATGTTTTGAACGCCTAAAAGATGAATCTTTGTGTGTCTGTTCACCAGGCCGGTAATTGTTATTTCTAAAATAATCATAAACAAAATGAAAACACCAATACATAAACAACCAGTTTTTTAGCCAACCATATAGATGATATCGGCTTTAGTGCTGGTCGCACACGTCTTGCAATTGTGTTTTATACCAGTTCAGTGTTCACTTGCTAAATTTAAAATTACCTTGTTGACAAAACGATGGCTACTTTTTTCAATTTAGAAAACGCTGATATAATTTTCATGTATGGTAGAGCAGAAAGCCATTCAGCTGCAGCTCAACGACTATACCGAGATCGATTTCCTGAAAGAAGGATTCCCAATGTACAAGTTTTTATTAACACACATCGCCGTATGTGTGAAACCGGTAATCTTCATTTCAGAGAAAGATTGCAGGCAGACAGAGATGCTGTCGAAGTAGAACAACAAATTTTGGATTAATTTGATGCAGATCCAATTACTAGAAAAGTATATAATCAACTTAATTTGTCTACTTGGAAAGTGTGGAATGTTTTGAAAGTTGAAGGAAAACATCCATTCCATTACACCTCGGTTGCCCGGCCTTGAAGAAGGTGATTCAGCACGGAGAATTCTGTTCTGCCGTTATTTGTTAAATGCTGATATGGAAGATGGATTTTTCTTAAAAAGTATTTTATGGTCCGATGAATCGAAATTTTCTCGGAAGGGAATCACCAACTTCCACAATCTGCATTATTGGGCTGATAAAAATCCGCATATGGAAAAAGAAATATCCTTCTAACAGAAATTCAATGTAAAAGTATGGGCAGCTTTAATCGGAAGAACTTTCATTGGGCCATATCTCCTTTCTGAACATTTAAACGGAGACAATTACTGAGAGTTGTTACGAAATGAAATGCCGAATATCGTGGATGAAATACCATTGAACGTAAGAAACAGAATAATTTTCCAGAAGGACGGATGTCCAGCACATTATCGGCTTGACGTAAGAGATTTTTCAATGAAACATTCCCTAATCGTTGAATCGGAAGGAACGGTCCCATATTGTGGTCTGCGAGGTCCCCAGACTTGACGCTTATAGATTTTCATATCTGGAGATGTATAAAAGAACTTGTATATACAGTTGAAATAATGGACCGTAATCAACTAATTGAAAGAATTAATGAAGCAAGTGTCACACTTAAGGAAAAAATGAGACTAGGCGTAACCACCACCCAAGTGAGGAAAAGGGCCGGAAAATGTATTAGAAATAATGGCCCACATTTCAAACATAATATGTAAAATTATACTTAATGTGATTTTGGTAATTTTAGGAAAGTAAAAATAAATAGAGAAAATTGTTAATTTTCTTAATATGAATATATTTAGTTATTTTTAAAATAAAATTGAATGCATTTATTTTTCTCATTGTTAGAAAAAACATCACTCAAATCTAAGAATGAAACTTGAATTTTCGTAATGAACAAAATTTTTGAGTGTTATTTTAATTTTAGTGCTGTAACTCGACAACCGTGTATTTTTGTACTAAGGCATATATGACATTAATTATTCAAAATGACATTCTCTATCACCTCTTCGAAACTTTCCATCGATGTACCAAACACCCTTTATATATATATATATATATATATATATATATATATATATATATATATATATATATATATATATATATATATATATATAATAAACATATTAAATTTTTATTTGGTGTTGCTTTTATTTAATTTTTTTATTAATGATGTATTTCGAAAGGAAATTTATAATTTCGTAGTTTCTACATACACAACTGGTTTTTCGAGACCCATTTGGAAGCTATGCCCCACTTACTTACTATTTATAATGTATAAAAATTCTAGACACGAGACAGTGATAACTTACGAAAAGGTTTTTAAAGAACGCTTAAAAGAAACCTAATACTAAAGCTGAGAGAATGAAAAAAGAGCCATGAAGCTTTTAAGTGTAGAACAAGAAAAGATATTTATCTCACATTCCCCTAATTTAATTAAAAAGGTTTGTTGAATTTGAAATTATTGCTGTTTGGTACCCCCATTATACGTTATTTATATTGTAGCAAATTACTTACGTTAAAATTAATACAAAACTATTAAAATCTCATGTTAAATTTTTATAGTTATTGCCATATCATATCTGGTATTTGCTTGAAAGATTTCGATTTTACTGTTTCTATAACAGGGTTTTTTCAGTCAACAGGAAGAAATATATTATTAAATTGGAAAATCACATAAGATTCTCTGGTCTTTTATAGCTTGTTCACTTCATCAATCAGCCCAATCTTGTCCACTGCTGAACATAGGCTTCTCGCAAGTTTTGTCACTTATTTCTGTTCCGTGCCGCTTGCATCCAGTTTGATTCTATGCGCCCTATATCGTCAGTTCATCTGGTAGGCGGGCGGCCTCTTGCTCGGTAGGCCTCCTGTCGTAGTCTCCATTCCAAGATTTTTCTCGTCCATCGATTATCCGTGTTCCTAGCGACATGTCCAGCCCAGTTCCACTTTAACGTTGCAATCCTCCTGACTGCATCTGCAACACCCGTTCTTCGTCGTATTTCTGTATTCGGTATTCTATCTCTGATGCTAACTCTCAGCATAGATCTTTCCATGGCCAATTGTGTCACTCTCAACTTATTTACGCTTTTCTTTGTTAGTGTTAGCTTCTCTGCTCCATATGTCAAAACGGGGAGGATACACTGGTCAAACACCTTTCTCTTCAAGCAAACAGGGATGTCCGATTTAAGTATATTTTTCAGTTTTCCAAAAACTGTCCACGTCAGCCCTATTCTTCTTAGTATTTCGCATATTTGGTTATCTCGGCCTAAACGGATTTCATGTCCTAGGTATTTGTAGGTGGTGACTTGTTCAATCTTGTGGTCTCCTACTGAGATATTGTCGTTTAGTACAAGGTTGTTCATAAATTTAGTTTTCTCACAATTTATTTTTAGACCAACATCACTTGACAGTCTGTAGAGCTTTTCCAACATTCTTGCTGCTTTATCCATGCTATCCGATATGAGGACAATGTCATCGGCGAATCTTAGGTGATTAAGGTCCTCCCCGTTTATGTTTACTCCCATATTTCCTTCAAAAGAAATCTGCTTGTACATATATTCCAAGACAGTGGTAAACAATTTGGGTGATATTGTATCTCCTTGCCGAACTCCACGTTCTATTCTGAAGGTATTTGTGTCTTTATGGAGTCTGACACAGGCTGTGGCTGTATCGTATATGTTCTTGATTAACGAAATGTAGCGGTGGTCGATTCGATTGTCTACAAGCGCCCTCAGCATTTTATATTGGTCTATGGTATCAAATGCTTTTTAATAATCCATAAATATAAGAATAAGTGGCTTATTGTATTCTATGCACTTTTCTATCAGGGACTTAAGAACTTATAGGTGGTCATTCGTTCCATAACCAGAGCGAAACCCAGCCTGTTTGCAAGGTTGATAAATTAGATAGTTATCAACCTTGCGTGTTCACTTAGCAGGATCAGAAAACTTAGAAGATATGAAAAAATCTGATCTAAATATATTAAAACATGATATACACGTTTTTGTATATGGTGACTGAAATAAATTTGCTAGAACTTTTTGATAAATTTTCATTGATATTTGAAAATAAAGTTAATGAATCTCAGCAAAGTAGGACTTGCAAACAATTTTGCTTTACTTTGCTCCGTTTGAACGCTAGTGCATTTCAAATATCGAAGTTTAATTTTTCAACTCGAAAGTGTTGAGTATAACATTTTATTTACCGTCCTATAAATTGTTTTTGGACATGACTTTAAAGTTACAAATACATACATGGATTTTCGCGAGATAAAACTAAATTTAGGCATCTACAGTAATTATTCAAATTCAATGATAAAAATTCCCAACATTTTAATAAAAATTTGCGGATAACATTTGCGTAAAATCTAATTTGTTTTTGTTCAGCCATTTCAGAGTGATTAAGTAGCACAGAAAGCGACTAATAAATTTTTGTGTTTGAATCATTAATAACGATGAATTTAGAATCATATTATATAGATTACATAAAAGTTTATTTACAAGTTAATAAATTACAATGTCACTTTAATGTGTGTCACTACTTCTTTTTTATACAAATAATTTTTTATAAGTTTTCGCAGATTTTTGACAAGTTGATACACAAGTTGACTTATAAAATTAATAACTTTTTTTAAGAATATATATATATATATATATATATATATATATATATATATATGTATCTCTGACGTATCAGGTGGTACAGGTAGGCCACCATCTCAATAGTAGTGGAATAGGATGAATTGTGTTTAATTACAATTTATTCTAACTGTGCAACCTCTAACACAGAAAGGATATGATGGAGCGAAGTTTGAATTCAGTGTTTCGCATTTAACTTCACTTACATACGGAGTTGTACGTTTGCTGAATGTGATTTCAGCACTACAACAGCATAATGTGGATATAACCACTGCTAATACATCTCACACGGAGGAATCCGTGTATATATATATATATATATATATATATATATATATATATATATATATATATATATATATCAGTCATTAATCCCTTAATATCCCTACAGGCTACCAAATTGTTATCCATATTGAAAAACGGTGTTAGGTTTTTCTGACGGCTTCGGTACACAGAAACTCTTACTTCATTTTGAAGTAAATTCCATTGTTAAAATCGAGAGGTCAATAGTTCTGATTTTTTTTTGGGCAATTCCAAATCCCTTATAAGGTCATTTAATTCACTTTGACTTATTTTGTGTGGCTTTTTACTGAGAAGTTCACAGACAAAATTGGAGTCTTGTGAGGTTGATGGGCCGGCGAGATTTTCCGACACACTACCGTTTGATCATTATCAGAATCAAGGGTATATTCCTGAGGTGGATTGGGGAGAGGCAGCTCGTCTCTATGGGGTATTGGGCGTATGGAGGATTGTAAATTTCGATACTGCATCGCAGATTTTTTTCTCCGAAAAGCCTTTTTTGATGGGAGGTGTAAAACGAAGTAACAGTCGGTAACGTGGTCTTTCGGTTCTCCCCAGACCGTAGGAACAGCGAAAAGCATCTTACGCTTTATTCCACTTAGCCAGCCACGAATGTTGGACACACATTTTTTGCAGCATATATGAGGAGTCCAATTTTTATCCCGGTCTCTAACTTTGCAGCCTTTTGTACTAAAGGGCTAAGAGTAAGTTTTTATTTTACAAAAGTCACTTCACCACATATATAACCCAAATAACCCAGCTTATTTACACAAACTCGCGACATGTTGCTCAAAACTCTTTAATCTCTCAAATACAAACAGTTTTCGATCAACTGGAGGTTGAAATACAACTAACTAACAATATAGGATTTATGTTACGTGTATTTAAACCCCTTATAAAGTACATTTGGTGTAATAAAACCAGGTACTTCTCGTTTTTTGGTCCCATTGTCAGGGCAGGTAGGTAAAAATTATCATATTTAGCACGTATTTATGAAACCGAAGCCAACTGAGATTTTTACAAGACAGATTGTTAATTAGTATAATAAAACAAGTAAGCTTTTGTTATTTTGGTCTCGGAAACATTGTTGCTGTTCCCAAGTGTAATTTTTCTTTTCTCCACTTCCCAAATTCTACAGTTTGGCATATTAACGAAGCCATCAGGTGAAAACGGGGTTTGTTACTCATAATCAGCCGATTAAAAAAAAAATAGATTCTTCTCTGCAAAGTTGCTGAAAACGAATATGGAATTGGAGTCATTGTTGTTAAATTTGAGGAGATAAGAGCTTGACAAGTTGAATTTTGTATGAAAGTGAGCAGATATCATAAAATATGCTACAAATTAATTGTATTAAAAATTTCTTTAGCAAGTTTTTTTAAAATCAAAGAGAAGCTCTGATAAAATAATCTCAAAATGGTCAGGAAGCGAACACATAAAAGATCAGAGGGGAGTCTATAGAAAATAAAGATTTTTTTCTAATTCTTAGAAAATAGTGAGTTATTTCAAATTTGATACTTTGCGGATAGATTTACTGTAATTATTACTGAACACATTTTTGTTATCTATGTTAAGTTGCATTCTTGACTTTTTGCAATTTTTTTTCTTATTACGTCTGTGTACCAACATAACAAGTAACAATAATATTTTTCAAAAACGTTAATCATCATGATATAATCCTTTCCACAATTCATTTAAACATTTGCAATATTTGATATAATATCCGAAATTACTGATAATTTGTATTTAATATGGGACTCATTAAATTTAAATGAACTCTTGATTAGTAATTTTAAATTGTTTATCATACATTTTTAGAGCATATATTATATTTTGTTTAGAGTTATTTATTGCATGAAAGAATAAATTTAAAAATTAGTTTTATAAATAATTAAAACGTCAAATCAAAATTTATGAAGTCAAATTTGAGATTTTTTGGGAATTTAGTTAGAACCTTTAAATAACACAGGTTTACAAGAAAAAGGTGGACGCTTATTTGGCCAGACTATTTTATTTTTATGTAATTAGACATCCTGAATCCAAATATGAGGTCCAATAGCCTCTATCACGTCAGGTTCAAGGTCATTTCAAGGTCATATTACTAAATAAATCTGAAGTAGTAGATAGGTACGTTTTTAAAGTCGCTGATATTGAATTCATGGTTTATTTAGTCTCCCAAGTTAAGCCTGAGGTCATTTTAGGGTCATTTCACGGTCAAATTGAGAAAAATCTACTAAATAGATCTGTAAAAAGAGATATATAGACCTGTGGGGGGCGCTGAATATGAATTCGTTTAACACCGCAAGGTTAATCAGAGGAAATTTCAGTCATTTCAGGGTCAAATTGAAAAAAAAGCTCATAAATAAATCTGTAAAAAAGAGAACACACGCGAAGCTTGATCAATATCCGTTAAACAGCAGACGGGCAAGCGGATTGAGTTTTTTTTAGCTGAAATTCAAGCTTCAAAAATCTACCTATCTTCTTTTACAGATCTATTTAGTAAATTCTTCTCATTTTGACCTTGAAATGTCGCTGAAATGGCCGCTGGCTGACCTTGGGGGATTAAACAAACAATCAATTTGGACTGAGCGACCCCAAAAACCTATATATCTCCTTTTTCAGATTTATTTAGAGAATTTTGTTTAATATTACCTTGTAATGACCCTAAAATGACCTCTAGTCAACCTTAGGAGGTTAAACAAACCACGAATTCAGATTCAGCAACCTCAAAAACGTACGTATCTACTTCTTCAGATTTATTTAGTGAATTTTACTCCATTTGACCTTTAAATGACTTTGAACCTGACATGATATAGGTTAGCGGACCTCAGATTCGGATTCGGAGCGTCTAATTCCATAAGAATAAAATGGTCTGGTCAAATAGGCATCCAATTTTTTTTTGTAAACCTGTGTAATTCACTATTTTGCACCAATCGTCATCGGTCATTTTCATTAAAGAAGAGTTCATGTCCAAATAAGAGAGAAAAGACGGTAATCTTGAGTCAGCTTGAGAAAGGTGTTATTTACTCTTATTTCTAATTTGTAAAACCAATTACATTATTAATCAATAATTTTGAATTAGGTAGTAAAACATAAAATCAGCTGCAATAAAATTTATTTTTATTAGTTGTCCTTAAAACTATTGCAAACCAAATTTTTAGGTTAATCATTAAATTTTATTTAGGCAGTAAAATATTTAATCTTCAGATTGTTTAGTTAATTGTTCCTATATCTCCAAGATATACTTAAAGTACATTAAAAATATATCCAGCATTTATTTTAAAGTAAATAAATATTTTTTGAATTTCGTAAGTGTTAATGATAGTAAATAAACTATTTCTGAATATATTTCAAAGTATTATGTTTTTACATTATATATTTAAAGTAATAAATTTACTTTTATTTTTGAGTATTTAAATTCGAACAGGAACAAAGGAACAGCCTTTGTCAATTCTTTTTTCACCGGACAAGTAAGTAGCTCCTAATATTTTCTCTCGTCAAATAAAAATGTTGTAATTCAACAAAGAAGATTTTATAACATACTATTTCTCTTTGGCTTTGGCAGCTTAATACAGTTTAATTTCATGCTTGAAAGCATAGGATTGTCTTTCTACAACATACATTTATTAGATAATGGAACAATAGTCGCTACAAGAATTTTAAGTAAACCGTAACAAGATATTTATCACTTAAAAAGATACTTTTTTTTTTCTTGAAATATTAAGAATTAAATAGTATTTACAAATTAATATATTTTGGCTGTCTTATGGTGTATGTTCAAGATATAGAGTAAACTTTCATAATATTATGTAATATGACTCTTACTGTTTTGAATATTTAATTTACATAATTTTATATTACATGATTAACAATTATCTTTAATGAAATTTGTACATTTCAACTGATTCTGGGTTTATAGGATTATAACAAAAAATTGCTGAAATTATATTCTTAAAAATATCTCGCAACCGTTTTCAAAAATTAATAATTTGATGTTTCTGTACTTTAACTATTTGACAATGGTAATTGAATTCAATTTTCTTTTTATTAATCATTTACCAATATTTATAGCATAAGTGCTGCTCAATGATTTGTTCAAATTTTGAAATTGAGAAAAGTAGTTAAAATGAGGTTAATCTTCTAAAATTTTAACACATTAAACTACATTCCTTTTTAGGTAAAAATATTTCTAGGCTTCTAATGAGCTTTGGTTTATTACCAGGCGATTGCGAAGTTGCACTATAAATAAATACTTATTTGTGGAGATCATTCATATCGTTTGGTCGGCCATTTTATGAAGAAGCACGTTGCCGTGGAATAACGAAAAACCCATGAGCTAAGAGGTTCTTTTTGGATCGAGCCTTTGGAACGAGTTTTTGGTATCCAATTTTTTGAACGAGATTTCAGTTCCTGGTTTTGCTTTCTGAATTTTGTATGGTTTATTCCTGACTTTTGTACCTGCTTCTTGTTCCTGGTTTGGTTAGTGTTCCTCTTTGTGAAAATTTGGAGAACAAGACTCTGGTCCTTGGACAACGAAGATCAAGGGATACTATGACGCTTAGACCTAAGGTTTTTATGTTACCGTATTGTTTAATTACTTTGTTAACATCTTATCTAGATTTATTTATTTATATATCACACTTAAAACTTCATTTAGTTAATTTTTAAACTATTTTTTGCCAAGTTTGTTATTTATCCGGTTGGTAATGCGCACCTAACTATAGTCCCTGATTTATATCTTGCGGTATTGCGTCTCACTGTGCACGATGAGCGTAATGACTCTTGCGCTAGGGTTTAGTTGATAAAATAACAAGAGTGTCAATCGTATACTGACTAGGACGAAGGGTTACCGGGTACTTTATTTAAACTTAATCCTGAATACTCATTTATTATATATATTGGTACTGATCTATTGAATTTATACCATCTGATTTCTATTTTAAAGTGTACATTTTTACTCACTGATTTTATATTGAATAATTTTTATACTAAAGGGTTCAATTGTGCTTTGCGTTTATTTACTTGGTCCCTATCTTTTGTAATGCTAGGCCAGGTTAGTCTCTATAGGCTTCAGAGCAAATTTATAAAATGTATACAGTTATGATAAAAATAGATGTTTGCGCGGGTGTGAGGAAGTACATTAACTGTCTTCTTTAATATAAGTGCTGTTTGAAATCGACGAAATTTGAACAGATTATCGTGATCATATACGGGATAAAACAAATGCTCATTAAATATCTACGGTTTACAGTTAAATTCTTCTTACCTTGATTATAGGTAAGGGAATTTTCTTAATTTAAATCTTATATTTGTCTCATGTATTAGCACTATACTTTGTCTCATATATTATTACTATCTGTCTAAATAGTCATGAGCTACCACTGATTTATTTCTTTTAATAATTTCTGTTCTCTTTAGCTGTTTTACCTATTTTTAATTTTTAAGATTTTCCACATTTTTCTTAGAACCGCAGCTAAATCCAAAAACTTATTTTATTGCTTAAATTCAAGAGTAAAAGCTTAAAGAAAGTTTGCCAGTTTTAAAAATAATTTCTTCAAGTTTATAAAAGAAAAGCAGAAAAATTTTGCATAATTCTATTCCAAACATTGTATACCTTGCAGACAGATTTTATTAAATACAATATTTAAGGAAGGAAAACTTAAGTTGCAGCATAAAATGGCAACTTATATTGAAATTAAATTATGAATGTTGTATCTTGATATAGCGGTAGTTTGGAACGTATAAAGGAGGGAATTTTAGTAATAAATTCAAAATAACTATAAAAGTTTTAAATGTATATTAGAGTTCACTAATAACTATTTAGAATTTACGATTTTATTTATTGCATAAAGTTTAGAAAAGAGGAGCAATTTTTTGTCTATATTTACATAAACTACCTTTGATGTGATATTTTCATATTTTTCCATGTTAAAATTTTTGGATATCCAAGTTTCCGTTTCTCCATAAAAATCTGAATACAACTTCATGAAAGTAATAGACAACGCACGATTAACACACGAAAGTCCTGACGTAAACAACCGTACAATTTTGATTTGGGTTTTAGTAAAAATAATGTCTTTCCTCCGCTAGCCATCAAAGGTACTAGAAAGTTCTTTTTGGGATTTTGCTTTCGGAAAGCTCGTGCTTTTTTGAAGCTGATGTGTTCATACTTAAAATGTGACGCTCTTTTCTTAACAGCTTTTTGGTTTCATTTTCAAGACTTGATATTTGTTGTGGATTTGTTGCCTTCTTTTGGTTCTTTTTTTTACCTGTGGATTCATGCATGCCTGCGTAGACAGGGCAGTTTTTTCTCATGCATGATGATTGCGATGTAAAATTTCTGCAATAACAGATCTCAAAAATTACTCCAAAGTTGAGTTTATTCAAAATAACCAGGCTAGTATAATTCGCTTAAAATTTTTAACTGGATATAAATACACCTTTGGTGAAAATTTAGGACGCTTTGTTAACTCACAGAAAAAATGGAACCTAATCTCCAAAGAAGTTACTTACACATTTATTTATCGAAAATTAAGTGCTGAAACCATAAAATTTATTCATGACTTTTATTTCGTTCTTTTAAAACTGCAAATTTTATAATATTGTTCCGAACGGCCGATCTTTGAACACAAACTGTATTATTGAAAACACTCTATTATTTCAAAAGCTCTTTATTGTTAACTTCAATTCTAACACTTGTCAAACAATTCAACTTACTTCGACGACGTATCTTACTAAATTGTCCACGAAAGCCGACCTGGACCCTTTATATACTCTTTTGGTCGATACCGGAAGATTCCCTAATTTTCTAGAAGGATTTCATAACTACATGGTGTAATAAAAGCAAGAAAAAGGAATAGTCTGGCGATTTCTAGACCTTCTATCATAGGCGTTCCATGATAAAAATAAGAAATAGAATTTACTAAAAAGTTCTAGACCTTTCTTCATCGACGTCTCATGAGGAAATTAACAAAAGGTAAAATTAAATAAATAAATTATAAACTCGTAGAAAATGAACTTAAAACCGTACAAACTACAAACATAAACTAATACCATAAAATGTATAATGCTACAAAGTTCGTTACGTTGCCCCCTTTCAAGCTTTGATCGTCCCGATCAACCTTTTTGATCCTGCTAATGGGCCAATATGTCAAGATCCACAACTTTCATTTTCGCATGAGGGTGTTTCCGAATTTGGTATATCAGATCGTTTAGTCGGGTCACTAAGTTGTACTGAGCTTCACATGACTTCTGCAGCTTTGGTGAACGTCCTTTGATTTATTTACGATTGTACAACGTTTTCACCAACCATGAATCAACCAGTATTGGTTTTGACGTCATAGCGGATCTTCATTTTGTCGCTTTCTATTTGTAGTCGTCTCTGTACCTTTCTAAGAATGACTTGTAGAACGATCTTCTTCTGTAGTCCCTTTCGAGGTCGCGGTGCTTCTCGACGTACCCTCTCGAGGATGACCTGTGGAAGTTCTTCTTCCATAGCCCTTTTCGCGGTCACGGTCCCTCTCGTCTTGTTCTCCACGGTCGCGGCGAGTACTCCTTCTATCTCTTCCGTAATGGTTCTTTCTTCCATCGCCTCCACCAGCAGTAATTTTTGGACAACCTGTGTAAAAGTGACCATTGCATCCACAGTGGTAACAACGCATGTTATGCGAAAACCGCATACTTCAACTCGATATCAAGTCTTGACGGCAACTGGGGCATTTCTTTTATCCTTGTAAACAGAAAATCCAAAACAGGGGATATTATTACTTAACCAGACTTCTTTAAGTTCACCATAAGGAGCAAAAACTTTCTACAAGTCACTCCTTCGAACTTCATCAACCTATATTAGCAATATGAAGCAAATTGTCTTCAAAATCTCTGTCAGGGACTACGAGTACAGTGGCTTTGTACATGCTCCTCTTGGCCACACCTCCAGCAAAGTTTTTTTCTGCTACGAAAAGTTGTATTTTTGGTGTCATGTGTTTTTCGTTTGTTCATAAATTCTTGCAACTCCCTCATTAGCCTCATGAAAATCTCCTATTTGATCTGGCGATAATACCGGAAAACGTTGACTCTTTTTATGATGCTTTCTTGGCTCCTTGAGGTCTGTCTGGCTATCTCAGACTGAAGGGCGTAAGCAAGAGCCTTGGAAATTTTCTTCAGTTGGGCCATTCTTAGAGTTTTACTTATTTCTGGGTCACATAAACCTTTGATAAAACTCTCTATTGTTAACTCTTGCTTTATTACTTCCGGATATGTTGGATAAGTCAAATTTATTAGCCTCATTTATCCGCCTCATATTCTTGCAGACTTTCGTTGTATTTTCGTCTTCTTTCTTGAAGTTGGGCTTTATAAACTTCTTGGAGGTGAGCTTTCCTATAGTGCAACCTTCATAGCTTTACCTCGTAGTGCCAGAACAAGAGCAAGTGCCTTTTCCGGTGGACTCCACATATTGCCGGTGGTAACGGCTTCGAATTACCGGACATAGGTAAGCCAAGGTAATTT
This sequence comes from Diaprepes abbreviatus, assembly GCA_034092305.1. Taxonomy (NCBI): domain Eukaryota; kingdom Metazoa; phylum Arthropoda; class Insecta; order Coleoptera; family Curculionidae; genus Diaprepes; species Diaprepes abbreviatus. Next base: position 672,171 of record JASJET010000288.1, on the reverse strand, counting down.
ATCGTCGAAGGTAGGTGTCTTCATCACATTAGTTGCAGGAACACCATCTATTTTTATTTTACCTGTACTGGCTACCTTCTCGATTTGCAAACGTAATTGTTGCACCTGTTTCTGGATTCGCGTCACCTCATGTTGTACTTTGCCATGTACTTCTCTAATTTTGCTAATCGCCTGTTGCATTTCTTGTTCTATGCGCTGCATATCTTCTTGATTTTTTTAAATGCCTCCTTTCAGTTCTTGTTTCATATCATCTTGACTTGTTTTAAGTTCCTGTCTCACATCCTCCAGGTTTGTTTTTAGTTCTTGTTTTATACTTTCTTGATTTTTCTTAATGTCTTCTTTCAATTCTTGGTTCACATTTTCTTAGCTCGTTTTCAGTGTCATCAATTCTTGCCTCACATCATCTTGGCTTGTCTTTAATTCATGTTTTATATCGTCTAGAGTTTTCGTCATATTTTCGCTGCATCATTTCTTGGTTCCTTCAATATTGCACAAGTCCCGCAAAATAGTTCTGTCTCAAAAATAATATTTCAGGCATATTTTTTGCGAGTTTGTCTGATATTTTATTTCCTTCTTCTAAATTTTAATTACGTAGCAGTGCCTCTGGGTTTTATTAAAACTTTCCAACCAAAGATGTTTCGTAAGTTTTCCTTGTTTGCTTAATTTAATGAAATTAAGTGACCTCCTCTAAAAGGTCAACTAGAACAACCACCTTCAATTCTTCGCAGCATAATTACTTACCGTAAGCTTTATGACAACCTAATGAATCAACCTAACAACTAATAATTTAATGTTTCACATTTACAGTTATAATTGTATAAACCTTATTTTATGAATTTAATCAAATAATTAATAAATTTAAAAGTGAATTAAACGATGAGAGAATGTTACGCTTAATATTAATAATTGTTATCATTTATGTTTAGACAGAGATATGGAGTTATAATTAATATAAATGGTTTATCGCTAATAAATGTTAAAATTACAACTGAATCAATTTAATTGTATAAAATAACGATTAGTTATAGTAGACTGAAATGAATTTCATAAAGCTAAAGCTTTTGTATAATATCATATTGCCCTTAAATTTTGTTATGGGTTAAATTAGTTCCAGTGAGAAATTAGAAAACAATAGACCACCAAAAATTAGATAGTTACAAGATTATGTTGAAATAAGAAAACTTTATATAACGCTTTTATCTGCCTCTTATTTTTGTAAATAAACAACATCAAGATGGATGGGTTTTTAGTTTAATGTTGTAAATATAATGTTATGTTTCTTTCCCTACTAATATTATTTCTAAAAGATAACTCACACAAATTTTTTTTTACTAATTTAAAAGTTAAATATGCCTTTACAATTAATCAGTAAAACATAAGCTTATAAGGCGGAAATTTAGGGTTATGGAAAACATTTTTAAGTAAAAAATTGTAGAAAATAAAACATCGTATCCCATAGTGAATCATTTTGAGGTAGGCTTAATTTCTTGAAACAAGTATAAATATTTTTTATAGCAGACATAGAAAGTTAGGGAAATTCCCTATCTAACGGTGTAGTAACTTAAGGGATCAAACGTTGTTTGGAGGTCATTTGAAAGTCGAACGTAAGTAAAATATCAATTTGACTTTGAAATGATTTCGACGTCTACTTTCAAGGTCGAATTATAGGACGCAATATATTTGTATGTACAGTTGATTTCCATAACTCTAGATTGGTAGACTGATTTGTTTTATATCCATCGGCAAAGCAGAATGGATATTCAAATTACCTTCATAGAGGATTTGAGAAGCCAAGTTATTTAGACTGCTAAATGTGAAATTTCACCTACCTTCCCTATCCGCACTAGTATATATCGATTACCAGTAGAAAAAAGAACTTGATTTTAAAATTACTGTATACATTCTTCTTGAAGCCAACATCAAGGTCATCATGACATGCTTCGCAATTCAACTTAAAGTGAATAACATGAACTATCGCCTAAAGTCAATATCCTACCCTTAGAGTGACAACACACGAAGCGTTTTTCAACATCTGCTACATCACACATGAAGCGGTGGGATTCAGTATTAATCCTTTTGCAGACGTTTCGCCAAAATCTCATTTGGTATCTTCTGTACTTGGTGGTTGTAGATCAACTGAAAGAAATTCAACGTACAGCGTGCTTTATACTAGGTCGCATATAGTAACGGTAGGTTCGCGTTGGCTCCGCCTCCCTCTCGAGCGCCGCCGTTTGTGTCAGTTTAAGCGTGTTGGTACAATGGTCTCGCTTAAAGCGAGTTTTCCAAGTAGAAGGAAGATTAAGTACATCGTCTCTCTTATTCACAGTGCCGTTCTTTTCAATTTCGATAGATTCACGAATCAATCTTGCCTTGGAGGGTTCTATATTTGCGATTTGCTGGTCGGTGTCAAAATAAATTTTGTGTCCCGTTTCGTGCAGGTGTTGAAAAAGCGCCGATATTGTCTGTTTGTTTCTTATACTGAGTTTATGTTCTTCTAGTCTCGCTGATATTCTTCTATTGATCTGACCTATGTATGTTTTATTGCAGGTGCCACATGCGATTTATATATGCCATGAATTTCTTTCAGTTGATCCACAACCACCAAGCACAGAAGATTCCAAATGAGATTTTGGCGAAACGTCTGCAAACTTCAATAGGAATCCAAACGAACTAACGGATGTATTCCCGGATTGTATTTCCCGGATATATATATATATATATATATATATATATATATATATATATATATATATATATATATATATATATATATATATATACATATACATATGTTTATGCGGCTTTCACGGACTCCTCCGTGTGAGATGCAATAGTAGTGGATATATCCACATTATGCCGTGGTTGTGCTGAAATCACATTCAGTAAACATACAACTATATGCAGCTCCGTGTTTGAATGAAGTAAAATGCAAACAGTAAAAAAAACTTCTCTCCATCATATCCTTTCTGTGTTAGAGGTTGCACAGTTAGAATAAATTGTAATAAAACGCAATTTATCCTATTCCACCACTATTGAGAAGAAGAAAGTCAAAACTTACCCTCCCGCCACAGTGATACGGCAGAGGTACATGTTTCGTCTCTACTAGACTCATCAGGGTACCGACATGCACCTGGCTGTGCAAAGGACAGATCGGAAGGAAGCATGCAAATACTGAACGCGGCTTCGCCGACCTCCCGCCGGATGGCGTATATATGTTTATGCGGCTTTCACGGATTCCTCCGTGTAAGATGCAATAGCAGTGGATATATCCACATTATGCCGTTGTAGTGCTGAAATCACATTCAGCAAACATACAACTATATGCAGCTCCGTGTTTGAATGAAGTAAAATGCGAACAGTAAATACAAACTTCATCATATCCTTTCTGTGTTTCGACCATAAATCTTAGCCTTTATTATATTAAAAAAAGAGCAAAAATTGACTATAGTATCAAAACATAAGAGTTAAGTTCAAAACATACCTTGGAATGTAGTGGTAATTACATTTTGTATCTCGTCTACAATGGTTAAAAATATTAATAGTTGGAATGTCACTGTTCGTGAGCATAGCAACATATTGAAAGAAAACAAAATATGCACCCACTAATGGCACACATTAAAATTATATTGTCAAAATTATTTATAATATTATAATTTATACGTACCTGAATCCTAAAGTCGGAGCAAAAATACATTTTTCTCTAGTTGCGTGTAATGATTTACAGCTTTGCATTCACCCCCCCCCCCCCTAGATTTTTTTATACTAGTAAATATTTTGTGTCGCGGAGGCAAAGTACGAATTCAGAAGATATTCAATTAAGTTATTTTTGGATTTTAAAAAATTTTAAAAATATTAAGAAGCAAATTTTCTTTATTTAGTCCCCATTTAATTAAACTATTATATTTATTTTGTTGTCTTACTTTTTTTTATCATCACTAAAGTTTCTCGCAAATGTGCCTCGCAAAAGCGAGCCCATATTTTACTGCGTCATTTTCCTCTGAAACGTTTTTTCATTTGAGCAAAGTCTTAGTAAATTTTTTCCAAGTTCATTTGATACTGCGTCTGGATTCAAAAAGTTAATAGTCTTGTAGGTAATGTAGTGTTAATGCTATATTACAAGCCAGGGTTTTGTAGGTTGACATCAGCTCTTCCTCATAAAACTTGTAATATTCGGATTTTTAATCTTTTAAAAATTTACTGGCAATATCTTACCATTCTTTCAGTATTATTTAGAGTTTTTCCAAAGATAGCATATTTAAAAACTTTTCCTCTTTATAGATTATCGAAAACCCTTTCTTTTGTGTTCGTCTTTCTTAGGCGTAGAAAATTTTCCCTTAAAATTTCTTCTGTGTTCAAGGCTTTAACCCAAATATTTGAACGCCATAATTTAATGTGGGATAGATATAAATTCTACTATACTTGATAACGAAAGCTTTATGGGCTACGCTTTCTTTTCACCTGGTACAATATTTTTACATAAAGAGGCTGTTCGTTACAATGTCACAATCACATAAAAACAACAATATTGAGTGTATCTTTCGTGTAGTCCTAAAAGTAATTCACCTATTTTTAAATAAGCGCATTGTTAATATTTTACCCTTAACATTCTCTGTTTCTATAAGATTAATTAAAATATAATAAAATATATGATTTGAAAAGAATCGTGTTATGTTATATTGTAAAACACGCTACGTTTACTAAAATATATTACATATTAGACATAATCCAAAAATGAAATAAGGGTGTTTCACATTAAAGAAATATTAACTTAATATATAAATAACTTCTTTCATTTTCTTTATTTTATCTTTATTTATTTTTTTGCTAGATATTTTTACTTACTTAATCAATTCTGAAACCTTTCTACTGTTAAGTGTAAGATTGGTGGAGTTGAGTTTGTATTTTGTCCTGTGTTAATCTTATTTTTTCACTTCACGCTAAAACTTCGATTTACTTCTTCCGTATCTTTCCAGAACTAGAGTTTCAAATTTTTGTAATTCTATCATCCGACATTCGGATGACCAAACCATCTCAACTGTCCCTCTTTAATGTTTTTGTGAATGGGTTTTATTTGCATATTTCGTTAGCATGTCTCTATCTCGTTTCTGGGTTTGCATCTTTTGTTGTTGTCTTTTATTCTTCTCAAGAATCTCATTTCTGTTGCATTAATTCATAATTTTTGTCTTTTTGCCAAGATCCATGATTCGCTAACATGAGTGCAGTTCTTACCACTTTTTTACTACTAGTATTTTAATTTTTTGGGTACTTCTATTTTTCCTGGAAATATTGTTTTCATTTTATTGAATACACCTCTCATGTATTTGCTCAACTTTTTTCCCATTTAGTTTTATTTCATATTTTTGCACCTATCTATCTTCGCTTTCTCTTTTACTTCAAAATTGTATTGTAGGTTCTCTTCTCTATTATGCCATGTCGTCTGCAAACATCAGCTAGTTTAGCTTTGTTTTCCTCATTAGCTTGTACTCCAAAGTCATTCGTTTCATATTTCCATTTTCATTACTTCATACAGTACCGTTAAAAATATGAATGGACTTAATATGTATCAATGTTTCGTTGTTTGTTTCAAATTCTTCTGATTCGCCATTGTAATTCTATGCTTTTTTGTCAACTCCTTTCCTTTTTAGCACTTTTCATATTTCTCTCCTCCGTATTCTTAGTACTTCCTCTAATACCTCTCCTACGCTACTAATTTTTGTTGTACACTTTCTTCTTCTCCATCGTCCTATTATCTTGTTACTTCCATAGGTGTTATTTCTTCTTTCTCTCTATCTTTCCATTATTTTCTCTTCATTTGTTATTATGTTCTCCACCTTATCCAACATACCTTAAAAATTTTGCGACCTATATATGAAAAAATGTATTGTATTGCCTTTTATTCTTCTTTAAAATTCTTCTTCTTCTTGTGCCGTGTCAGGTTTCAAACATTGGCAATTACAATGGAGAGTTGATCAAGATTCTCTGCTATTCTAAGCTGTTCAACACTGCATATTCCTTTGGTGAAGTTTTAAATTTAGATTGTGATTGCAAACAAGCGATCTCATTTTTAGAAAAGTTGTGCGGGCTTATTTGATTTTGCATTTAACTTCTTTATCTGGGTGAAGCTGTTCAGTAAAATAACATCCAAGGTACTTGAAGTAGGGGAAGCGTCTGAATATGGTAGACGACTGAAAACCATAAATTTAGTTTTAGCAACATTTATGTTGAGTCCCATTTCTTTCTCAACCCTATTGACAGGATCTAGTAGTTGTTGTAGACCCTGAATGCTATCACTTATGATGGCGTATCATCGGCATAACGAATTATGTTTATTAGCTCGCCGTTGATTTTGATCCTAAATATTTTGTTATGTAAGAATTCCTTAAAAACTTTGTCCGAATATAAATGATATAGCAGTGGAGATAGAATGCATCCCTGTCTAAATCCTCGTTGAATTTGGCATTCTTTGATAAGCTTGCCATTAACTCGAACCACTGCCCTCGGGCGCCAATATAGATTCTTTATAATCCACACATCATTGCCATTCAAACCAGCATTCCTCAGTATATCTATAAGCTTTACATTGTCTATCCTGTCAAACGCTTTCTCGTAGTCGATAAAGCATATGAATATGTTTTACGTTGGTCTCGACATTTTTAGACAAATATATTTAGAGGAAATAACGCTTCTCTAGTACCAACCACATCCCTAAACCCAAACTGGGTCTCATCTAGGCTGCACATTTTTTCTTATTCTAGAGTGTATAATACTCAGGAAAATCTTCAAGGTGTGACTCATGAGACTTATTAATTTGTATTTATTAGATCCTTTGGCACGTTGTATTTTTGGTAGTGTTTTAAAAACTGATTTCAGTCATTCTTCCGATATTTCTCCAGTATTAAAAACAGTATTAAAAAACTTGAGATTGTCTTCAAGAATCAATTGTAGAAGTTCCGCCGAAATGTCATCTGGGTCGGTTACTTTCTGGATTTTGACTCCATATACATGTATGTATGGTCTTTGGTCTTCAAATAATTCGGTTATGTAGGAATTCCAAGCATTAAGGATTTCTTGTTCATCAATGAGAGATTTGCTTGTTGTCTACTAGTATATTAGGGGTCCTTTTGTTGAACAGTCCAGAAACTTCTCTAACCTTCTTATACATGTTGAAAGTACCATGTTTTCTCCCTAGTTCCTCCATTTCTCCACTTCTGTCTCTCATTCACTTTTCCTTAGCCGCACGAATTTTTGTTTGATTTCCTTTTGCTTTTTTTTGTTCCTCATGTTGTTCTTATACCTTCTCCTTTCCTCCATGAGATCTAAGATTTCGTCTTTACAATAAAGATACTTATTTCTCTAAATATCTTGAGAACAATGATTTGTATGTTCACTACAATACACATAAAATACTACTTAAAAATATCAGAATTTTAAAAATATTTCTAATTAAGATTTAATTATTTTCTCTCTGTTATACATTTTATCTCCTTTCAGATTTAAGGAAAACAGAATGATTGTAAAATATAACATGAAAAAATTCGTGGTAAAATAAGTAACTTCAAAAACCAAATTCTGAAAAAATAATCTAATTTTTTGCCAGCGCTTTTTCCTTAGCTTAAAGCCCTAAGCGTTATATTTATATTGCAAAAAGGGGTATTTGTTAATAAGCTGCTCTTTTTTCAGCAGAAGGATAATATTTGCCAACATTTATGAAACGGTAATATAATTTTTGCTTTCTCTTCAACAATGTTTTCACTTAATATTTTAGACATATTTATTTTATTACACTATATATTCAGGATGAATCAACGATTGGATGCAGTAATTTTATGCTTTTATGGAAAATTTACCAATGAATTATATTTACTGTATTAAACTGTTAACTTATAGGCATATTTAAGAAATATTAGGGACTCTACAGAGTGTCGGGGAAAACATTAAATGTATTTTTTTCAACACAATACTTTGGATATGAATAATTTAATGTATAATTTTCAAACTTTCTTTATTAGGAGTCTCATGTATTTTAACTTTATAGATTTTAGAAATAATTGCGTTTACGAACAAAGTCGCAATTTCAAATCGTAAATACCGGTTTTAATTTTGCGGGTAATTATATAAAATTTGCTCTCAAGAAAGACTGAAGCCGTGTTAAGACTATTTCTACTAAATGTTTTCAATAAAAGCTACAGGGTGGTTGTGTATACAAACGGTTTATTTCCTGCGATATTTTTCAGTCTGATTGTATTATCCTACTGCCATATCTTGGAATTTACGTTTTATGTCACAGTTGCTCTCGGTTCGATGCAGCTGTACTGACGAGACCATAAGGTCGTCGAGACGCGTATGGAGAGAGGACCAGAGTGGTAATTCTAGGAAATAAACTGTTTTATATATTCTTTGCTTTCCTCTGTCTGAAAGGATAATACATATAAACAACCATTTAAATACGGTAGATAGATTTCTTTATTTCTTACTGAAATTTTGATTTTTTAAAACTACAGGAAGTATAACATATTTGTTTAAATTCAAAATATTTTAATCAAAATATATTACTTTTTTCAAATATTACACCCTGTTTTTTTTTTATTTTATTTTATAGGCTAATAAAAGCCAAACAACCTCTGAAATAATTTGATTTCTTCTATTTTTCTTTTTTTTTTTTCTGAATATAATGTAACCAATAATTTTGAAAAAACGACTTTAATGTAACTAAATATAATAAAAAATAGGATTATATGAAAACAAAACAAGGGAAATTTTTACTTTTTAAATCCATTTATTAAAAAAATGGTAAACTCTAAAGGATAATTTAATTACTTATAAATATTTGACTAAATGACCTTCTTGTCAGAATAATACATAACGTCAAAAGTGCCTTCGTCATCCCGGCTGATAACAATTTTTCACATGATTATATTTTTAAATATAATGTATATGGTAGGGAAAAAATAGTGAGGTCTTTTTGGTTAACGGTCACTGGACCTGTGATGATAATGATGACGTCATTGATAAACAATCACATTTCGTACAAAAACTAACAAATCTATACAAGTAAAGACAGGCGTCATCAAGACTCATACAGGTACGAGCTAAGCTCAGTAAATTTTTGTTTAACAAAGATCTTTTGGTCCACAGCCTCTGGTAAACTACTGCGTCATTGGCGAACATTTCTTCGGATATATATGGTTTGCAAGCACAAGAACAGTGTGGACATGCTGAATCTTAAAAATTTTACACTTTTTTTCAATATCTTACTTAAACTTTCCTAACTTGACTCACCCTGTTCTTGAAATTTCGTTCATCAACCACTTGACATGTGACGTTATTCACTATCATTTCTTGTACTCCTTCGGATACAAGAACTATTTATGCGGGGATTTTTTTACAATTTTCAGCAAATTTTCAGCAATCCTTCGCCATTTTCAGTAAATCTTTGATCTCTATTGATGACACAAGTCACAGAAAAACGTTAGCTATACTACTCAGGTATCTAGTCTTTTTCTCACATCTTTCCGGATCCTGGGCATTAGTGGCGTAATTGTTTCGCAAGTATCCTTAATCCTGTTTGACATATCTTCCACGGTTATAAGCGGATTAATAAATGCGATATCTTTTGAATAACTCTACAGGAGGAAATCTAATGAAACGATGTCGTAAGACCTTGGTGGCCACTTAATGAAACAACCACGCTTAATTCATCTCTGCGGCCAACGTTGGTCTAAAAAGACACTAATGTCACGATAGTGTGGAAGCGCACCATCTTGCTGCAACCACATACTGTAACGCTTTTTCTCATCGAAGCATTCAAGTAGTTGAGGAAGTTTTTCTTGCAAAAAGTTTAGATAAAGATGACCATTTTATAGTTTATCAGAAAAGTGAGGTTCAATCAATCTATTATGATGAATATCATACCAAACATTAATTGTCTAATGGTTTTGATATTGCATTTCTCTTTTTTCATTTATAACACATACGAACTTAACTTTATATCCAAATTTGAAGCATAAATTTTAATAATAATGTGATTTTATATCCTTTTAAAAACGTCTTCAATTTCCCAACAAATTGACCTTGATTGACTTTCAAAAAGTTCTTGACCTTCAAGATTAACAGACATTATCTCAATAGACTTTTTTGGGGTTACTCAAAAAAATCAGGTGTATAAATATCGGTCGTTTAAAAATTTGGACAGTTTGGAAAATGTTATTACATATTGCATTAGTCGTATCAACTGTGCTTTTTTTAAGGAATGTAACAAGAGAATTCAACACAAGGATTCTGAAATGTATAGAAACTCGAGGAGGACACATTGAAATCTAAAATTATCATTGTAATTGTAAATAGTTTTATTTAATAGTTTTGTCCACTGTCCATTTATAGTTATCAGTTAAATAATCCTCAAAATTTATTTTCAGATGAAAAATCTACATCTTTTTTACTTATGTTCACGATTATATTGAGCTTTATTTTTAGTGGCAATTAAAATACGTATAAAAAATACTTTTTTAATTTTTATTTTTTTTATGTCAACCAGGATTAAGATTGAAAAAATATTGAAGTTTTAGAAATAAATATACTATCTGAAGGAAAGTTTCTTTAAAATCGCTCACTGGTTTCGCAGAATAAAACACCTGTCACTAATACTTCCAATAATTATATTATTTACTTCTTAATACCTTCACTATTCAAATACAACTATACAACTCCTTAAATTTCTTATACTATCTCTATGCGCAAACACATTCTTCTACTTGACAAAGTTCAGAGAAAGGCTTGTGGGAATATTGAGTGCGATGAGGACTGCCTCACCACGGCTCTGTAAGTCCTGGTGAACCTGTCTCCTCTTCATTTATACGTAGAGAACGAGGCTCTGAAGACTATTTATCGTCTCAGTTGCCTGGAACATATTGGAATTGGAACGGGCGGCTACTCAGGTATCTGGGAAAGCGCGGCGGAGAGGTGTCCATTACTCCCTATGCGCACAGATTACATGACACCGCTTTTAAAACCCAATCTTTTCCTGGAAATATTTCTGCCAAGTAGAGAGGATTGGGAGGAAGAACAAAATCGTCCAAAAATGGATCCTGGTGGTATACTGATAGATCTCGACAAGATGAAAGAGCTGGAGCACACGAGTCAGAGAGTACTACCCTCTCGGACAATGTGCGACAATTTTTACAGCGGAAATTTATGCTATTCTGCAGTGTGCCCATCTCTGTGAGAGGGATATAGTCAGGAATAGAGTAATAAATATATGCTTAGACATTAACTCTGCGATACTGGCACTAAAGTCCAGTTTCGTAAGTTCGCGACTGCTATCTGAGTGCAATGATGTACTAAATGGTATAAAAAGGAAAGGCTGCACAGTGACACTTGTATGGGTCCCGGGTCACTCGGGCATACGCGGGAATGAGGGAGCAAAAGCAAAGTTGGGTTTGGCGACTGACCCGTATGGACTCCAACCAATATTACCTGTCCCAATTGCTATTGGCAAAAGGGAATTAAAATCATTGCTGGAAAGCAAATTTATCGAATCGTGGAGGAGAGCTCTTGGAATGAGGTGTGCTAAGGAACATATAACTGGTCCTAGTGCACGACGTACTAAGGAGCTTCTCTCCTTGGGAAGGAAAGCGCTGCGAATTGTGGTGCGATTGTTGACAGGACTTTGTCACTTCAGTGGTCATCTTCATAGAATCGGTGTCGAAGACGACCCGACGTGCAGATGGTGTTTGGAGGATGATGAAACTGTTGACCATGACCTTAGAGACTGCCCAGTACTCAACGGACTGAGACATAGATACAATTTTGTTACCGGAAGTAGTTAGGCAAGTTGAACTAACGAGGCCGCTTGGATTCACAAAGGCGATCAGCCTCGAATAACCTGCAGATATAGTGGAATATAAAGGTCCCAATGGAGGCCTAGGCATCGATGATCTAGTATCACCACCCCTTTTTAATTCATTCATTCATTCATACTATCTCTATTTATATATCTAGAGAAATTCCTATACCAATCTAGAACATAAAAGTTGAGATATATCTGGAAATATGAATCATCTATATAATATTCCTTTCGGCATGTTATAATAAAGATGATTCATCGCATCAAAATATTTGTATACGAGAGCGTATCAATAAGTTTTTCCTAGTCATTCGTAACAATATGTACCACAAAATTAAAGTTAGATTAAATTTTTTTGATTCCTTAGGAAATAAAATACGGTGTGCAGCAAAAAAAATTAATACTAACCTGTTTTTATTTTAAAAGGCCGTATTATTTCTGAAAGTGATTAATTTGACATAATGTTTACACTTCTATCTAACAAAAAAACATAAAATTGGATTTACGTACTATAAGGTTGCGATCCACTTTTTATACAGGGTTATTCAGAAAAAACGGTTAAATCTTTTTTTTCCCAAAGGGAACATTTCACAATTGCATATAATTTTTAAATATAAAAAACATTTCTTAATAAAAATATTTTCTAAAGGAAAAAATAGATGTACTTTACTCTTAGAGCAAGCCTCCCTCGTATAAGACTTTCTTCAGATTTGATTTGTCCTATTGTTACTTGGGGGCATGCAGAACTTTTTCGAAATGAAATAAATTCATTAAATTCAAAGATAGACTTCCTGCCTATCATTGTAGAGGGTGTTTTTATAGAGGTATAGAACTTTTAAATGGAATAAAACAAAGATGAATTTTTTAAATTGACATGAAATTTATTTTATTCGAAAGATAAACTTCTGGCATTATAATTTAAATATGACTTCCGGCATATGACCGCCACGGCTGGCTCGGACGTAGTCTAATCTGGAGGTCCAATTTTCGATGACTTTTTCAACATTTGTGGCCGTATATCGGCAATAATGCGGCGAATGTTGTCCTCCAAGTGATCAATCGTTTCGGGCTTATAGGCGTAGACTAGCGACTTCACATATCTCTACAGAAAATAGTCTAGCGGCGTTAAGCGCACGATCTTGGAGGCCAATTCACGGGTCCGAAACGTGAAACTATGCGGTTACCAAACGTTTCCTTCAATAAATCAATTGTGGCACGAGCTGTGTGACATGTTGCGCCGTCTTGTTGAAACCACAGCTCCTGCACATCATGGTTGTTCAATTGATGAACGAAAAAGTCAGTAATCATGGCTCTATAGTGGTCACCATTGACTGTAACGTTCTGACTAGCATCGTTTTTATAGAAGTACGGACCAATGATTCCACCAGCCCATAAAGCACACTAAACAGTCAGTTTTTCTGGATGTAACGGTGTCTCAACATACACTTGAGGATTATCATCACTCCAAATACGGCAATTTTGTTTATTAACGTATCCATTCAAACAAAAGTGAGCTTCATCGCTAAACAAAATTTGCTTACGAAAATCGGGATCAACGGCAATCTTGTTTTGGGCCCATTCACCGAATCTACGTCTTGCTAGGTGATCGTGTGGCTTCAATTCTTGCACGAGTTGGATTTTGTAAGCACGCAAACCAAGATCTTTCCGCAAAATCTTCCATAAAGTGAATGGACACATATCCAATTCCTGTGTCCGGTGGCGGATAGACTGATTCGGGTCTTCCTCCATGCTACGCTCTACAGCAGCAATGACTTCTTCTGTACGCATTGTACGATGTCTCTGTGGATGCGTATTATCTTTTAGAGTAAACGTGGTGCGAAAATGTTCCATAGTTAATCGAATTAATTGCTCTGATGGACGATTATGTTGACCGTAAAATGGACGTAGTGCGCGATACGTATTTCGAACAGAACCATGATTTTCAAAATAAATTTGCACAATTTGGAAGCGTTGTTCAGGCGTCAGTCTATTCATGTTGAAATGCCAAACCAAACTAAACATAAATCACTTGACAGCTGACAAAATGGCCCCCAGTTAAAAAAGTGTTGCCAACTTAAAGTTTTATACCTCTATAAAAAACACCCTTTACATTGTAAAAAGGAAATGCATTAAGTTTACGGTAAATATCTTGGAAGCAAATTTCATAAACGTTTATTAAATGCATTTAACGTAATGCATTATATCTAATAATTTTTACATTAATCTAAATTAATTTATTCCATTAAATTTAATGTAATCTTACATTAAATTTAAAATTTTGATTATTACTTTTTAAGGTGACTATGTACATTAAATATACAGCCAGTGTTCATTGAGAAGAAGATATGTTATCACATATATAATGCACCAACATTAATATGAGATCAAAAAATTTTGCTACCAGGAAAAGGTGAAAACTTTTCCCATAGGTAGTGTACCGTCATCTGAAGACCGGTTTCGAACTCATTTGTTTCCGTCAGTACCGACACACATGCACACCTCATCATAGGAAAATTGAGTCCATTAAGCAACTTATATCATACTAAATAAAAAGTTCAGTACAAGTTGCGCCATCTCCCGGAATCTCATGCAATGTACCATGAATATTAATGTAAATTACTTTAATGTTAAGGTACATGTGAATTAATTTTAATGTATGGAAAGTTGAAATACCTTTTCAGTTATTTTATTGAAATTTAAGATACCATTTAATCAAATTTAATGTAGAGTGAACTGATATTGGAATGATTCGCTTTAGATTTAAAGTAAATTTAAATTATTTGCGATTTTAGGTATAAAATCATTATATTTAACGCAGAATGGACATTA